>CM053613.1:88587928-88605438 GCA_028646535.1 Procyon lotor | reverse complement strand
TCTGGGTCTACACTGATCTGAGCCGGTTTCCCTCTTCCCATCAGGAAGTTATTCAAAATACCCTTTCGTCTGCTGTTCCTTTCCCTTCCTGCCTCCTTCCAGTCCTGCATGAGACTCAGATGCTGGACTTGATAAGGGCAGAGGACATCCATGCCCGACTCTGCCCACAGCCATGGTTCCCGTGACCCTTTTGGTTCTGTGCTGCACGGCGGCAGCTTCTGCTTTCTCGTTGCTGGGCTTTTAAAAGATGTGGAATGATGGCATTTAGTTATTGAATGTGACTTAACTCCCTGTTAATTACTCTATAATTATTTATGTGACAGACTTAACTGAAATCCTCAACGTATTAGCTATTAAAGAAAAAAAAAGAAAGAAAAAGAAAAGACTCAGAAAATGTAAGACAGAATCTCTGTGGTTAAGTTACAGCAATCAGCTTGGTGCGCACACACACCAACCCCTCAGCCATGACCCATTCATTAATTCATTTTTCTCACACAACAAATACAGTGAGCTGCTATGACGTGCAAGATATTACAGGAGATAAAACTTAATAATATATATGCTCCTTCCTTCCAACTAATACAATAGAGAACTAAGAAATCACCCTAAAAGTAGAAGTCAAATTAAGTAAAATGAGATGTTACTGGGTTGTCTATGCTCTTTTCTAAGTGCAAATTCCATATTTTTAAGTAATGAAAACTACTAACTGTATAAGGGTTGTATGCTCAGAGGACAGAGATGGGCAGGGATGTGGGAGGAGGAGGGGGGATTGCTTCTACCAGGCTGGGGCCCACGGTATCTGAAAAGGAGCTTTTCAAATAAGGACGCGAACTCTTGGAAGACGCGTCTGCAGGCCACACACTGGACAATGAGGAGTGTTTGAAGATTTCCAAAATGGAAGTAAAAGGATGAGTTATTTTCTTGAGAATAGTGTGAAATCAGAGAGACGGAGAGAATTAAAAGACCTGTCTCGATAACAGTTATCATTATTACAAACTCTTAACTCATTTAACAAATGTTAGTGGGCTTTGTACTGCATTCGAGACCGTTCCAAACACGACGCTTTATAGAAAATTAAAGCAGAAGTCCCTGTCCACTAGGAGCTTATCCAGTGGAAAGACTGCTAACAAAACCAAGAGCTGAGGTGCAGTGAGTAAAGGTGAAGATAAAGGTGCACTGGTGCGCTGACAACACGGGGGGATGGGCTGCCCCGGAGTGGTCCAGGGTGGGGAGGGGATCGAAGCTGCCGCGACAAGGGCCCTGAGAAAACCGGTTCCAAAAACTCACAGGAGGTAACTTGTTTCAAAAGTTGAACATGCACAGATGGGGGAAAACTTGTACAGTGGCATAAAGAATGGCAGTTTTGAAGAGCAGATTGTGGCCAAAGCCAGGAACGGGTGTGCAGGCCCAGGAGCCTGGGGAAGGGGAGGAAGGGGGAGGGGTGGGGTGGGAAGGGCAGAGTGCTGTCCTCAGAGATCTAGCACACCGCGTAGGAAATGCAGGGATCTCCCTGCAGACAGTGGAGGAGGAGGAATGCCTCGACCGTGTGATTGTCCAGATAGGTCCTTCTCTCTCAGTGTGTATGGCGGACAGGGTGCGGTCGCTTCTGCAGTGACGGAGAAAAATCAACTAGTGCCGCAAGGGTCTGCATGAGAAACCGTGCGGGCCCCCACGGAGGCAGGGGCATGAGGAGGAACCGTCCGGACAGGACCCACAGCTCAGGAGCTCTGGGGAGCCAGCCGGATTTAAAGGCAGTGATGAGAAAATGGCAAGACTCATAAATAAAGTATTCTGTCTAACAGAAATGAGTCCTTCCCGGCCGGTTCTTGGCTGGGGCTTCAGCTCGGGCGTCGGCGTGGAGAAGGGGTCTGCTTCCCGCGGAGGACCTCAGGGAGCCTGGGGCCAGCCTTCAGGGGTCCGCCCGAGGCTGTAACACAGCAGACCACCGCTGCGAGGTCATCGCTGACCTCCCTGGGTTATCGGTACCCCAAGGCAGCGACTCACTGTCAGATTGCTTACCTACTCCCTTCCCTTTGCCAACAAGGAAGTGCATTTCGTTTAGTTTTCGACACAGAGCATCTTCCATGAAGAGAAAATGTTGACCAAGTTGCAGAAAGTTGAGATGTTTTTATTCCACAATAAACCAGAATATTCTGACCTCATGGGCGTATTATTCCAGTGTGTGACACTCTTGCTCTTATGAGGAAAGGCTCCCTGCAGGTGGCTCTGCTGGACAGAAATTGGGAAAATACATTGTTGATGCCGCTGCCGGTTTACTGATTACTTTGGGTTTGTTCTCTGTTACTTGAGGGGAATATTGTACAATAACCATCCGTCTGTAGGATTATCTTTGTCCTGACATTCTTCAGAATCTGATGGTAAATTCTCTCCGTCTCTATTTCCCGTCTAAGTTCCCAGTTGGAGTGTGGAAAACAGTTCTAAGTCCAGGATTTTTTTTTTATAATTTTTAAAAAAGATTTTATTTGAGAGAAAGAGAGAGAAGGGGGAGAGAGAGAAAGAGCATGAGAGGGGAGAGGTCAGAGGCAGAAGCAGACTCCCTGCCAAGCAGGGAGCCCGATGCGGGACTCGATCCTGGGACTTCAGGATCATGACCTGAGCTGAAGGCAGTTGCTTAACCAACTGAGCCGCCCAGGCGCCCCTAAATCCAGGATTTTTCATCTGGCATGTGGTTGGCATTGAGTAGATAAACAGTGACTACCTGAGTGGAAGGTCTTGGTTTTCCCATAGCAGGTCGACCAGTCAAAATGCACTTACAGTGTTAACGTCACGGGCGAAATGCGAACTACTTTCTTGAGGAAAACTTTGAGCAGCCAAACCAGGAGGAGCAGGGTGTTAGGAAATCTCCCGTATCCATCATGGCACTTTATTAATTACCTACCAGTAACCAGTTGGGCTTCATCTGTTCCCTGCCTCCTTCGGTCCCCTTCCCTGCAGGAGGACCAGACAGAAAGAGGGCTTGTTTCCTGAATGTTGCTTAGCAACGGTGGAACCTTGCCTCGCTGTCAATACACAGCAGTAATTAAGTCCCTCCAGTGAACTTAGTGCACTCGGCTTTGCATGGGAGGGCTTCTGTTTCTTCCCTAGTCTGAACCCAAACCTCTCTCATTTAACTCTCCTTCCACCATTTCTAAGTATGGCGTTTCCCCCTCCATATACCCTGCAGCTGCGAGGCCGTTCATGATGGTTCAAGTGGTTTGTTTCCCCGTAACGGCTCTTGTTCTCCTGTGTTTTTCTTTGAAGCATTTCTACCATTGCTGAGATAACACTCACCCCTGGAATAAATCGCCCATATTAACCTTGTCAGATGTTATTTCTTCAAACCAGTCAACAAGAATTGTGTCGCCGAAAGAATTGAGACAGCCGCGTCAGGCCTGCAGCTTCTCTTTGCTTTGTACTGGGAGGAAATTTTTATCTACGGGAAAAAAAAATTATTTTCCTTAGGAATTTAGAAGTTTCCTTAGGAATTTAGAAGGAATTTAGAGTTTTTTTCCCTCTAGAAAACAAAAGAATCTGTCTAATTGATAAGGGCTTAGGCATGAACACTACAATTTTATAAAAATAACTGGTTTTAAAAATTACAGTTGTTTAAAAAAATTATGGTTGTTTAACTACAAAATCAGCTCTCACATATTCCTGCAGATGTCAGCAAACATGTCCTAGAAATGTTTTCGGATTAAGAGAAACGAGAGTGTACACTGTCACTTAAAATGTTACAAATGTTTATTAATCATATCTTTTGTTACTAGTTCGACAAAGGTTTTACATCAAAATAAACCAATTGTGTGCTAGGTCGCGGTCTTCAGACTTTGTTTTTCTTTGGCTTTGAGCTCGCCTTGTGATTTGCCTTTGGCAGCCAGGCATGTGTGTCAGGGAGCAGGAACTGAGCAGGTCTTGGGTGGAAGCTCTGTGATGACCCTGCTAGGAGCCGTCTGCACGCCGCGGCGGTTTCTCAGGCTCGGCTCCTTCTTGTGTCCTTGTGTTCGTCTCTGCCGTTATTTTTGGCAAAGAAATACGAAGAGCTCCTTCCTAAGTGCAGTCTTTGTCTTGCAGCCCTCCGAGCTGTAACCTACTGTTGTACCGAAACCCTCATGATGTGCAGGTGAAGTGTGGGGGCCAAGAGATACTCTAGAATTGTAGAATTATATAAATTACACCTCAGCTTTTATTTGGGGGCCTCAGGACTGCCGCTCTCACAAGTCTTTGCTAACATTTTTTTCTCCCCTTCAATGAGATGGGGGGGGGAGGCCTACTTTGGGATGATTACCCTTCCCCAGGGTGGATGAGGATAGGGTTGTCTTTTCCTTGGAGAAGAAGCTTCTATTATAAAAGACATTCTGAAATATTTCAGAATGCTTAATTTTCTCCTCTTCCTGCCAGACACTCAAGGGGATATGGTTTTTTGGAGGAGCTGGTGGGGTTCCTTGAGGTAAAACCCATGACTGTGTGGTTGTCCCCTCAGACTTGGCTCCCACAGCGTCTCATCTGCCAGTCGTCCACACGCAGCCTCCAGCAAGTCGTCAGAACCAGCACTCAAGGGTTCCTACCAATTCATGGTTCCAGTAGCTTCTGTTCCAGATAAGCTATTTGTGGCGTGATTCTGTATATTTCTGTGCCTCTCCAGATTTAGTGATTCCGTTTTCCCTGGGACCTTAATTCTCTGATGAGTCCAAGAAAAGTTGTCAGTTTTTAGTTTGTTCAGCTTTTTTTCTTGTTAAAAGGACAGAAGTGATGACTTCCGAGCCCTTTCCATGACAGAGCTAAAACCAGAAGTCCATAACCATCATTTTAGCCATTGATTATGAAAATTTTCAAACACAGGAATTTGTAATGACTAGCACGAGGAGCTCTTGGACGCCGCAGCGCAGCTGATCAGAAGCAGCAGGCACTGCCCTTGTTCCATCTGGGCCGCCATGTTTTTATTTTGCTGAGTATTTTAAAGCACGTATTAGCTGTCTACCATTTCACTTATAAGTCTTTCAGGATATCTCTAATAAATGAGGCTTTTAAAAAACAGAACTGCAGTAAGACCCAACAAAATTCATAATTCCTTAATACCATCTATTATTCTGCCCAAGATCAATTTTCCTTCATTGTCTCAAAATATCTCTTTACAGATAGTCAAAGTCCAGATCCAAACAAAGTTGAGGCATCGTTCTTATATCTTTTAAGCTTGTTTGAACCTAAGATTTTCCTTCTTTTCCCCATTTTTCTCAGGACATTATTTCATTGAAGGAAGTGGGTCCTGTGTCCTATAGGATCCCCCATGGTCTTGATTTGCTACTTTGTATCCTCATGCTTATAACAGACAGACAGAAAAACACACACAAATTGTATTCTTCCAGCTTCTCTATTTCCTGTAAGGGGTGTAGTTGGAGCCTCTAGGCCCAGTTAGATTCAGCTTCAAGTTGGTTAGTTTGTTGTTGGTGAGAACGCTGTATGGTGTATACTCCCTCTTGCATTCTACCAAGCTGTTTGGGTTTTTTGTTTTGTTTTTGTGTTTGTTTTTTGCAGCTTGCCTCTTCTTACTCTTAGTGATAAAAAGGGATCCATCTGGGTAGTAACAGTTTAGTCTGTCCGTCACGGATAGCGAACAAACCCAGTCTGAGCCATGCTAAGGAGACACTGTTGGGCAAGAGCATTGTAGCAGCCTGGGCGGCCCTGCCGGAGAACGTGCCCGGGAGCATTGCTGCGCAGGAGGGGCAGCCCTGGGATCTACGGGCATCGCAGAGGCCGGGCAGGAGGGCTGTTGGTTCAGAGAGTAAAGGAAGCCGGAAACGACCAGATGCCGGTGTGTGGTGGAATTAAACATTTGAGCAGAAGATGTTTCTCCTTGTGGTCTTCCTTTTCTTTCCTTCCTTCCTTCATCTTTCCACCCTGCTTATCGTCCCTCCCTTGCTCCCTTTCTGCCTTGGCTTAGGTTCTCTCTCTGACTTTGTCTCTCTCTCTCTCTCTCTCTCTCTCTCTCTCTCTCTCCTTTCTTAAGCTTGGAAAGGGACACTGAGAGGATTGCTCTGCATGCTGGTGCTGCCGCAAACTGACCGGGGGTCCAAATGGCAGCTCAGGAAAGAAGCCTGACTGAAGTCTGGCCAAGTGCAATCATTAGTTATGTCATCCAGATTGGTCAGTAGGGCAAATAGTTCAGCTCACCGTGAGGTGAAGAATGGGATTTGAAGGGTCTGTGTAAGGCCTTGTCATAGGTTAGGAAAAGGGGGGGGATCATTTGTGGGTCTTTTTTAAGTCCGAGGTGGAAAGATGATTCTTTGTAGTAGGTTCCTTCTTCAATTAAAAAGAAGTGGGGAGACTTTTTATTTTTTTTTTTAAGATTTTATTTTTTTATTTGACAGAGAGAGATCACAAGTAGGCAGAGAAGCAGGCAGAGAGAGAGAGGGGGAAGCAGGCTCCCCGGTGAGCAGAGAGCCCAATGTGGGGCTCGATCCCAGGACCCTGAGATCATGACCTGAGCCAAAGGCGGAGGCTTTAACCCACTGAGCCACCCATTTTCTAGCAACATTGATGGGCATTTCCTGGATGTGTTATTTCATAACTGTAACTCTTCATAATCTCACTCAGGGTTTATCCTGTAGGAGTCATCCTGTCCATAGTCTTCATCATATGCATTTATCTCTATTACTTTGAGGTGAATGTTTTGTTCTTCACTCCTCAATTTTTCCTGTCTTTGAGTTTGTGTCTACAGTGACTACTTGAATGTTAGATAGCTCCAAAAATGAGCTTGTTTTCTAAGCAATAAACATTGAAGTTCTTCAGAATCTTTTCTTCACAGAAAATTTCGATTTTGCATTAGACACATGGAAGATGGTTTCCAATGTTGATATTGAAACAGGACGAATTGTGGCTTGGGAGTTTTTGTGTGTTTTGAGTTTTTGTTATTGCTTAATAGTTATATTTTAAAAGGCACAATTAGAAGATTTAAAAAATAATCAACTTTTGTTCTTCCTATATACCTGAAATTTTTCTTACCACTGAAATAGAAGGCACAATATGTGCATTTTTCCCACGACTGTTTAATTAACTGCTTAATAAAATTAACCTCTACTGTTTCCTATCTAATGAAAACTGTGCTTTATTTTTCCCCTTAAGATAGTTTTTCTTCTTCAGTTATGTCACAAACCACTCAAATAATAGTTGAATGGGATGCTAATTTTACAGGAGGCACCAGGATGGAGCAGGAGGGGTTGTTCCCTTAAGAGGATGCTAGGAAACCACCTGGGTATTTACAAAACTATCAGAAATTTATCTTGGCTCTCTTGCACGAGATCACCGCAAGTTGACAGGGGGATTTATACCTTATACTGATATTCATAATAATCAGTGAGGAAAGAATGATCGAGTTAGGATATTACCATACTGCAACCTTTAAGGCACTGATGGGTCCAGACAGCAGCCGTCAATGGCTGAGGACGGCACAAAGCCAGAGAGCTGGGTATTCTGGAAGAGTGCGCTCTGACCTCTGATGTGCGTTTGTGGCCTGAGAGGTACAGAAAGATACGTAGTTAGAGATTAGATGTGGATCCGGGGACAGACAGGTAGCTCAGTTTGCTGTATGTGCTATAAACCTGTGGTGGGATTTAGAAGCTTGGTCAGATGTACCCTGTCCTCCCCCCTCAGCACACACATTCTAGTATTTCTTATGTTACCTAGGGAAAATATCAGTTTATTATTTATGGTGATTTACTCTATTGATTATATACTCTTACCGTCTTCTTATGCTGACAAATACAACTGTAAAGTATATTCTTAAGGTATATTAGAATTGATTTTACCTAAACCCGACAGATCACTTATGAAAGTAAACTCGAAAATACCTTTTTAACTAACACCTTTCATAGTCGCACATGGTTATAATTTCCACCAGCCACCTAGGCTAGGCAGACACACACACAGACATACGCTGTTTTTGAGGAATTGCCAAATATTCGTAATCATGATATTTAAAGTGAACAGTAAGCCTGATTCTGCTACTTGTTCATATGCATATCCTCACTTACGTTGCTGCCCCCATCGTGGAGATAAGGAAAAGGGAGAGTAAGTGAGCTAGGTGGCCTTCCCAATGTGACACCATTAGTCAGGTACCAAGACATAGTTCTCTTTGACTCCCGTGCACATAGTTTTAGTCACAAAAACTAATTTATCCTGACAGTGCCCCAGTTAATTTCAGAGACAGTCACATATGACAGCCATCGTGGAGATTGCCAGGAATGTTTTCCGCCTCTTGGCACACAGTCTGTTTTAAGGTGATCTGGTTGTTTGAAGTAATACTGTATATGTTCTCTGCGACTCGGCCATTCTTCTCCTGGTATGTAACCAAAAAAATGAAAATGTCTTTCCACACCCAAACACGGACAGACCAGAATCAATATTAGGCTTGTTGCTGCTGTGACAAAGTACCATGAACTGGCGGCTTCAGACAACACAGTTTCGTCTACACACAGAAAGGACAGAGTTGGCAGGGCTGTGTTCCTTGTAGGGACTTCAAACAAAAATTGACTTCCTTGCCTTTTCTAGCTTCTAAAGAACACCCACCTTCCTTGGTTCATGACCCTTCTTTATATCATTCTTTCTGTGCTTTCTTTCATACTTTCCCCCTGTTACACCTTGGCAGTATTATTCACAATAGCCAAATCCTTTTTAAAAATTCAAACATCTGTCGACTAGTGAGTCGACATCCAAGTTATGGTGCTTCCATACTAAGGAACACGATTCAGCAGCAGACGCACCCACAGTGATGATACCTGGAATACGTGATATGAAATAAGATATATCAAATTCAAAGGCTACAACTGCACGATCTCACTTATGTAAGATTATGGAAAACTTGAACTATTGTGACAAAAAGTCTATCATTATTTGCCTCAGGCCAAGAATTTAATGAGGGGACCAATGCAAATCGACAGAAGAGAAATATGTAGAATGAGGGAAATGTTCTATATCCTGACTATAGCAGTATTTGCCCAACATTATAAAATACGCACAACCTAGAAGATGTACGCTTAAAATGGATGGGTCTGAGTCAAGGTAACTCACACCTCGATGAAAGTGGAAACTTTCTGTTCAACTATGTTGGTTATTTTACAATGTCTCGTTTCTGTGTAACATCACTAATTTCCCCATGATTGGATTTGCCAAGGATACAAACCTTGTCACCTTAAAGCTGGAACAATGAGTTTCACCTTTTTGATGACATGATACCAATAGATTAGTGCACGGTCATCAGAAAGAGCAAATGCAGTAACAGAAACTACGATGAGACATCTTTCTTTTAAAAACCCTGATTTTGAGCTTGCAGAGGTAGAAAATGTTGTTGATAAAATCCCAAAGCCTCTTGGACCACTTTCTTTTCTTAGTAGCACTTCGGTTCCCGAGCCAAGCACTGAGTACAGTGTGGTCCTGGGAAAGTTATGTGAGGGGTTTAAAGTGAGAGCCAGGACCTCATGTTCTATAAAGCTCGTCTGACGGAATAAACTTTGGTGCTAGTCTCTCCCTGAAAGGCATTTCAGCAGAGATGACTCTCATTCCTCATCATGTCTTTATTTGTAAAATGGCCCAAGGATATTGTTTTGATGTGAGGGCGTTAACTTTGTAGGGCACCATGTACCAAACCATCCAATGGATCTTTTTTGAATTATTAGTCAGTAACTATAAGTGTACATGTATGTCCTGCTTTGCATAGGTTAATAGGAAGTTCAGTTCCCTCCACTCTGCCAAACAAAACACAGAGCAACTTTAATTTGACTCATCCTTCTGAAGAATTATCTGAACAGGGGAAATTACAGGGGAAATTAATTTGTAAGTTATTTACAAGTGCTCAGTAAAGCACATACACTGCTGATTTATCTGGCAGCTAAAGGGCCACGAAGAAGGCGATATTCACTAATCACAGTGGGACAGTGGGACCTGGGACATTATCACCATAAAGTAAGTGACGTCCTGAGTCTTAAAACTGTCACGGAAGACGTTACATTCATCAGAAGCACCTCAGGTCTTTCGGAGAACTCTGAGCACCATTTCCATGCAGGGGTAAGGCATTCCAGGAATATTACTATCAACTAAGTCCCCCTGTACCACTTGCCGAGCATTAGTCTTCAACTCGTCCTTTATCTCCATACCTGAGGAATGTTCCTGGGAATCCTGCCTCACGGCCGGGTTGCACCAGCAGGCTTCCCATCGGCCTGTCTGGACCCTTGCGGTCCCTTTCTGCATCACGGCCCCGTCCTTACCTCGTCCGTGCTCTGTGCTGTGCCCTCCTGGGGTCTCTCTGAACCACACCCCACTCCACTGCCCCACCTCCTGCTGTGTCGGCCTGAGGCTCGGACGCTGAGAACCCAGGCGGCCGGGCGCCCACCCGCTTGCCCAGGCCCTTCCTCCATTGGCATTCCCTTCATCTGTGCTGCAGGCCCACACAAGTGTGTCAGCCTCCTGGAGGACCGAAACACCTTCCCTAAGCCCGGCGTTCCATCATGTGCTTCAGGTGGACTTCAGATAGATCCACATCGCCTCAGTGTTACCCACACAAATATCCATGTGTCTTCCTGGGAAATGCTTCTCCTCCTCGGACCCACACCTTCGACTTGCGATGCTTAGTCACTTACCTCCTCCTGGACGCCTTCTCTGATGCACCTTGTAACAGTGATTCACTCTCTCCTCTACGTTCTTGCTGTACGGATGAAACATTATTTTGTGTAATTTTTTATACAACATACATGTTGCGTATTACCTACAAACTATTGCCCAGCTATGTTTCACTTCTGTACTGTGATTTCCTGAGGGTGGGAAACATACCTCATTCACCTTCGCAAACCTGGTGACTGGCCCGTGCTTAGTGCTTATTACACTCAGAGATGGACGGTGTAGAGGAAATTCTGTGCTGATGATAGGTTAGAGTAGATGTTTTCCAATTTCCTTTCCAAAAGAAGAGTTGTTTGCATCTCCTGATTTTTCATAATATTTTTCTAGAACTCCAGTTTGACAGACCTAGTCCCTTTCTGGTCCCATCCTGCTAGAAGATGTTTGTCCATTACAAAATGTAGATAGTTATGCCTGAGGTAGAGCAAATACAACATTCTTTCGATTTTGTTAACAGCATATGAATAATGTATGATGTTCTTTTTTTAATTTAATTTAATTTAATTTTTTCAGTGTTACAAGATCCATTGTTCATGCACCACACCCAGTGCTCCATGCAATCCGTGCCCCCCTTATTACCCATCACCAGGCTCACCCAAACCGCCCCCCCCAAAACCCTCAGTTTGTTTCCCAGAGTCCACAGTCTCTCATGGCTCGCCTCCCTCTCCAATTTCCCCCAATTCAGGAAGAGTATAATGTTCTTCTTTCCCGATATTTCCAGATCTCTTAGGGCATTCAGGATACAAAGACAAATATTAATTTAATTTCACTCACTTTCCTTGTATTTACTCTTCAACTGATTTATTAAAAAATTCAAAAAGTGTAACAAAACACAGAGAAATGATTCTGGTATAACCCTACGTACTTTCCACTCTGTAGTTTTGCAGTATTACTGAATCAGTTACCTCTTGAGAAAAGTACATTTCTGATGGTTTTTAACTGAAGTATTAAAAAAAATAATAAAGTCTTTCCCTCAGGCTCTTTGTAAAGGTTAAACATACACACTTATTGTGTGGTATGAGTCTTAGTAATGCATTTTGAGAACACTGATTCATCCAGTTTTCTCTGTGGATAACAGACTGGGGATCCTTGCCCCCATAAAAGCCATCAAGGAGACATTATGCTAAAGAAAGGTTTCAATACCTCCTCTCTTCAGTGAGATAAATGTTTAGGGTTCTGTTTAAACAAGCTGAGTTTTTCCTGACACTACCACTCATCACGGTGACAATTCACACTCTTTGCAGTGATATTTATGACTCTTTCCTAACTAACTCCATGGTTCATAAAGGAAGTTTATAGGTACTGTCGAATGTTGTAGATAAAATCCTTCCAACAGAATCTTACCCTTGAAAATAGAAATATCAGCTGTACCAAGATGTTCTGAAATCATGTAGAAATACAAAAACAGACTGTTCTATTTTCAAATATCTAGCTTTTCGCCGAGGAGCCCAGTTGTATTCTAATGATTAAATGGTGGATTCGACAAATAGTCTGTTCTGTGTCACACCATCTTCTGGAGGTGGCTTTTGTTTCTCTTGTCTGAGAATTCCTTCTTTTCCATGCTTTGTTTCCTCTTAAGTCTCTTCTCTCCATTTCTCTCTCTCCCTCCCTCCATCCCTCTCTCTCCCCTTCCTTCTATCTCTCCCTCCCCCCTCCCTTTTTCTCCATCTGTTCTCTCTGTCTCTCCCTCCCTCCCTCCCCACACCCATCCTTTAATCTTTCCTTCACCACTAGCTTTTTCCTTCCCTAACACATCCATATATTTTTTTTAACCTCTCTCTTTATGAAAGTCTTTCTTTGACCTGGGAGACTGATCATTTCCTTTCCTTTCTTCGTCAAAATTCATTAAAAAATATAACTTATTCTCACTGTCTTCCTTTCCCTTTCACTCCCACCTTAACCGTTGGCAAAGTGGATTCACATTTAATTTCCACAAGGACTTTGCTTAGCCCCCACTACCCTTGAATGCTCTATGTGGAAATCCTAAATCCCTTTCTCCTTCCTCCTTGGAAATACTTCCTCCCCTTAATTGCATACAGCTGTACTCTTTTGGTTCTCTTCTTACGTGATCGAAATCTTGGACAGACAGGATTCTGACTGCCTAGGTGAAATTCTTACTCCCTCATTAACGGCTGTGTGAGCCCTCCGTGTGACCGTCCCGCCTCACGTTTAACTTCTCCCATCCAGGCAAAGTCTTATCTTTAGAGCAAGTTATCTGTCACTGTCACTCTGGAATAAGTAATTTGCATTAAACTAATGGTCTTCTCAAAATAAGACAAAAATTCTCCAAAAGAAAATTCTCAAGCAATAGAGTGAAATACATAGCTATTTTTGAAGGTCAATATGGTACCATAGGTAATATGATGCATTAAGCGTCAGAGATTTGGTGACCAAAACAGATAATGTGAAACTGAAATATAATGACTAGGCATACCTTCGGACAGTGTTTAACAAAAATGTGTTCATCTACGAAGTACCCTACTCTGCCGGGTGCCTGCGCTTCCAGCAGTGAGGGACTCACGTCCCATAATAGCTACGGACATCACGCTCATTTAATCTGTAATTTAACTAATGCCGCTGCTATTTCACTGTTTGAAACTCTCGCTTGAATACTATGAAGACGCACTTTATTAAGGCATAGAGTTGCCTGTTGCGACGCCAGAAATCCTCTCTGATGCCTGAAGTGATAGACCCGGAGTCGGATGCTCACGTTGACGCTGGTTTTATGTCATCGTACCCATTTCCCCAGGTCTCTGAAATTGCTTCTGCAGTACGCGAAAACTTGTGTGACGTAAGCTCACACCTCCCGTGTGTACCTCCGTTCTCAGGGAGGACTTGCTGACTTAAAGCCGTGTTCCAGACTGAACATCCAGTGTCCCACGTTGTCCCGCGAGCGCCCTCTGAGGACAGGGCCCTGCGTAGGACCAGCAGTTGGCACGGGGAGAGCTGACACGTTGGCCGTTAATACCGTTCATGACAATACATACAGATGTGGGCCCGGGAAGTTCCGGTTGGAGCCGGGGAGCCGCAGCGTGCTAACTGCAGGAAGGTCACAGGGAGGGGGAACAAAGCCCCTTATTCGGGGAGCCAACCCGTAATGCGTTGATTGTGTGTAGTCATTTTGATGACGGTGTAAATCTATACTTTAACATGCAGCATGTGCTCTGGGAGACACACTGAAGTAAATGCTGTTGCTTTTATACACTACCCTAGTCTTTAAATGGAAAGTCATATCCTCTTGTCTCTTGCTTTAATATGAGTTCCAAATATTTATTAATCTGTTTAAAATTGCCTGCTGGCTAGCATGTTGGGATGTTCTACGTGGTTTATGACATAATTTTCCTTTTCCTCTGTATCTTCTACCTTTAGTCATTACTCACAAAACTCATGGCATTTTTTTCTTTTTTGCCAGAATTTTATCGTGACCTCTGATAACTGTGAGGGCATCAGACAAGCTTTGTGTTGTGTTGAGATGGATGTTTTTATATTTTACTTATTCGATTTTATTTTATTAATGCCCTTTTTTCCTACTGTTTAATTCAGGATGTCTACTTTTAGGTGGGGCACACTTTTCAGATACGACCTTTCTGCTTTTTCCCTCTTCTTCCCTCATTCTGCCCCTTTCCTGTCCCCGCCTGGAGGTTCAGGGAGCACACGCGAACTCACCCACAAAAGGGGAGTCTGGGTGGCCAAGGGCAATTAGAATGGATTTCTCCTCTTCCTCCTGTAGGTGCAGATTTTGTTAGGTTTTTTTGTTGTTGTTGTTATTAACATATCATGTATTATTTGCCCCAGGGTACATGTCTGTGAATCATCAGGCTTACACATTTCACAGCACTTAATAGCACATACCCTCCCCATTGTCCCCAACCCAGCCACCCTATCCCTACCCCACCACCCCCCGGCCACCCTTAGTTCATTTCTTGAGTCTAGGAGTCTCTTATGGTTTGTCTCCCTCCCCATCCCTTCCTGTTTCATTTCTCTCCCCCACCCCCCCAAACTCCCGCCTTGCCTCTCAGATTCTTCATATCAGAGAGATCATGTGATACTTGTCTTTCTCTGACTTATTTCGCTTAGCATAATACCCTCCAGTTCCATCCACATCATTGCAAATGGCCAGATTTCGTTTCTCTGGATGGCTGTAGGTGAAGATTTGATTTATTGTCTAATTACAGAGTAGCGCTGAAGATGTCTATTTTTTTATTTTCCTTTTCAAAAAAGCACAAAAGCCCTCTAAGAGATTTTGGGTAAAGCTGACCTCCGTGTTTCCTATAAAAGAGAGGTTTCATGTGCCTTTGCCTATAAAACAAAATCCTCAGCCTCGGGAACACAGGCCAGAGCAGTGGTTTTCAAATTTGGGGTTAGAAAAACAACCACCTGGATTTCTCATGAACGATGCAAATTTTTCAGAGATATTCTCAAAGACACTGTTTCCGGCAATTGAGGTGGAGTCAGGAATCTGTATTTTTAGAAGTGTTCCACAAAATTCTAGTTGAGATCTTTTAAGGACCGTGGTTTGAGAAATTTTAGCCCGTGTTTTGGTTTCCTGCGTTTCTTAAAGCCCCAAGCTTTTGTTATTCAAGCGATAATGTTAAGATTCAAACCTTTGAGCTTATGAAATTATGGGAGGAGGCGGTGGTAGGTTCCTGAGGGTGTCTTTCGTGAAGGCAGCCATGGGCTCAGCACTCTAGTGATGTGTATGGAGCCGAGTGCGCATTTCGGGGGCATCCTGGCCCCTCTGCCGGTCCAGGAAAGGTGAGCAGGAGTAACGAGCTCCCGCAAGGTGGAGCATGAGGGACGTGGTGGGAGTGGGAGTTTCGTGAGCCTTGCTGGCAGGATTCTGCCAGTTAAGAGGAAACCATGTTTGATCGAGTTTATCAGTAATAGACGACACATCAGGCAGAAAGGACCCCTTGTTCCGTCAGCAATGGGACACTGTGGACGACTCAGTCACAGTCTCCCGGTTTCCCGGGACACAGGCAAGCCCCTGACACAAAGATAACCAGAACCGCTGTTCAGAACTGGTTTGATGATCATATTTTCCTGAAATAACTTCCCAACACAAGACTAATAGTTCCAAACAAATTATCTGCCTCAAACACACCCAGGGCGTCAGTCGGTCTCTTAATGAAACTGCTGAGACCAAAGTACCAAAGTGCCTGAGAGAAGGCTGCGCTCTGCACTCCTTCTGTCCCCTGCACACGTGTCCCCGAGGTCACGTGGAGCTGACAGAGGAGAAACCTGGATGCACTCAGATGTACATTAAAGACTAGGATTGCTGGAATGTTGTCAGGGATTCTAACACCCGGAGTGAGAAAACCTTGAAAAATCGAAAGTTTTCAAGAAGATCTGGATCAAGTTTCTTATGCACAGGGCGACTTTGGGTGGAGGTTCCCTCCTGATGGTGGAGGCCAATAGTGCATATCGAAACAGGAGGACAGGAGAGAGGATGCTGTCTCTAGGTTACAATCATAGTGTTGGCCAACAAAACTTTTATTACTGACAACTGTCTGCTTCCAACTATTGCTCTTCCTGAAAATACAAGATGATGAAATGTGGTTAATGTCGGAGAGCTTACAGTCCTTCTAAATGATGGGTCTCACCTTATCTCTGCTGTCCTAAGTTAAGGAAAGAGAGACCAAACAGGTGCATTATTTTGTTAGGTCTGACTCTGCTAGTAGAGTTCACTGGCAATATAATTTAGGCAGTATTTTTTTTTTCTGACTTTAAAATAACAGAACTGAGGGGTTGATTAGAGACGCCAAGTATTGAAATAGTAAACCACAAAAGAAACCTGTTTATATGGCTCATGAATTTTCTTTAACACTAAAACTAATGATGATAAAATAACCACAACAGTAAAGGGAAAAGAAGGAATTAGGATTGTTTTTTTTAAAGATTTTATTTATTTATTTGACAGAGAGAGAGATCACACAAGTAGGCAGAGAGGCAGGCAGAGAGAGGGGGGGAAGCAGGCTCCCTGCTGAACAGAGAGCCTGATGCGGGGCTCGATCCCAGGACCCTGAGATCATGACCTGAGCCGAAGGCAGAGGTTTTAACCCACTGAGCCACCCAGGCGCCCCAGGAATTAGGTTTTAATGCATGGAAAATTAGAGGAGAATTCACAGGTGGTCTGAATGCACCCAGCATTCCAAGTCCAAAAGTATGAATTTCTGTCCCAAGGGCAAAATTCAGAGACAGTCCTGGAAACAAAAGTTCCAAAGTAAGGAATGTGAGAACAAATTATAACTTGAAAACTAAGGAACTGTTTTCCCAACTTTTAAAAGTTAAATAAAGTCGATTGTATATATTAGAGAATACAGACCCGAAATGTAGTGGCTTGTTTCCCTAGAAAGACCTTCAGGGATCACTGCTGTTTACTACAGATAACATATATGCATGTTTCCTTATTGATAGGATTCTTGTGTTCGGGAAACGCTACTTAGGTGCTCTATCTGAATTCTCACAAGCCATTAATCTCTGAAAATTATTTGTCAGGTGAAGTCACAGTTGATAAAAACCCTGTGTCTTGAAGGCATTACATAATGGATGGAGAGTGTTCCCCTGCAGGAAAGTTATGTTCCTCGGGGGTGGGGGGGCGGCATTCCCAGCTTTCCCCTGCTCTCACGAGTAGGTGGTGCTTCGGGGGGCCCGGGGGGGAGGGCTCGGGAGAAGCCTGCACCCCTCAGAGAAACTCCAATAGGGAGGAACTGGAAACTGACTTGGAAAATGGTTTCTGTGATGGCCAGGCAGAAAGGGAACGCTGAGATCGAGAAACCAAGTGACAGGTGGGGTCAGAGGCCCAGGATGAGCAGAGGAGGCCTTCCAGCTGGAGAGACAAAATTACC
>CM053613.1:88568384-88587428 GCA_028646535.1 Procyon lotor | reverse complement strand
AAGTGGCATAAACAAAAAAAATATAAATAGCCTTATAGTTTGTATATGGTTCTTTTTTATGGTAGTCTTTTTTAAAAAGTTGTCTTTTTTTTTTTAATAGTTTTTGAAATAATGGCATATTATCAAATGAGGGCGTGCATGAGGATCAGCCGAAGCCTTATGCCAAGACCTGGCTGGTCCCAGCTTCAGAGTGCGTGATTCAGTAGGTATGGGGATCGGACCCTATAATCTGCATTTTTATCAAGGTGGCAGGGGATCCTGATGCCACCGGTTCTCGGGGTCCCATTTTGAAAACATCCCATTTTGAAATCCTGCTGTGCGGCTTCTTTCCATGAATACTGTTGAACAAAACTTCATTTTTCTTGCGCATAAACATACACTGAGTATATTTTTACGTCAGCGTGTCTGGGGGAAGTAACCCCTCAGCACGGCCATTGTAACCAGATTGGAGTTAGATGCCTGCGGATGTGCCAAGGACACGCGTCCTGAGTGACGAAGCCAGTCCAGAGCCTTACCAAACCTCATGATGGGAGGCCTGAGGAAAAACCTCTGGTGTCTTCTGTCTCCTTAGCCTGGGTTTCTGTCCACGAGGTTTGGTGTAATTACGTCAACCATAGCAATCTCTTGTTCTCTGACTGCGTGTGTTCACGAGCAGCCGGTAAGTCATCGAACATTCTCTTCTGCGAATGTTAGCAAATGTTAGCATTCACACAACCCCCCATCCTCCAGGTAATACACAGCCAATGCTTTTTACCTAACGGTTCTGCCCTCGTGGCCGATAGACTTCGGCGTCTGTGGTGAGGTGCGCCGTCATCTCCTGTCATCCTGTGAAAGATCAGCGAGCGGAGCTCCCCACACATCACTGCTCACCCGAAGGCTGTGCCCGGCACTTGGTAACGTTGCTTTATCAGTGGAAGGCCAAACATCGGCAGCAGGATAATTGGTGTCCAGTAGACTGAAGGTATTTAAGAAATCCTGGATCCTTCAACTCGTGTTGATTACGGCAGCCTTATACCTTCCAATGGGTTTATACTTGCCCTTCATGGACTACAAGGGGCATGTTCCAGACGTCACATACTCATCCATGAATAACAACATTTTAGGGTTGTTGTTTTTGTTTGTTTGTTTTTTCCTTCAGTCTGAAATGAGTTCAGATGGCCGGTAGAAGGTTACTTGCAAGCTGGTAAGATAAATAGACCTCCAGTTATGCTTGTTTTTATTTTGCATTATAACGCACAAGTTAATCAAATGACACCTTTTACATATTTCGGTTGGCCAGCTTCCCAAACTGTGTCTGTCTTCCTTCTGTGTTCCTCTAGCTTCCACATAGCCAGGAAGTGTGAACCCCGTTTTCCTTTGTATCTCGTGGTGGTGGTCTCCTCGGAGTTCTCAGTAAGGTCTCTCTAGGAATTGGGCACCAGTGCCCTGCTTTGTCCCTGCAGTGTACATTTGTCGCAGACTGCGTTTTTCATTAATTAGCATCTTCGGAAATTTGTCGACGTAGCTTTTTCACCGTCGACGCTCAGTTGTGTTTCACCGGGGTGCTGCTTTCTCAGAGTCAGGCCCCTGAAGACCCACACCCAGTGTCACTGTTGAGCTCCTCCCCTCCCGCTGGGGTCACGACCAGCAAGCCAGTGGCAGGTAGACATCCGCGGGAGACTTGTTACCGTTCCATCCGTATGAACAGCGCAGGGTCCCGACCTTCACTTTTCACCCCACGCACCGCGTTTTTTTGTGTCCTCAGTTCTTGCTCGTCACTGTCACAGGGGAAGCACAAACCACTCTGACGAACATATCCCTCTTTATTTTCTGGTTTTCTATTTTCTGGGACACCCAGAGTAGTCAAACTAATTCTAAAAGTATTTAGACTTTAATTAAAGTAAAGGCAAAAACAGAAGAAAATGTTAAAGAATAACAAATACCAAACGATACCTGATCAAAATGCATCACGTACCCTGTGATGCCTCTAATACACGGACCAGAAATGTCAGCGGACTGAGGCGCAGGCGGCTCTTGTCACACAGACACACAAGTGGTGCTTTGTACCAGGAGAGATTAGACTTTGTGACCAAATGAGTGTTGGTACAAAAATTACTTTAAGAAGTGGTTTCCAGAAATGATGAGATTTAAACCTATTGACTATGAGACTATGAACCTACACAAATAAGATATTAGAAAAAAGCACCCATCAGTAGGGGGTTGATCCAATACGTCGTGGCCTGTGTTCTACAGTGTGATCCATTAGCTCTCAAAGCTATGGGAGTTAAAAGCTAATTAAAGCTCAGAGCTAATGGAATGAGATGCAGCTTATATTTTTATGTAAGAAAGAGCCCTAATTTTATTATTAGCAAGCAATGTGCTAAACAGTATTTATAGGCTGTTTCTGTTGCTGCAGAAAAAAGAGAAGATACATGTAGAAGCGGGTGCCCCGCATAGGAGAACAGAAATTGGTGCATGAGAGAGAGGGACTGGGAGAGAGGCTTTTCAGTCTGTGTGTGTTTTCCCCCCTTTGATAATTTCTACTACTGAAATGTGGCAATGTGGTATGTATTTCTATTAATTTTATTCAAAAAATTAAACACTTGAGGGGCGTCTGGTTGGCTCAGTCGGTTGAGTGTCGGACTCTTGACTTCAGCTCAGGTCATGATCTCAGGGTCGTGATATCGAGCCCCGTGTTGGGCTCCCTGCTGGCCGGGTGGTCTGCTTGAGGATCTCTCTCCCCCCTCCCTCTGCCCCTCCCTCTGCTTGCATGCATGCTTTCTCTCTCTGTAAAATAAATAGATCTCTTAAAAAAATTAAATACTTGAGAAGGTGAGAGAATTTTGCTACGAAACCATGGAGAAGAGGCATATGGGTCCTGATGTGCTGCTCTGTGACACAGAGCCAAAATGTCGCCATTCAGCCTCCAGTCTCCAAGAAGTCAATCACTACACCTTCTTTCTGGCTTAGGTTAATTCTAATGCTTTACTAGACAGTGGGAACATGGTGGAAAGGAGAACGTAGGAAGGCACAAGGCTTTAGAGTAACTGGGATTTTGCAAGGACGAGCACTTTCCCATTGTATGTGCGCGGATTTCAGCCTCGGATTCCCAAAGGGACGTACCAGCCCCACCCCTAGTTCCAGCGTATTAGCATAGTCAGTAGCTGAGTTGCAACAAAAGCGAATCCTTTGGGCTCTTCTCGTGTTCGTTATTAGACTGGTAGGTCCAGGGAAGTTCACTGAAAGAGGGTAGCCGGTGTTTTCCAGAGGATTTGATAATGTCTTTGGTGGTGTTCTGATGGATATGACTGAAATATGTGAGCTATGTAACAGTGTACTTGGGGAGATATAAAACTGCTTAAATATTATTTTCAGAAAAGAACTGATGGATGGGGGTCCTTGTTTGAAAGAAAAAAAGACTCCTGGTAGGATAGGCAGAGTTGTGTGGGCTCAGTTGTGTTTAATTTTTTAAATTTTGATTTCCCTCATCTATTTATTCTACAAAGCCTTATTGAGTACCCACCAAATGTGAGATGCTGCTAGTCTACTGGGGATCTACACGGGCGGGCACGGTTTCAGCACACAAAATCACAGCCTACAGTGATATGCAAGGTACTACTTCCAAAGTCAGAAGCCTCTTACTTCTCGGGACTTGGAGTACCGTGTGTGTGTGTGTGTGTGTGTGTGTGTGTGTGTGTGTCCCTATCTTTCCCTCATTGTATTCAAACAGAGAGCATGACTTCCCTTCCCTTTGAGCGTCCTGGGTTCTCTTTTCCATTAAGGCCCGTCTCTGGCACAAATGATGTACAAAATGTATTAAGGTATATTCTTAGGGTGCCAAAGTTAAATACATATATATCTTCGTAAATTACTCATGATTATAGAAACGTAGAGTTCCAACAAATATCTCGTTACTAGCCAAGGCAATTTCTGGAATAGTTGAGGGAATATGTGGTATCTGTCCTTTCTTCTGTTTCATATGCTGATAATGGAACTAGTGGAGTCTTGTTTGATTTTTGGAATTAAACTAAGTACACAGTGCTGTGATATTTCTAATATGGTCTTTATGTCTGAGATATTGAAAGAGAATTCTCAACATAAATGAAGACAGTACTATTATGAAGGTGATGTTCAAGGGACACTTGCATACTGAAAGTTTATTAAGTAAATATTTAGATAGGTTCTCAGCATATTTTTGAGTTTTTCCTATTAATAAAATACACATTATTTCCCAGTAGAAAACCTTAAAGCAGTTATAGCTGCCTTCAGAATTATTGTCGGTAAAGGTTATTTTATTTTATTTGGAATATTAAACATTTATAGATAGACTATGATTTAAAAGGAATCATCATGCCCAGAATATTAACCACTATAACTCCTAGAGACTGCACACTCACAGTCTTCTCAGGAAGAATTCTGAAAAGTAGACCAGAAATCCCACAGGATGGCTATAACAGGTTTTCTATAAATCAAGCTAAGCCCTCGAGGCAGGAAGAAGAGCATTGAGTCTCACTCCGGGGAGCTCAGGAAGACTTACTGTGTTTAATACCCGTTTCCCTTCATTGCTTACCTACTTGGCTCTGAGGAAGCTGAACCGGTTACTAAGAAATGTATACTCAGAATGAAATTTCTGATGTGACAGTGTGAAGTCTCAGAATGATAGAATAAGTAGGAGTGGGATGTATTTGATGCCCATCACCCATTGATGGCCCACAGGCATTCCTTTGAATTCTTACCTGTCTGTAAGAAGCACCGGGCCACGCATGGTCACCCACACCCTCAATGCACACTTTCACTGCAGCGTGAGCCAGGGCTCTGGGAAAACGCTAACGTGGACATTCTGAAGACGCCACAGCTCTAGAGGTGAGGGACCCTGACCCCCGGATGTAGTAAAGGTTGTGTATTGGCCTAGTGGGCTGAACCCTGGCCGTGTGCCGCCTGAATTCACACAGCTCAAAATTACAAATGCAAAATTACAGATGGGAGTTGGTATTTACTAGGAACAAAAAATAAATCCCAAGTTAGACATTTTAAAATGCTTAATAAGCTTCTAAATGTAAACGAATCCAGGAAAGAGTAATAACGTGTGTGCGTGTTTGTTTTTAACTGCCTAGCACACCTTTAAGATACTTATAATCCCACATTTTTGGCCGTCTACTCTTTGATTACTTTTTCCCAGTTTAACGATTTTGTAATATCACTTTCCCGAGAGAAAATGGAAAGTGAATTCCACTTCAATTTTAGCATGGTTGATTGAAATTTGCTTTTCTTACTAATTATAGAGATAAGAGGTACAAAACCCTTTTAGAAATTTGGGGAGGGGTCAGGGCTATGTGTTAACACGTTTTCTTTTTTAATTGTGCAAAATTAAGATATTTTAACAGTAATCCATTCGACCCCTGTCTCTGCTCTGACTTCTCCCCTATGGTTTGACCTCCTAACAGGTGGAACGCATCTGGCTGTGGGCGGTATTGGAGCCCAGATGGGGGGAAATCCGAGGATACCTTTAGTTTGGGGTTAGGAGGGTGTATTTGTGTGATTTCCTGGCTCTTATGTTTTTACTTGGATGACTTCATCCCATCCCAGTGACGACTTCCAGCAGGGACACCAGCAGGTGCCCCATTTATGGCCCAAGAGCTGTGTCTCGGTGGCGCCCGCCAGCGCAGGAGGAGGTGGTGTCGCCGCGTCCCTGGATGTGACCGCAGTGCGCCAGTGGACGTGCTCTGACTGTGACGGGGCTCTGAGCTGTAGCGCACAGTGTCCTGAAGGGAACGGGACCATTGGGAAGCCGTCTTGACCACTTTCGGTTAAATCATCTGATTCTTTGAAAAGCCGTTTGGGTCCGTGGCCGCGTTGGTCCGGTGCTTCCTGCGGCGCGCAGGTCCCCTGGCCCCCGGGGCGCCCGCTGTGTGGACAGGACGCTGTGTGGCCAGGCCCCCGGCCTGCGGAGAGCGCAGGAGCTGGAGCAGCCCCGGCTGTTGCAGGAGGGGCGCGTGAGGCTCCTTAGCTGCTGACCTCGAGGCAGGAGGGCCCCCTCGCTCCTGCGGTGACTGTGGGCGGTGTCGCCCGGGGGGACCGAGCCCGGCGGGAAGCGGTGTCCAGGGGTCTGGGGAGGGACGCGCCCGCGGTGACGGGGCCCGTACTTACCCGCAGGGCGGGGAGCGCCCTCGAGGCTTCGAGGCCGGGGCCCCCGCCTGCTCTGGTGCGTCCTGGAGGGCACGACCGGACGGAAATGCGCGGCTCGTGGCGCGCCCCCCACGTGCCAGGCCCGGCGCTGGTGCCCCCGAAACACCCGCTTTTCACGCGGGCCTCCCGCGGCGCCCCACTTGCGGTTCTGGGAACGGAGACTTAGGAAAACGGACTCGCTGAAGCCCGGGCTGTTGGGTCGGACAGCGGGGCGCTCGGGGCCGCGCGTGTCGCCCCGCAGCCCCTGGGGCGCGGGTGCGGTGTCCCCGGGGTTCCCGGCCGGTGAGGGGCTCCCGCACGGCGCGGGGGGCAGTGCTGGCAGCTCCAGATTCCTGCGTGGGGGAAGCAGACGCGCCTTCTCCGCTGGGAGCAGTTTCAAATGTTTTGGCAGTGGGCTCGGTAAAGAAAAGGTGTTCTTTTGCAGTTAAATTGGAGTGTGGCTTCTTGCAAATGCGGTGGTATTTTAAAATGGCTCGTTCAGAGGGAGTATTTTCAGAAAATATCAAAATAGAATTAAGCTGCTTGTGTCAGGAAGCCGACACACAGCCTTCTCTGCTCCCAAAACGCTCTCCGGCGGCCCAGATGCTCGTCTGTCACCGGCGCGGGGGTCCTGGGGGGGTTGGGGGAGCGAAGCCGCAGCCCCAGGGGCTCCAGCGGGTCCGCCGAGTGTCCTCGGACGGTCGCCTTCAGATTCCCCTAATTCCTTCCTTTCCCTCTCCTCCGGCAGCCAGTCCGGATCCGAAGTTCCTGGCACAAATCGGAGTGTTAATCAGAGAGAATGAATCAGAGTATCTGTGATGAGAGTTTGACTCATCTCCTCCAAGTTTTATTTTGCTCTTTTAGAAAATAGAGACGCTGAGGCTTTCGGAAGACCATTTTAAACCCATTTCTCCGCCTCCTCCTTCTCCTCCTCCTTCTTTTTCTTCCTTTTTTTTTTTTTCCTCCTTTTTTTTCTTTTTGACCCTCTTCACCCATTTTCTTATTCGGGTTTCCTTTATCTAAATTGACTGGGAACCTTCCTCAAGGTATGAGATCTGTGCCTAATTAGCTGTAGAGGTTTTACAGTTTCTGTTTAGAAATCGAAATGGATGGGGCACCTGGGTGGCTCAGTCAGTGAGGCGTTTGCCTTCGGCTCAGGCCTGTGATCCCAGGGTCCTGGGATCGAGCCCCACATCGGGCTCATCACTCAGCAAGGAGCCTGCTTCTTCCTTGCCCTCCGCCTGCTGATCCCCCTACTTGTGCTCTTTCTCTGTCAAATAAATAAATACAATCTTTTAAAAAATCATAATGGAAGAATGAATGGTAGCCCTTGGCAGATCTCCTACAATAACTCGGATTTAATACACCAAGCACCCGACTTCTAGACTCATATACGAGGAGCAACCTCATGATTTTAAGAGACAGGAATGGCAATGCGCCCCGTGGAGACGGTTTTGAGGCATCCCACAGGAGGGGCAGGTGTGGACCCGACCAAGGGAGGCACAGTGGGCAAGTGGAGTCTCCTTGGGGCACTTCCCCCTCTCGGGGTTTTGCTTCCCTTGCTACTTCTTTCTTCAGCCCGGGAGACCTGGAGATTATTCCCATTTGTGTGTTATTAAAAAAATTATTTTCTGATTGATTTCATCTTCATTTCTCATCAAGAAGACTGTAGATAGAACTCACCTATCACTTCACTTAGTGATTCCTTTCTTTATCCTGTACATTCTCCCCCCACATGTTTGCATTTGGCCAGTCAAGCCTTAGAAGCCGAGCAGGCGCAAGGCCAGGACCGCATGTGGGAGACACAACTCAGGTGCTGTGGTCAGGTTTCATCTCCTCCATCAGTCATCCCAGGGCAGTGGTATCCAGGCCTGGTTTTCACGCCTACGTTTATTCAGAGAGTCAACCTGTACAATGGAGCACTTGGCTAGAAGTCAGTAGTACTGAAGTACAGGAAGGGACGTGTGATCAGTTTGCAAGATCGGAAACTCTGGAAGCTCTGAGGATGCCAGGCCTGGTCGGGCACAACCGGTCGTCCCCTTAGATGCCTCAGCATCTCAAACAGAAAACCATCCAAGTACTTTAACAGCTTCAGAGACGGAAATACAGGTTGCATGCAAGTATGTTAGCAAAAATGCATGAGGTTGAGGTGTGACTCTTTGAAAGATAACCTGCTTGTGTTTGGTCGTACTTCGATGGAAGTTCATTTTAAAGAATACTTAAAGTGTTGTTTTGACCAAAATCTCCTTCATCTGATGAAAGCCTAAGACGAATGCCTCTGCGAGCTGAAGTTATGAAAGCAAACCTATTTTTGATGGTGCGCAAAGGTGTTCATCAGGAAGCTGACATTTTTAGTTAGTGATAGTCACTGACGGGGACGCATACCAAAGTCATAGCTGCTAAATGGACAGAAGCTATGATTTCTATGACCGAATACTGGTTATGCTAAAAAATTAGTTTTGAAGGCTAAGCTGCCCAGCACGGTGATTGCAGACTATGTGTGGCTATTGAGCGTTTGAAGTCACCGATCTGAGGGCTGGTGAGCTCTGAATGTGGAATACACACTGTTTTCAAGAAAAAAATGTAAACATCATGATAATCGTTATACTGAATATAGAACTTAATAATTCCTGTATTTGAATACCCAAAATAATACATCGGGCATATTGAGTTACATAAAATATATTAGTAAATTTATTTCATTTATTTTTACTTTTTAAATATGAGTAGTAGAATATTTAAATTCCATGCGGGGTCCCATTTCTGCTGGGCAGTGCTGTTGGTCCAAGGAGACTAATAGATGCAAACACATTATTAAAACAGTGAATTAAGCTCCTTTGACCAAATTTGTCAGTTTTCTTAACCTTCAGAACCACCTCCTAGAAACCCTTCTGTACCTTCCGTAGTGATTCTCTCCTTTCAGTAAGTGATCCCTGTTAATGTACACGAGCTAGAAGCCCACACACATTTCCCCTCCCCCGTTAATGTACACGAGCTAGAAGCACACACACATCCCCTCCCCCCCGTTAATGTACACGAGCTAGAAACACACACACATTTCCCCTCCTCCACCTCCACCCCCAACATGGGCTGTTCTCAAAGGAAAGAGGGAGCAAACAGCTGGTGGATATGCTGGAAAGAGAACTGGGATGATTCAGCAGATCTGGACTCCGTCTAAAATGTCTACCAACAGCTCTCTCTGAGAACAGTAAGGCACTTAGTTGACCTGATTCTGTTTTCTAGTCCGTAAGTTAAACTTTGTGGAGACTCTCAAGGACCCTTTCCTGCCCTGACATTCCGCAGTGCCCTAAAACTAACACTGAAGGCCAGGAGTGACGTGAAAGTTCATTAGGAAGCTGAACTGGGTGGAAGAATTGGGAAGAAGCCACCGTTGGTCCCAGAGCTTTGTTCCTGATTATTCTGTACAACTTTGCTCCAACCTGGAACACACCCCGACCCTGTGTTTTACGGCCCCACGTCAACAGCACTTTGATTAAAAAAAGAAAAAAGAAAAACATCGGAAGTCTGAAATTATGTTGATTGAGCAGGGCCTGCCTTTGTATCTAAACATTGGATGATCTCTGACTTCAGAAAGCATTGCCTATAATGAGGAATAGTTTTGTTTTGATGTTGTTTTAGGCATGCTTTTTACCTGGACATTTATAGTTGCCTCAAACTCACACACACCTACACACCCGAAGGTGGTCACTGTTGATATTATTTACTCAACAGGGAGTTCTCCTCTCTTGCTCTGTCACAAAAAGTTCTTTCTTTTTGGTCTCGTGTGAGCCCAAACATAGAGTTAGCTGAACTTGTACTTGATTTCCCCTCATGATCCCCAGAAAGTCTTCCGTTGTCACTGCTCTGGGGACTCTAGCCGTAGCTGTATCCCGATTCCGCCTTCGCCAAGGCCTTGGCGATGAACCCCTCCCCCCAGGGTGTCCCTAATCAGAGTATCCAGAGGACAATGAGAGGCTCCAAATAAACCTGGCGTGTTCCCTGCCTCCGTCAAAGAATCAGAGGTTTCCATCTGTTTTAATAAAGAATTGCAGATGTGGGGCGCCTGGGGGGCTCAGTGGGTTAGAGCCTCTGCCTTCAGCTCAGGTCGTGGTCTCAGGGTCCTGGGATCGAGCCCCACATCGGGCTCTCTGCTCAGCGGGGAGCCTGCTTCCCCCTCTCTCTCTGCCTGCCTCTCTGCCCACTTGTGGTCTCTCTCTCTCTGTCAAATAAATAAAATATTAAAAAAAGAAAGAAAGAATTGCAGAAGCTCCTCAGGCCTCATTTATAACTTGCTAAGACATCAGTAGGCTGTGTGCAAATATGCAAGTGTAAGAACCAGCCCACCCTGCCCCCAGTTTGCAAAGGGATCTTCACATTACAGAACACCTCTGAGCCCTCCAGAGGAGCTCTCTCCGGCTGTGGTACTTAGAGGTATGAACTGGTAGCGAGAATGTCCATAATGCACAGGCAGGGGCAAGCGGCAGCCAGGCTCTGTATTACAGCCTGCAGGCTTGGTCCTCCGGCGGGGGTTCTACACTGAGAAGGAGGAACACAGCCTTGCAGTAGTGTGCGGTCTGCGGGAGAGGTTTGGAGGCAGGGGAAGCGCTCTGACCAGCAGCAGAATCACAGGGACCGGGGACTCTGGAGGGTGTCAGCCATCAGTGGCAAGGGAGGAAACGATGAAGGGCCCCGTGGGCTGTGAGCACTGGAGTCTCAGAAGGAGATGACAGAGGTGCCCCCGATTCGTCAGGCACATGGCTGGGCTCCCCAGGCTGGAAGCGCCAGCTGGGTGCAGGGAGAGGGAGCACCTGGGGCAGCCTGACCTGGGGTCCCGTGCGCCGGCGGCGGCCTCCAACACCACACAAAGGAACAAACCCAACTGCAAGGCTTGGGCGACACCAGTGATTTCCATGTGCAGTGCAGTGCCTGGCGTTGGAGATTTTAGCCTCAGAGCTGAGCAGATAGAGCGGTCCGTGACATTCGTTCCCTAAGGAATTTCTGGGTGGCGTGCGTCGCCTGCTTATGGATCCTTGATTTCAAAGCAAACAGAAGGTGGGGGAGGAGGGAGTTCTGCCAGAGCAAAGGTGCGATGGCTTCTTTGGAGGTGCTTCGAGGGGGAGAGTGACTCCGTGTTAGTGGTCACATCCGTCCCTCCCCCGTAGCGAGCAGACACGGATCTGTGCTTCTCCCCTCCCTCCGCCGCGCTGTCCCCGGAGAGGACACTACTGAGGAGAGGAAGGGGCTCAGGTTTGAATGGGCCCCTTGAACAGAGACGACTCAACACCAAACTTCATCATTTTCATTTCTTCACATCATAGCAACTTTGAATTCAAGGGAAGTATCCTGGGTAACAACGTGGCCAGTGACGTAAATGCCACCATATCACGAACCAATTCGTCACCATAGGCTTGGATATTATTGTTGTGGCATTTCTAACCAAACCCCAACCCCTCTTTTGTCTTGAGGGGCAGCGCTGTTCCGCTCACACATCTGGTGATGCTGTTTCTCCCAGGCTGGGCTGGATCTGGGATGAATGTGTGTTAGCAAGAGCATCATAGGTTCCACCTGCCCTCTGCAGAAGCGGTGGGCCAACTGCTGAGTGATTTATTTAAGTCTCAGATGAAATCCTCTTCGCTTTCTCACAAGCAATAAAGCGGCTTGGCTTCCGTGGGGAGAGAGAGAAAAACAAAACTAACAGAGAATGCTTAGTGGAGATGAAAAGACTGTTTACACCGCAGAGCTTGTGCATTTCACTTTTTACAGTGAGAGAGTCGGAAAGGAATCATCCCCGGGGGGACCCAAAGTCCGTGTAGACGTGGAGCACCCTCATGGAGACAGTGGGCAGCGTCCCGTGCACGAGCCTGAACGTGAAGCAGGGTGGCCCAGATGGGCCTGGTCCAGGGCAGCTTCCAGACCGGCAAGGAGCGATTGTGCAGTCTTCACGGCTTCTCAGCCTTTCCTGCACCTGTGGGCCCTGCATGGCTTACAAGGTCCCATGCTTTTAACTTAAAGCCTTGAGATTCTCCAAAGAGGCATAGAGATGACAGATTAATAGACTTCTCATGCAGCCTAATATTCCAGCAAATCCTTAAAGCTGCCTTCCGTTAAATTAATATAAAGAAGAAGCGTGGCTCATCAGAGTCCTGCCAGCTTAAGTTACGTGTCCAATTGCCTTACAGCTTGTAGCTGGATTAGGATTAAAGCAGGGGGAACAGAGGCATGAGATGCCTTGTTGTTCCTAGAAATCCCAGGAACACATCCTGAGTCCATCAAACCTAGACAGTAGTGTTTCCCCCCTCTAGATTTCCTTCTCTTTGTATGTACCTTTGAAATGAAAACTGAAACCATAATAAGTTATTACCTCACACCTGTCAGCACGACCATCGTCAAAAAGATAAGCGATAACAAGTGCTGGCGAGGATGTGGGGAAAAAGGAGCCCTTGTGCAGTCTTGGTGGGATTGTCAGCTGGTGCAGACACCAGACACTGGTGCAGAAACACTATAAAGGATCTTCAAGAAAGTAAAGAAAGAGCTACCATATGACCCAGCAGTTGGTCTATATCCAGAGGAAACAACACTAACATGAAAAGGCATCTGAACCCCCATGTTCCCAGCAGCGTTATTTACAACAGCTAAGATGTCCAAACAACCTAAGTGTCTGTCCATGGGTTAATGGATAAAAGAAGTTGTGTGTGTGTGTTTTCTATGCAATATAACTCAGCCATTAAGAGACAAAGACAAGGAAATTCTGCCATTTAAAACAACGTGGATGGGCCTCGAAGGGATCATGCTAAATGAAATAAGTCACACAGAGAAAAACAAATACCGTATGATCTCACTTATATGTGGAATCTTAAAAAATAAATAAATAAATAAAGATCCAACCACATGTGATCTACAAGAGACTCACTTTAGATCCAAAACCACAAATAGGTTGAAAGTGAAAAGATGGAACAAAGTCTTGCATGAATATAGTGACTGGAAGAGAACAAGGTTAAGTACCCTAATGTCAGACAAGAGTCTGTAAATTGGCGGGGGGGGGGTGGGGGGAGGATTTTTTTAATGTATAGATGAACATCATCTATTAATACAAGTTTCAATATAGGAAGAAGCTGTAACAATTAAAGTATTTACGTACCAAATGACAGACCATCAAAATGTATGAAGCAAAAATCTACAGAATTGAAGACAGAAATAGTTCTACAAAAATAGTGGAGACTTCAAAGTCCGACTCCCAATAATGGATAGAACAGCTAGATGGACGATAAGTAAGCAGAGGACTTGAACAACACGGTGAACCAACTAGATCTAGCAGACACAAAGAGAACGCTGTACTCAGTGACAATAGAATATACGCATTCTTCTCAAGTGCACAGTGTTACGCTTTCCAGGATAAAGCATTTGTGAGGCCACAAAACAATTCTCAATACATTTTAAAGAAAACTCTCACATAAAGCACCTTGTCTGATCATTAACAGAATAAGAATGAAAATTATAAATATGTAGAAATAGAAAAAAATGTATTCTTAACCCATGGATCAAAGAAGAAACCACAAGGGGACTAGAAAATGTTTAGGGCTGAAAAGAAGTAAAAACACAGTGTGCCAAGACCTGTGGTATGCTGCAAAAGCAAGATTAATGGGAAATTTTATAGCTGTAAATGTTTATGCTGAAAAATTAAAAATCTCAAATCAATAGCCTAAATTTAAAATATAATTCCACACAAATAAAAGGGTCTACTCTAAACTGAGCACAGACACTACCCTACTTTAGAATTGAATTCTGGGTTGATTTCAAAGAGGCCCTGCTGACCTATTTAGATACAAAGAAGTTCTCTTTTGTCTTGTTTTGTTTTTTGGGGGGGAGGGTTGTTTTCTTTCAAAAATCCCGAGTGGCTCAGTTGGTTAAGCGTCAGACTCTTGATGTTGGCCCAGGTCTTGATCTCAGGGTCATGAGATGGAGCCCCATCCTGGGGCTCCACGCTTAGTGAGGAGTCCCCTTGTTCCTCTCCCCTTCCCTCCCTCTCTCCCATGAAGATACTGCCTATACCCATGTATCTCCTTACACTTGGATCCAACGCAGTCCACAGTAATCCCACTGGTGCAGTATGTACACCTCACTTACCGCCAGTGGTGTGGTCGTCAACAATATCTGACCACTGAGGAGGCCAACTCCTGGTTTCAATCCTGTTAGAATCTGCTTCCGACGATGAACCAGTTTAGCTAACCAAATGTCATTTGTCTTAGATCGAGTGCCTGAAAAACACGTCCTGAAATGAAGAGTCATGGGCAACCCATTTATTAAGAAAGTACTCTTGGGGAAAAATAGGACAGAGGTGAAGAAAGCAGGGAAGTAAGGGGAGAGAAACCGAGCAAGAGGCCAATTGCAGGCAACGTTCTGGAGGTGGCTTTGCCTTCTTCCTACAAGGAGACTCGGGAGTGGAAAGTACTCTTCACTGCTGGTTCTGGGCCAAGGCCACGCTGCACCTGTCAGTCATTGGCCACCCTGGCCAATTATATACAAATATATACATATACATACATACATACATATATATATATGTATAAATATATACATTTATATATAAATGTATATATTGAACAAATAACTTTATATATAATTATATAACAAATAATTCCCAGGCACTGGTGGTCTGTGCATGGCCAAAGGACGGCAAGGACCCCAGGCACTGGAGAACAGTTTTCCAGAGACAAGCTCCAAGAGCCAGTGCGCCAAGCCTGCACTGGTCACATAGGAGCAGTGAAGGACCTGAGGGTGTCTGAGCGCAGCCCTGACAGTGGCTGAGGGACAAAGAAAATGATGAGCTGTGCGCAGCCACCAGCTCCCACTGCCTCCCCTGCCAGGATCCATCTGTCATGATCTTGGGCCACCTCCTCCCCCCATCCCTGTGCTCCATGCTTGCTTCTCAGGGCTTCTCGAACATACCGTCTGCAGGCACGGTTGCCTTTGCCGTTCCCTCCATGCAGAGTGCTTAGCTCTGAGATTTAAGAATGACTCTCCCTCTGCTCAGAATCGCCTTCCTAAGAAAGGCTTTCCATGGCCACCGTTTTCCCAATTACACACCACTCCCCACCACGAGCCACTTTGATTCTAGATTCCCTTCTCCTGCCGTATTTCCTTCCTGACTCATTACCTACGACACCTGGAGTTTATGTAGTTTGGCTTCAGATTCTCAGAAATATGACTCACTGACTGTGGAAATTATCTTCTTTTCTTCTTCAGTATCTTTGTTTCCCAGTCCAGGACTTTTGTGAATATTAGATGGGGTAATGTGGGCAATGCGCACAAATGTCTAAGAAAAACACCAGTCACACATTAAATGTTCAGGAAGGGCAAGCGAATGTTTGTGGACTGCCTTTTTCGCTCAGGATGAGAGCTCTGATGGGGCAAGGCTTTCATGGATTTTGACTGCTTGTTCTCAGTAAGTAGAACATTCTCTGGCCCATAGTAGGTGCTCAAAAATAATGCTGAATTAATTGATTACACAGATTTTTCTCTTTTTATCGCGTGCTCCTTTCACTCTATGGTTCTCTTCAGCTTTCTTTATCATCAGTGGTGATGTCAAGGGCTGAACTGATTGTTAAAGCAACTGAAAACAACCAATCAGCCATGCCTCAAAAACTCACTTTTCTGAAGCAGTGACTGGCCCTGCTCTCTGCGACCTGTGCGCCGGACAGCGAAGAAATGTCAGTGTGACACCTGGCATTTGAGGGTGTGCTCATGGCAATGGCCGGTTACTTTGGACAGCTGGGCACCGATTACTTTGGCAGCAGTACTTATACTTCCACACTGGTCTGTTGTTGTTGTTGTTGTTGTTTGCTTCTGTTGTTATTATTATTTTCTTGCCTGACAACTTGTTTCATTGTCCACGTTTCACAAATTGACATCAGTAACACTGAAAAGAATGAACAGTTGATTCTAACGGGTCCTTCCCTCCGCCACCATCTCATAACCATGAGCACTTTGATTTAGGAGAAGTTAGTTCTTTCACTTTTATCCAAAAAATTACAGTGATGCCAGAAGGTGCACTCCTAAGTATCACTTGTCATCTGGGAGACAGATGTCAAGTCAATGAATCCCCAATATCTCTAAATCATCCTTAGAAATCTTTATCACAATTCAGTTTGATCCCCAGTAATACAGTGGCCCCAGTATAAACCAAATTCTTTTCAATTCCTTCCTAACTCGTTTTAAATCTTTCTTATCGGGGTGCCTGAGTGGCTCAGTCATTAAGCATCTGTGTTGCGCTCGGGTCATGATCTCAGGGTCCTGGGATCAAGCTCCCCATTAGGCTCCCTGCTTGGAGGAAAGCCTCCTTCTCCCTCTTCCACTCCCTCTGCTTGTGTTGCCTCTTTTGCAGTCTTTCTCTCTGTCAAATAAATATATAAAATCTAAGAGAGAGGGGCACCTGGGTGGCTCAGTTGTTAAGCTTCTGCCTTCAGCTCAGGTCATGGTCCCAGTTCCTGGGATCCAGCCCTGCATCGGGCTCCCTGCTCGGCAGGAAGCCTGCTTCTCCCACTACCATTCCCTCTGCTTGTGTTCCCTCTCTCGCTGTGTTTCTCTCTATCAAATAAATAAAATCTTTAAAAAAAAGATTTTTTTTCTCTCTGAGAGAGAGAGAGAGAGAAAGAGAATGAAATCTTTTTTTTTTTTTGAGAAAGAAATCTTTCTTACCTACTTATCATTACAAAGGTCCAAAGCTCTGTGCAAATGTGCATGTCTATTAAAAGCAAGACAATCAAACACAAAACAGAACAAAAACAGAATGATAAGATAATTAAACAACAGTAAAAAATTTCCCAGAGGTCATCAACCTGAAGGCTTAATTCCCAACCTTAATTCTCTTGGGTGCTCTAACTGTTTGGACCTGTGCTCCAGCTAGAGTAAGGACACAGAATGACCTTCTCGGGACATTACGATCATACTTCCTATTTGTGGTGCTTTGCAATGTATTCTTTGTTGTTGCTGTTGTTTGGTGAAGCCAAAGGAAAATGATTATCTAATTTAAAGCAAAAAAAAAAAAATTAGAAATATATTAAAAAGACACTAGGGAAGGATTTGCCTCTACTCTGAGAAGACACATTAAAAACTCCAGAATTAGAATTTTGCTTGTTCTTCCTACAAAGTTACTCTAAAAACTGAACATCTATTAAACAGTTTCTGAGAGAACATGTCTCTATTTTTGTAAAATTATCTTCTAGTTTACTGTAAGTATATGTCATTTATTGAAAAAAATTGGAAGCTACCACATTTTACGAAATAGAAAAGTTTATGTGCCTGAGGACTAATCTTGTCAAATTAGCCCTTTATTTTCTGATGAAAATAATTAATATATTCAACTCATATATATCCCTATCAAGCTCAGAATCTTCTGCAGTCCTCCTGGGACAATCTTCTTTGTCCTCACTACTTTTATAGCCAAATTGTCATTCTTTAACATTACTATTTTCCAGATTTTCTTAAAGAATCTTGATTATATGCACTAGAGAAGAGTTTTGCAGCCCTCTTTCCACTGTGTCATGCATGATACTGGATGTTCACATGAAACTCCTTGCTTGCTCCTTCTCATGGGCAAGCCCTGGGTTATGCAAAATTACCGAATCAGACCCTATAAATTCATCCTTTTCTCTTGATTAGGAAACAAAGCAGCACACAAAAAAGAAGGTAGGATAGCTGGACACTGTAAAAATACTAGTTCAATCCATTTAATAAATATAATGTGTATTTAATTCAAGCACCAACTCCCCCCCTTTTTTTGAAAGTGGAGTATTACTAAAGTTCTATGAAAAAATTAACATGGAAGATTGGCTAAGAATTCCTGAGAGAGAACTCCATGAGCATACCCTACCAAGCAGGCACTGAAACATGCTCTAATTCCTCTAATTAAGCAGGAGGTTCCTGGCACATAACTGGGCAGAAAGACCAGTCCCGTAGGGTAAAAAATCTAGGAATATACTCAAGTACAAATGAAATTTTAGTGTGTGATTTAGTGCATGGCATCAATGATTGGGGCAAAGGTAGACTTTTTCAATAAATCATGGCAGAACAATTTGAGAGTCATTTAGAAAGAAAAGTAGATCCCTCTGTCAATATATACAAGAATAAACTTCATGTGAATCAAAAATCTCATATAAGAAGAAAAATCATACAAAACTAGAAAACCGAATGAAATCCTTCATGTGAGAAGGACTTTTGAACTGTGACCCAAGTTCAAATTTAATTTAAAAATAGTAATAAATTAGACTACAAAATTTTTAAAAGCCTACTTTTGCCTGAAAAGGAAAAACATTTATCAAATTTAAAATACACATGACAAGTAAGTGGAAAAGGAATCTAAGAGGTGAGGCAGCCGGAGTCTCTTTCTGGGATGACAATGAGTGCGCGCTCGGACAGGAGAATGCTCCACAGCTGATGGCAGTGCTGTGAATACTGGGCAAGTGTGCTGAAAACTGTGGAACTGTCCGGACTGAATTCAGTGGGTGAATTATGTGAATTTTTTTCTCAGAAAGCTATCGCTTTTTAAAAATGGAGAAATAGTACCTGTTCAAGGGAGAAAACTGGTGTGTCCCAACTTTACCAAGTGATCAAGATTAGTATCACTGACACTGAGTCTAAATGATACTCGTGAGGGGCCCCTGGGTGGCACCAAGTGGTCAGACTCTTGGTTTCGTCTGGGGTCGAGATCTCAGGGTCGTGATCTCAGGGTCGTGAGATGGAACTTTGCGTCAGCTCTGGGCTCAGCTCGGAGACTTTTGGGATTTCTCTCTTCCTCTCCCCCATGCTTAAGTTGGCCGATAAAATGGTTCTGTAAAATTATTTCTTGGAACAAATCCATTTCTCTATTCAGTAGGTGACATCCAGCCAAAGCATTAACTAGCC
>CM053613.1:88546790-88567884 GCA_028646535.1 Procyon lotor | reverse complement strand
CGCCGATGGAAACACCGGTACCAGCATCCCTGCCTGGGCCGGGTTTCTGCGAAGCCACCGACAGAGGCCTCGGTTACTTCGGACCAAAGTGGGAGCTGCTCAGGAGGGAGTCTGAGGTTCTGGGCGAAAGCTGCTGCTGCTGCTCTCGGAGCACACGGGGCTCACATGGGCTCGCATGGGCTCGCGTGCGCTCACATGGACTCGCGTGCGCTCACATGGACTTGCATGGGCTCGCGTGCGCTCACATGGACTCGCATGGACTCGCGTGCGCTCACATGGACTCGCATGGGCTCACGTGTGCTCACATGGACTCGCGTGCGCTCACATGGACTCGCATGGACTCTCATGGGCTCAAGTGCGCTGACATGGACTCACGTGCGCTCACTTGGACTCGCATGGGCTCGCGTGTGCTCACATGGACTCGCATTGACTCGCGTGGGCTCACATGGGCTCATGTGCGCTCATGTGCACTCACTGCTGCTTCCAATACGTAATGTGTGTGTTCCCTCCTCCCCAGCCCGTCGCATTTCCCCTGAGCACTTCCCCTGCAGAATTAAACAGAAAGCTGTTGGCAAGGGCACGTGGTAAAGGGCGAGGCCTTAGAAGAACCGGCGTGGTGTTAGCGACAAACACAACCAGCGCGCCTCCAGACAAGCTTGTGAAACCGACTCGTGCGGCGTGAACTTGATTTAATGTTGCCTCAACACTCACTGGGAACCACAAATTTGAGAGAAAAAATTGGGGTGGTCAGTTGTTAATTGCAGGGAGTCCAGAAAGACTCGTGGGTTCTTTATTTTTCAGGTTGTTAAAAAACAAAACAAAACAAAACAAAAAACCCCTATCCTTCTTTTATTTTACTTTACTATAGAAATTCAGTATTTACAAAGCCGGAAGAATCGTACAATGAGGCCCATATTCTCAGCTTCCAATTTCAGTCTTTCCTCTCTTGTCCCACCTTATCCCTTTTGTTGTGGACCATTGACATAAGCCCAAAATATTATATTCTTTTATATGTAAATATTTACTACATATACCTAAAAGATAACACTTCCAAAATATAACTGTGATATTATTATTTATCATGCCCAAAATATGTATAAAAATGATTCCTTAATACAAAGTGTTTATTTAGACAGTGTTCAGATAGCTCTATTTGATAATCATTAATGGATTTTTAAAACTAAAGGTCTGATAAGGTCTACACGTTGCGATTGGTCAATAAGTTGCTTACGTTTCTTTTAATCTGTAGGTTTTCTCTCTTCTGCCTTCATTCTGAGCCTTTTTCTGTCTCTAGCAATTCATTTATTGAAGACTCGAGTCTGTCTCTAGCAATTCATTTATTGAAGACTTTGTACAAGACACGTCTAACTGATTGCATTGGTGGCGTTTTATGTAACAATCTTGGGTATGGTAAGAGTGAGAGGCTTGGGGGCGCCTGGGTGGCTCAGTCGTTAAGCGTCTGCCTTCGGCCCAGGTCAGATCCCAGGGTCCTGGGATCCAGCCCCGCATCAGGCTCTCTGCTCTCTGCTCGGCAGGAAGCCTGCTTCTCCCGCTACCATTCCCTCTGCTTGCGTTCCCTCTCTCGCTGTGTTTCTCTCTGTCAAATAAATAAAAATCTTTAAAAAAAAAAGAGTGAGAGGCTTGGTCAGATTCTGGAAAGTGCTACTATATACTTGATTAGAACACACACACAGTCTAGCTTTCTCTCCTTTGGTGGTTTTAGCTGTTACTGATAATCATTTCCTGATATTTATCTTGGATTCACAAAATGTGATGTTTTCCTTCTACGGTTTTACCTTTATAATTTTGAGTTTGTCCACAAAGAGTCCATAAAGAGAGGGGCACCTGGGTAGCTTAGTTGGTTAAGTGTTTGCCTTTGGCTCAGGTCATGATCCCAGGGTCCTGGGATTGAGCCCTACGTCTGGCTCCCTGCTCAGCAGAGAGTCTGTTTCTCCCTCTCCTTTGTGCTCGCTCTCTCTCTCTCTCTCTCTCTTAGTATCTCTCAAGTACATAAGTAAAATCTTAAAGAAGAGTCCATAAAGAGAAATCCCAGCACTCAATTGTTTAGTTACCCTTAAGTTCATATTGGAAAAGCTGGACACTTAATTCTTTCCTTATGTACCAGTTTTCAAATAGTTTCCTTAGAAGCTCAAATATAGTCAGTGTGTGCCCAATTGCAGCCCTGCTCCTTGAAAGTTATGTAGCGTTGGGAAGATTACTTTCCCTCTCTGCTGGTAATTGGTAAAGATTTTTAACAGTTCAATATAATGTGCATTACATGCCCAACAGACTTTCTTGCACATAGTAAAACTCAGTCCGTGATCATCACCGTCACTGTTCACTTGAATCTCCCAGATCCAGTCTGCACGCAGGGATAATCTAGTTATGTGCTCTGTTAGAGGCCATATGGCCCAAGGATAGAGGAGAAAATAGAGAATCCTGGTTTTTTAAAGCAAATACAGTTTTGGAACTGCAGTCTTATTGAGTTAATGCTCACCTAGCTGCCAAGTAGAAGAAAATAAGCTGCACCCATTCTCGATTTATGGGTGTTACATATAGACGAGAAAAAGAGCATGCATTGCTGACTCATCCCTTAAATGATGTTTCTTCTTCCTGTCGTTTGGTTACTTGACATCTATAGGAACATATATGAAAAATGTTGGGAGTCAGAACATTGAACAAACTGATCTAAGAGCTGAATGGAAAAAAATATATATGTATTTACACAAACACATATGTATGTATACATATTTTTATTTGTTTATTAGTTTGTTTATTTTACCATGGAGAGCATGTCCTATGCACTGAATTATTTTCAGAGTAGTTGCAAAGAATATGCATACTTCATGCTTCTTTACCATGCTTATATGCCCTCTTCTAGGGGAATGGATCTCAAAATGCTAGTTTTTCTATGAGGTACCATGAGATTAGAGAGGGTGATGACAGGTTTGAGATAGGAGAACAATAGAAAATAACAAATAATCCAGTTAAGAAATGGACAGGAGCTATGAATAGACATTTTTCCAAAGAAGACATATAGATGGCCAACAGACACATGCAAAGATGCTCAACATCACTCATCACCAGGGAAATACAAATCAAAACTACAATGAGATATGACCTCACACCTGTCAGAATGGCTAAAATCAAGTCCGGAAATGACTTGTTTCCTGTCAAGCAAGGATGCAGAGAAAGGGGAACCGTCTTACACTGCTGGTGGGAATGCAAGCTGGTGCAGCCACTCTGTAAAACAGTATGGAGGTTCCTCAAAAAGTTCAAAGTAGAGCTACCCTACCATCCAGCAGTTACACTACTAGGTATTTACCCAGAGGACACAAAAATACGGATTCACAGGGACACATGCACACTGATGTTCATAGCAGCATTACCAACAATAGCCAAACTATGGAAAGAGCCAGATGTCCACTGACTGATGAATGGATAAAGAAAATGTGAGATAGATAGATAGATAGATAGATAGATATCTCACATCTTCTTTATGTGAAATATATATACATATATATTCTTTATTTATATATATATATATATATATAACACATTCTTTCATCAAAAGAATGAAACTTGAAACTAAGTATGTACAATATATTGGCTAATTGAATTAAATAAAATTTTTTAAAAAGGAATACTTGAACAGATTTTTTTAAAAAAGAATGAAATCTTGCCATTTGCAACAACTTGGATGGAACTAGAGTGTATTATGCTAAGTGAAATAAGTCAGTCAGAGAAAGACAAATACCATATGATTTCACTCATATGTGGTATTTTAGAAACTAAACAGATGAACATAGGAATAAAAAAAAGAAAAAAAGAAAGAGAGGCAGACCAGAAAACAGACTCTTAACTAGAGAACACACTGAGGGTGGGGATGGAGGGAAGGAGGTGGGGGATGGGCTAGATGGGGGATGGGCATTAAGGAGGCCCTTGTGATGAGCCCTGGGGGTTGTGTGTAAGTAGTTAGTTTCTCCTGAAACTAATATTACACTGTATGCTAACTAACGGGAATTTAAATAGAAACTTGAGACAATATATACATATATATATATATATATAGAATCTTTGAATCTTTTGATAAAATCTAGCTTCAGCCTGAAAAGAAATCATTCTTTTTTCTATTGGAATTTTACATGAGCTTGCAAGAAAAGGAGAGTTAAAGTGCTTATGCAGGGGCACCTGGGTGGCTCAGTAGGTTAAAGCCTCTGCCTTCGGCTCAGGTCATGATCTCAGGGTCCTGGGATCGAGCCCCGCATCGGGCTCTCTGCTCGGCAGGGAGCCTGCTTCCCCCTCTCTCTGCCTGCCTCTCTGCCTACTTGTGATCTCTCTCTCTGTGTCAAATAAATAAAATCTTAAAAAATAAATAAAGTGCTTATGCAGATGGCTAACTCAGCAGGTAAGAACTTGATCATTCTAAGGTCAAGGCCTCCCGTCTCCTATGGGCTCATTATTTTCACATGTCTTCATGTCCAGGGAGTACATATTTAACCCAGGACAGTCATTTCTTAAATGTTTGTCCTATTTATATTCATGAGGAATGAATTCTTGAATTTCTAACTATACAACTAAAAGGAGACTCTTAATACACCCATAAAATTCTGGATCAGTAATTTCAGCCTCAAATTTAAGCCAATGTTAATATTATTATGACTACTATTATCCATCACTTTTTTATGGATGAGTCCCACTGATCCATTCATTTATAAGTGGAGCTGCTGATTACCTCCTTTATGTCAGGCCAGCCCTTTAACTTATTGAAACAATGGGAAAATCCTAAGTCATACAATCAACCTGAGTTGATGTGTAGGTGTTCAGAATCTGATTACCCTTCCCAGGATAAACCTGATGCCCTTCAGACTATCCGTAGAGAAAAGCTCATCTTCCCTGAGCATGAGAAGTTCAGCCTCCCTTGCAGCTAGACTGACAGCACGTGACCTTGCCCCTCCTGTCGGTTTGCTGCATTTGGACTTGCAATAAAGAAATAGTGCATTTAGGGGAGACATCATGGGACGTCAGTTACAGCAGCAGCAGCAGCGACGCCGGGCTCGGGGGTATGAGCAGGCACAGTAGAAGCACGGTGCACACAGAGAACAGTGTTTGGTCCCAGCCGACGTGCACAGGGCCAGCAGCTCTTACGGGGCAGCAAAGCCATCCACACGGTGCTTATACATGGGGGCCTTGGGCCTGGTGCTAGCTGCTCCATGAATTGCTTCCCCTCTTCCGGGCCATTCTTTCAACCTGATTCTCTAGCCTTCTTAGCCTTTTCTTTATACTCATCCATTATTCCATCCATAAATTCTCCACTTAAATTAGCCAGTTTGGTTCTTCTGTATGAAACAAAGACCCTTAACAGTTGTGGGGAGTTATCACAGACCCTACAGAAGTGCACATAATCCGAGACTGATCTTCTAGACAGGGCTAAGGTGAAAAACGCAACTAGTGTTTGGGGAACGGATTCTGTCCACCTTCAGCATGAAAAGGAAAACAGTAGCTTCCCTTGCTCTCTGAACTCGATCCTCTCCAGAGATGTTATCATACCTTTACAACAAATCCAAACAGGGTTCACTGTCTGCATTTAAATCGTGGCCTAGCAAACCCACCTGCTGGTGTGAGTAAAAACATTTGAGCGCGCGCGTCTGAATGGGAAAGGGTATCATATAGTCTGCCCTCAGCCATTTGCTCGGTAGGTTTTTGTCTCATGCTTGCATTTCAAAAGTAAGTTGTGTATTTTTGCTACAATTTTCTGCTGTTAAGTAGGTCTAAAAGGCATTTTCAAGAGGAAGAAATGCCTGCGAGTAGGTGAGTAGGTGAGCCTACGAGGCACCAGAAAGTCAAAGTAGTAAAGTGTATTAGGGCAGATGACTCCGTAAGCGATACAATGCTGTCTCTACAGGGCATAATAATCATGGGGAAAGTCAGAATTAACTCGCTCAGTACACGGACAATCGCAGTCAGCACAGGATGAGACCGAGTGCCACGCACACAGGGCAGGACGTGTCGAATGTCTTCGGAGACTGGGGTGAGGCCACAGTGGAGGTATAAGGTGATCTAGTGACGGGACGCGGGGTCCGTGACTTCAAGACAGATCATGGGTTACGGAGCTTCTGCTGGCACTCAGGCTGCAGGAGTTCTTTGCTGTGAGTTGCAAAATTTTGCTGTGGCTTACTTGAAGCCTCTGGGAAATGATTGACACAAAACCAGCCTTCCTAAGGAACCCAGATTTAGTGGGACGCACACTGATCGGCTGATAAACTCCTATCGACACATAGCAAATTCCTATGGAGAAAGACGTTTTACTCCATGCCCGTTGTTGGCGCGAGGAAAAAGAAAAGGGAACTCGTGCGTATCGCGTGCCCCAGCTTTACAAGGATCTTACCATTATGCAGAACGGCTAACTGCTGTCGACAGCAAGCTAGGGGATCATAGGAGCACTTGAAAAAATTTCACTTGCCAAAAAGCAATTATAAGTTGAGACGGCTGTGTAATCGATCTTCAGCAGAGATAATGCAAGTTGATGATCATTTTTAGTGTGTCCGGTGTTGAGCCCAGCCACCCCGACTCTTCCTTGTAGTGTCGAGTGCCGGACGGGAAGCGTGTTCACCAACAGCCTGGAGTGGACGCCGTGCACACACGGGCTGTTCCAGCCTCTGCTCATCCCACATCCTCTCAGGAAGCTGCAGAGGGCAGCAGCGCGAGCTCTGCCTCTACCCCAGAGTTTATCCGAGTGATAGATGGCTGTCATAATTTAAGCCTAGAGCCTTTGCGGTTTCTCCCCTTCGGTGAGTTAACTGAAACTAGGTCCAGCGGCACCTCACTTTAATGGTTGTTGAAAGGACAGAATCGCCTTCATTTAAGGAAAGGGGGAAATCCACAGAGTTGCAGAATCGACACAGGGGACCCGTGTTTTATGTTGGGAGGAAGGTTTCAGTCTTTCCAGACGTGTTAGTAGGTAAAGAATCCCAAGGAGATGAGAAGCACAGTCTTGTGTTTTATTTCTTCTTTTGTTTTCTTGCAATTCTGTCCCTTCCAGCATTTTGTGCAATAATTCTATAGCTGAAGGATATAGCAGGGCATGTTGAAGTCGGAAGCGCAGGAGTGGCTTACGTTTCCCCAGGTTTCCTGCTGCAGAGATGACTGGTGAAACTTTTAGTTACCCTTCTTTGGGGGAAGGTGAGCATGCATTTTAGATTCATGAAAGGCTATGTATTACATTCGGCTGGAGTTGCTTTGCTTTGCTTTTTGTCTTTGAACTTCAACTATGTGAAGAAGGTTCTCTGCACTAGGCAGCCAAAAGTAACAAATGCTTGTCAGACAGATAGGTAGATAGTAGTGCACATTTATCATGTGTGCTCTCTGACAAGCATCCAGGCCCCTTTTTATGGGTGAGCAACTCCTCACCTGGAGAGTATTAACAGAGACAGAGCCTGCCAGATAATAGTTTTCTCAGAGCTTGAGGTACTGTTTCTGTCCATACAACTCACGAGCTCTGGACCTGGAACTGGGAGACAAGGACAGAGAACCCATCAGGGCAGTGTGATCCTGGGAGGGACAGAGCCTGGAGGTCTGGAGACAGCAGAGAGCTGTGGTCAGTTTTCAGCTTCACCAGCAGAGGCGCTGTAACGGGGCTGGGGGGGCACCCGTGTTCCCCAGGGAGTGCAGCAGCCTGGTCCTTGGAATCCCATCTTACACCACTCACAAAAAGTAACTCCAAACACATGAGACTTAGAGGAGCGGAGAACATAAAACTCCTGGAAGAAAACATTGGAGAAAATATCCCTGCCACTGGTATTGGCAGTGTTTTGGGGGTTTTTGTTTGTCTTGTTTGGAGATGACACAAAAAACACAACAAACAAAAGCAAAACAAGTGGAAACACATTGCACTACGGAGCTTCTGAACAGCAATAGGAATGACCAACAGAAGGAAAAAGCCCATGGAATGGGAGAAGATATTTACGAATAATATATCTGATAGAGGATTAATATCCAAACTATAAAGAATTACAACTCAATAGCAACAAGACAAACCAATTTTAAAGTGGGCAGAGTCACTCAATAGACAGTTTTCTTTTCTCTTCTTTTTTTTCAAGATTTTCTTTATTTGAGAGAAAAAGTGAGCACGAGCTGGGGAGAGGGGCAGAGGGGGAGAGAGAAGCAGGCTCCCCGCTTAGCTGGGAGCCCAATGCCAGGTTTGATCCCAGGACCCTGAGATCATGACCTGAGCTGAAGGCAGACACTCAATTGACTGAGCCCCCCAGGTGCCCCAAGAATAGACAGTTTTCTAAAGGAGACATACACATACATGGCCAACAGGTACATGAAAAAGTGCCCAACATCATCAGAGCAGTGCAAATCCAAAGCACAATGGGATATCCCCTCACAACTGTTACAGTGACTGTCATCAGAGGTCAGGAGTCACTGAGTGCTGAGTGCTCTTCCTGCGCTGTCGGTGGGAGGGCAAACTGGTGCGGCCGCTGTGACACACAGTGCGGGGGAGCCAGAAATAGAGCTACCCTTTGACCAAGCAGTCTCTTCTCTGTGTTTATATCTAAAGGATATGAAAACAGCACCTTGAAGAGGTATCTGCACTCTCGTGGTCATTGCGGCATTATTTACAATAGCCTAGATACAGAAGCAGACTAAATGTCTGTCGATGGACGAATGGATAAAGGTGTGATTCATTCACGTGATGTGCGATAAAATAGCATTCAGCCAGAAGACAGAAGGAGAGGAAGTCCTGCCGTTTGATAAAATGTGGATGAGTCTTGAAGGCACTGTGCTACATAAAATAAGGCAGAGGAAGACAGATATTTTAGATATCACTTATTTGTAGGACCTGAAAAGGCCAGACACAGAGCAACAGAGAGTAGAATGGTGACTACCAGGGGTTGAGGACGGAGGAAATGAGATGATGTTGGTCAAAGAGTATAAGCTTCTATTTACCTACATCATGGTGGTAATCATCTCACAGCGTGTAAGGGTATCAAATCTGTACACTGTACACCTTACACTTGTACGTGTCAATTATGTGTCATTGTGTCTAAAATGTGTCCATTATGTCTAAATAAGGTGGACAAAAGGCAGATCAGTTAGCAGTGTACTAGATCAGAAAAGGAAACTGCCGAGTGAGTCCAGCTACAATTACCGTAATCCCTGGTAAGGAAAAGGGAAGGTATCTGAACGCATGACCGAGACCGTAGCTTTGGAGGATGAACATCAGAGGCTGAACACTGATGGGGAAATGAGGTTCAGTAACACAGGCCAACCAAGGAAGCTAGCGAGTACAGAACAGGCGAACTGCCAACCACAGGAACTGCTGTGGGTTCGATGCACTGGTGGCGGAGGGTTGTCGCTGTCCAGAGTCACTATAAAATATTATCTACAAAATCTGGTTCCGAGCAACAGAGTTATACATACAAAGAAACATCAGTGTGTGACCTAATACAAGGATGGAAGCCAGCAACAGACACCGCCTTTGACAGGGACCCGGTGTCAGACTCGGTGGGAAAAAAATTCTAGGCGACTATTATAAATATTTGCAAAGAGTGAAAAGGACATACATTGCAGACGTAAGGAGGGGTATAATGGCCAAATCACACTAAATTAAAAATTACCGTTCAAGAGGCAGAAGTCATTTTAAAAAATGGAAATACTGGGGTTGTCAAATACAATAAACAGTTCAAGACTGTGGCTGAACAGCAAATTTGCGTTGGCAGAGAGAGCATCAGCAAACTTGTAGATGAATATCTGAACCTAAATTTGAGGAGCAAAGAGAAAAACAATAAAGAACAATAAACAGAATCTCAAGGAAATGGGAGACACCATTACATACCTCAACTGCGCTTACTGGAAACCAGAGCGAGAAGAGAAACATATGTGTAAAAAAAAAAGAACACTTGAAGAAATAAGGACTAAAAACTTCCCACAATTGATGAAAAATATTAAACTATATATCCAAGAAACTCAAAAAACTTCAAATAAAATAAATTCAAAGCTATCCACAAACAGACATATCTCACTAAAGAAAAGACTGAAAGACAAAAGGAAAACCTTGAAAGCCTCGAGGTGGGGAGACACTGGTCACATACAAGACAAGCTCAGTAATATGTCCCTGTCCTAATTCCCCAGAATGTGCAACGATGCTTCCTGAAATGGTAGATTCTGCACATGTGATGGAGTGAGAGATCTTGAGATGGAAAGATTACCTCGGATTATCGCGGTGTGCCTGATGCAATGCCAGGGGTCCTTGTAAGAGGAAGGCAAGAGAGTCGGGCTATGATAAGACATGTGTCTCCAGAAGCAAGAGAGGGGACGATGCGTTTTGAAGATGCTGTTAAGGGCCCACAGGCCGTGGGATGTGAGCAGCACATACAACCTGGAGAAAAGGAAAACGGAGTCTTCCCAGAGCCTTCAGAAGGAACACAGACTGGGCTATCCCTCCCGGACTTTGGACCTCTAGAACTAGAGCATAAGAGGTTGAATCACTAATTCAAAAACTTCCTACAAAGAAAATCTCAGGCACATATGGCTCTCCTGATAAATTCTACTAAATGTTAAAAAAAAGAATTAATACTAATTCTTCACAAAGTCTTCCAAGAATTAAAACATGTAGCAGTATTCATTCATTCATTCATTCATTCATTTTTATTTATTTATTTATTTATTTATTTATTTTTATTGATTTCTTATTTTTTAAAAATTATCTTTTTAAGATTTTTTTTTTTTGAACGAGAGAGAGCCCGCACATGCAGGGGCAGAAGGGGAAGAAGGAGAGGGGGAGAGAATCTTTTAAGCAGACTCTGCACTTAGCAGAGCCTGACGCAAGGCTCCAGCCTGGGGACCCTGAGATCGTGACCTGACCCCAAACCAAGAGTCAGACCCTTATCCAACGGCACCACCCAGGTGCCCCAACACTTTCAACTTAGTGAGGCTAATAGTACACTGATAGCAAAACCATGTAAAAATATCACAATAAAATCATAAACCAGTCTTTAAAAAAAATAAGGCTACAAAAATGCTTAAAAAATATTAGCAATGCATACCTAGCAACATGTATAAATGATTATATGTGTATAACAAGTGTGATTTTCATAGGAATGTAAGATTGTTTTACCATATGAATTTTAAGTAATGTATACACAATAGTAATAGGTTAATGTACAGAAACCATAGTTGTGTCAGTAGATTCAGAAAATGTATTTATCACAAAATAGCACTGTGTCTTGATAAAAATAATAATCTAGAAATAGAAGGGATCTTGTTCAGTCTGATAAAGGATATATATGAATAACCCACAGCTAATGTCTTTCTTAGTTCTGAAATGCTGAATGTTTTCTCTGTAAGATTGGGAAAAAGAAGGCTCTTTTCTCACCCCACTTCTATTCAACATTATATTAAAGGTTTTATTCAGGATGGAGATGTAAGAAAAAGAAATGAAAGCCACCTACTTTGAAAGAAGAGAGAAGTAAAACTAGCTTTTTTTTTTTTTTGGACGATGGGTATATCTTTGGAAAACTTGAGGAAACCACCAGAAGTCCATAAGAAATAATAAATGAATTTAGCTGTGATTCAGGATTCATGATGTACATACAGAAATTCAATTATATTTCTGTATACTAGCAATGACCATTCTGAAAAGTAACTCATAATTTTATTTATAATAGCACTACAATGAACACAATTAATTAAATAAAAGATTAAGGAAAAAAAGTGCAAGATTTGTACACTAAAACCTACATAGCTTTATTGAAAGAAGTGAAAAAAGATCTGAATAAATTAAAAGACAGCCTATGATGATCGATCAAAAGATTTGATATTGCTAAGATGTTAGTTCTTCCGAAATTGATCTACAGATTAAGTACAATCCCTATCAAAAACCCAGCTGGCATTTATTGAGAAATTAACAAGCTGATCTTAGGTTAATGTAAAAGTGCAAGGGTCTCCAAATAGTTTAAACAATCTCAAGAGGGACCAAGTTGGCGTGCACACCTTTCCTGATTTTAAAACTTATTATAAAACTGCAGTAATCAATACTGTATTATAACTGATCTAAGGATAGACCTATAGATTGATAGAATAGAATGACCTTTACATATGAGAAGCAAGCCCTTACATTTATGATCAATAAATCATAATAAAAAAACAAATCCTTGTTTTTCAACAAGGACCCGAGACAATTCAATGGGAAGAAATCCTCTTTTCAGTACATGGTAGCGGGACGGCTGGATATCTACATGTAAAAGAATGAGGCTGAACCTCTGCCTAACATCATACCCCGCAATTTACTCACTCTGGATTATAGACTGAAATGTAGGAGCTCAAACTGTAAAACCCTCAGCAAAAAACACAGGAGTAAACCTTTGTGAACTTGGGTTAGGCACTGACAGCGCTAAAAGCTCAAGTGACCAAAAAAAAAAAAAAAAAAAAAATAGCGGAGTTGTACTACATTAAATTTTAAGACTTCTGTACTATAGATGCTGCCATCAAAAGATTGAAAAGACAGGGGAGCCTGGGTGGCTCAGCTGGTTCAGCATCTGACTCTTGGTTTCAGCTCAGGTCATGATCTCAGGATCCTGGCATCAAGCCCCATATGGGGCTCCGTGCTCAGTGGGGAGGCTGATTCTCCCTCTGCCCCTCCCTCCACTCACTCGTGCTTTTTCTCTCTCTCTCTCTCTCAAATAAATAAGATCTTAAAAAGAACGTACTTCTTAAGGGAGTTATGTCTATATAAAGAAGTATTATATCTCAATAACAAAAAATATCAGTGATCCAATTAAAAAATGGGACTAAAGGATCTGATTAGATATTTCTCCAAGGAAGATTTTTAAGTGGCCAATAAGCACATGAATAGATATTCAACATCATTAGCCATTAGAGAAATGCAAATCAAAACCACAATCAGATACCACTTCATGCCAACAGGGACAGCTATAATTTAGCAGTTAATCAAAAGTATTGATAAGGAGGTGCAAAAATTGGGCCCCTCCTGTGCACTGGTAATAATGTAAAATGGTGTAGCCACTTCGGACAACACGCTGCCATTTCCTCAAAAAGTTAAACACAAGCATAAAGTTACCATAGAGCTCAGAAATCCTACTGCTGGATCTCTACCCAAGACAAATGAGTGTAAAATGAAAATACATCACACAGAAATTTGTACACAGATGTTTATAACAGCAGCATTAATAATAGCCAAAAAGTAGAAGCAATGGAAATGTCTATTAACTGATTTATGGATAAACAAAACGGGGTACATACAAAGAAGTATCAGCCATAAAAAGGAATGAAGTACTGATATATGCTAAAACATGGATGAACCTTAAAAAACATAGTAGGTGGAAGAAACCAGTTCCCAAAGACCATGCATTGTACAACGCTATTTGTAGGAAATGTCCAGAGTAAGCACATTTGTGGAGACTGCATATGTATTATTAGTTGCCCAAGGCTGAGAGGGGGAAAGGGGGAGGAGGAATGCAGAGTGAATGCTAATGGGTAAGGGATTGATTGATGTTTGGTTGGATTTACTGTAATGTTTTTTAAAATGTCTTGAATTGGTTATGGTGGTGATTGTACAATTCTATAAGCATACTATGAAAAATAAATTGTATACTTGAAAGGGATGAATTTCGTGGCATGTAAACTTTATCTCAATAAAACATTTTTTTAAAAAATGGCATTGGTCCAGCAAGCTCTAGCAATTTCTTTCCAATAAAATACCCTTGAAGACAGAAAAATATGCAGGCAAGAACTGAAGGTCAACCAGTTGTCAAAATTAAGGAACAATCTCCCATAAGTGTAATTGGAGAGAAAGTGTATTTAAAACAAAATACACGCATGCTGAGCCAAGTTAAGAAGAGCAGAGGTGGCTGACCACCCCCAAACCTTCCCTAAGTAAGTAGATATACCCTCCATCCTTTTTCACTTATTTGAACCCTGAGTTGAAAAGTGATTTTGTGTCAAACTTGAAACAGCAATTTCCCTGCCTTATAGATGCTTGTTTTACTAATCGTTTTTAGTCTTTCGTCAATATTTTTTTCTTTATTTTCATCGAAGGATGGAAATACTTAGAAAATCAGCCAGGATGGCTTTAGGGAGGAAGTCGTGGTCTAGAATTATGTCTTGCAGCCATAAAAATCCTAGTTAAGACTAGGTGAGAATCTTGTTATTTCTCATGAACTGCATCTAGTTAGAGTAAAAGCAGGTCAGAAAGTGAGTCTAGGAAAGTGTACAATCTCAGAGCTGCATAATCACATGGATTGTATTTGGCCAGCTATCGAAATTGGACCAGGAGCTTTGCAAATGGAACTGCCATCCCACTGAGACTATGGAAGCAGAATGCACACAGCATCCATGTTGCCAGAGAGGGAGTCCAAGGCTGTGCTGTGGTCAAAGGGATGCATTCAATGTCTTATTAACAACTAAAACTCTAGGATCATCTCACTTTTCATGTAAAGGTTATATTCTTGGAAGATTCAAAAATATAAATAATGAAGCAGCTGACATCTCAGAGAGCTTTCATTCCTTCTAATATATTTAAAGAAATTACTAATTCATTATTAAGAAACAGAGTACTTTATGTGGAATACCCAAAAGACTCCACCCCAAAATTGCTAGGACTTACACAGGAATTCAGCAACAGGGAAGGATATAAAATCAGAGCACAGAAATCAGTTGCATTTCTATACCCTAACAATGAGACAGAAGAAGGAGAAATTGAGGCATTGATCCCATTTACAATTGCAGCAGAAATCATAAGATACCTACAAATAAACCTAACCAAAAAGGTAAAAGATCTGTACTCTAAAAAACATAGAACGCTTACGAAAGAAATTGAGGAAGACGCAAAGAAATGGAAAAACATTCCATGCTTATGCATTGGAAGAACAAATATTGTGAAAATGTCTGTGCTGCTCAGAGCAATCTACACATTCAATGAAATCCATATAAAAATACCAACGGCATTTTTCACAGGGCTGGAACAAATAATCCTAAAATTTGTATGGAACTAGAAAAGACCTTGAATAGCCAGAGCAATGTTGAAAAAGAAAACCAAAGCTGGTGATATCACAATGCCAGACTTCAAGCTATATTACAAAGTTGTAATCATCAAGACATTATGGTCTTGGTACAAAAACAGATACATAGCTCAAGGGAATAAGATAGAAAACCCAGAAAAGACCCTTGACTCTGTGGTCTACTAATCTTCCTCAAAGCAGGAAAGAATATCCAATGGAAAAAGGACAGTCTCTTCAATAAATGGTGCTGGGAAAATTGGGCAGCTATATATAGAAGAATGAAACTGGACCATTTTCTTACACCATACACATAGATAAACTAAAAATGGATCAAAGACCTAAATGTCAGAGAGGAATCCATCAAAATCCTAGAGGAGAGCACAGGCAGCAACCTCTTTGACCTCGGATACAGCAACTTCTTGCTAGCATGTCTCCAAAGGCAAGGGAAACAAAAGCAAAAATGAACTATTGGGACTTCATCAGGACAAAATACTTCTGCACAACAAAGGAAACAGTCTACAAAACCCAAAGACAACCAACAGAATGAGAGAAGATATTTGCAAATGATTTATCAGATAAAGGGCTAATATCCAAAATATATAAAGAACTTCTCAAAATCAACACCCAAAAAACAAAAACTCCATTCAAGAATTGGCAGAAGACATGAACAGACAATTCTCCAAAGAGGACATACAAATGGCCAGAGATACATGAAAAAATGCTAAACATCACTACCCACCAGGGAAATACAGATCAAAGCCACAATGAGATACCACCTCACACCATTCAGAATGGCTAAATTAATAAGACAGGAAACAAGAAATGTTGTCAAGGATATGGAGAAAGGGGAACTCTCTTACACTATTGGTGGGAATGCAAGCTGGTCCAGCCACTCTGGAGAACAGTATGGAGGTTCCTCAAGAAGTTAAAAATAGAGCTACCCTACGGCCCAGCAATTGTATTAGTATTTACCCGAAGATACAAATATAGTGATCCAAAGGGGTACATACACCCCAATGTTCATAGCAGCAGTGTGCACGACAGCCAAACTGTGGAAAGAGCCTCGATGTCTGTAGACAGATGAATAGATCAAGAAGATATGGTTCATATATGCAGTGGAATATTACTCAGCCATGAGAAAAGATGAATACTTACCATTTACATTGACATGGATGGAACTGGAGGGTATTATGCTGCGTGAAATAAGTCAATCAAAGAAAGACAATTTTCATATGGTTTCAGTCATATGTGGAATATAAGAAACAGCTCAGAGAATCAGAGGGAAAGAGAGGGAAAACTGAATGGGAGGTCATCCGAGAGGAGGAAAAACCGTGAGAGAATCTTAACTATAGGAAACAAACTGAGGGTTGCTGGAGGAGAGGGTGGAGGGATGGGGTAACCGGGTGATGAGCACTAAGGGCACGTGATGTGATGAGCACTGGGTGTTACATAACACTGATGAATCAATGAAGTCTCCCTGTGAATCTAATAATACATTATATTTTAGTTGATTGAATTTAAATTAAAAAAAATAGAGGAAAGATAGGTTTAAACTTTAAACTTTGTTCTCCAGGGATTTAATTACATTTCTTTTTTTTTTTTTTTTTGAGGGTGAGTGCGATGGTCTGTGCGCATAAGAGGGGGAGGGGCAAAGGGACAGAGAAAGACTCACAAGTAGACTCCCCACAGAGCACAAAGCCAGACCCAGGGCCCAATCTGAGGACACTGAGATCATGACCTGAGCTGAACCCAAGAGTCTGAAGCCTAACTGACTGAGTCCCCCAAGCATCCTCAATTTTCCTCTTTTTAAATAACATTCAACAGTACAGTAGCTTAGGGACCACATTAGTTAATATAATGGACATAAAATAATGAACATAGTTTATATTTTAACATTACTATCTTCATTCACTTTTGGTTGTAAAGTGTCAGTAGTTACACAGTGTTATAACTAAGTTATTTTAGTAGTTTTGTGGTTCAAATATCCTTTCACAGAAAATTAACCGTGTAAATTATCTGCGTAATGTCAAATAGCAAAGGCTAATACTGCTCCCCCCAAAAGTGGTTTGAATTTTGAGGTGTCTCTTTTTTTCTGCATCTAGCATCTCCTAAGCAATAGTAAGAGTGGTTAAGATTGGCACTTGGCCTATTGTCATGGTCAATAAATATATTTCAAATACTAAAAACAGTTCAAATGCATTAGGGGATATGGCTTAGTTTAAGAATTTTTTGGTGAATGTCTTTAAAAATTACTGGTAACACTAATGTTTTTGTCGTCATAAAGCGACATTCTCTTTGGAGTTTGCTTACAATCGGTAGTACATGTTGCTTATACTCTGGATGCTGACTGTAAACACAAAACAAAAGCAGCATAAATTCATATAGATTCTCCTTCGCTGGTGTGCTTGGAAGTCGCCTGTTGGAGATTCGTTCTTTTGGTAGTTATAACTATCACACAGATGGAGGCGTCTAGAAGGCCATTCTTAAGGACTTACGCAGCCCTTCAGGGGCATGGCCTCTGCCTGGTCAGGGTCAGGATCTTCTGATCTCATACAGAGAGCCTAGTCTGGTGTCTGCATGTTCCTGGAAAATAGAAGTGCTTAAGTGTGTGGCCGGTAGACAGCTCCAGAAAGCAGGAGAGATCCCGTCCAGTACTAGGCTCAAAATCCATTCTGAAAATTAGATAAGCAATGACCACCATTTGCCAGTCCTTTCAAGTCCTTTATCTGGTCCTTCAGGACAGAAGCTAAGACTTCTCAAGCACATTCTATGGGCCTTCGTTGCCCGCTCACTTTGCATTATCAAGAAATGCCATGCCTTCACTTGGGCTAAAGCGAAACCTATCACATAGCTAAAACTTCTGTAACGTTTCTTATATTGTGGGTATTGTTCTAGGCAATTTTCAAACATTTGCTCAGTTCCTCATCACTATACTGTGAGGTAGGTCCTTCTTATTACTCTCATTTTACAGCTGAGAAAAACGAAGGGGCACATAGAGGTTGAGTAACATGTTGAGTTTTGAATCCAGGGCCTCAGGGCGGTGGCCTTCTGCTCTAAAGCATCATATCATGTGCTCCTGCCTCCCCAGCTGTGACCTACCCTCCACCTGTCTTGCATGCAGAGGGGTGTGGGCGTGCTGTGAGGTGAGCCAGACTGAAATTCAACCAGTGCCCTCTCTCAACAGTTTGCCTCGACAACTGGAAACACGTGGTTGGAAGCCATGCATGTTAGCAGTTCTTTTTGACTCTGATTGCACAAAGAAAAGGCAATATCACTTGCTTATTTGTGTGTGTGTATGTTTTTTCCATAAGATGAGAAAGCTCGGGGAAGATCCATGTTTTGTACCTCATTTCGGCTAGCTTCCTTCTGTCGTTTTTCTGTTCACTTCAAAATGAAGACAACATGAAATGGAGAAATCATTTGTCAGGTGATCCTAGCAACACAGCTTTTATTTTTATTCTTTTCTTAATTTTCTCCAAAATATTTTTTTATTATATCGATGATCCGCAACTCTGGTTTTTTCCAAAATGAAGACTTTTCAGCACATCAAAGTGTTATTTGTATGAAATATTTGAAGCCTTTTTTTAAAATAATATTTTGATTTACATGTATTTTAAAACTGTCCTGAGCTCACAGAAAAAAATCTTCAGAACTTATGTTTTCATCCAGGACAGTTTCTGTGTAATAGAAATACATCAACTATTTAATACACAGGTCTGATTCTGTGAACAATTCTGACACGTTCTTTTGGGTACTCGAATGAATCATGCCTAAAGTCTCAGTACAGATAAGAAAAAACTCAGGAAATGTGGGTGAAATATGTTTAAGGCATCAGATTTATTTCCTATTATCGGTGTGTCCTCATATATAGGACTAGAATATGGGATAAAAGATTGTGATAGTTTGAATTTAAGTGAGTCCTAATTTGTCTTGTATTTGACCTGTCTTGTTACTTAGGACATAATGGTAACTAACCTTTATTCCAGCAAGTGGCCAAAGGATGAGAAATTTTAGAAATCACTGTAGTATTTTCTAGTATGGAACACCTTAACCAAATATCGCAGTAGTCACCTCTATGATATATAAGAACCTCAGACTTAGTGTCACTTTGAGCTATCATTTGGTGATGTCCTTCTCAAACGGCATTCCCAAACTCAGAATCTGAAGAATAGAGAAGCAAAGCACTAAGGTACTTAGCACTTTTAGTACCCAAAGTACTTACTTTTAGTACCCATAGTACTAAAAATTACTTTCTTCCCTCAAAGACTAGGCAAGAATGCTTTCTTTAGAGTGCTGAAAGTTCGTCTTAAACATATCTGATCCTGCAGAGATACTTAGGGTGTTTAGGAACCTGGCAGTGAAGGCTGAGGGAATCCCTTAGCTCTTCGGACTCCTCTAACCCTTCCATAGTCCTTTCCCCCCACCATGATTCCTGAGGACAGTACCCCTTTGGAAAACAGAAGGTCTGACTCTATATTCTGGAAGGCAGTGGCAGATTTCAATGCTATTGTTTGGAAAATGCCTAGAGGCATTTCTTTCTCTAAATCTTTCTCTAAGTAATTTGAATAGATGTTGCATATGTGGTCCTGGGGTGATTATTTTGCCTCTGACCAGAAAACAGTAAATATAGTCTAACAAAAAAAAAAGGCCATGTAAAAAAAAAATCCCAATATTCTATAGAAAGTGATAAAGTTTGACGTAAGTCAAATTTAGGGTGATTACTATTTGATTATTTAGAGGCACAAAGTTAAAAACAAAACAAAACAAAACAAAAACAGCTCATTGGCCAGAACAGACATACATCTCAGTGATGCTGTAAAAAAGATGAAGAAAAGGAATCCCAGGGACCAACAGAACTATTGTAAGGTGGGCTTCTTAAGGCTCAAAGCAGACCAGAACAAATCTGAGTGGTTCAAGTATCCAGAAGTTCCTTACTGCATGAGCTTGAACTTTCCAAGGTGGTAGCTCAGAACACCCCTTGGGTCCCATATTTTGCCACACATGATAAGCCAATATTATCAGTGATGAGGACAGCCTCTTTATCCACTTTATTCATGCCCAAACAGTACTTCCAACACCACTGTTTCTGACTGTTGAATTTCTGGTCAGGTATATATAGTTACTGGAGCAGTTAGTAATGTCCAAGAAAGCTAGCACTCTGACCTAAGGTGACCAAGACTTAGAACTCAATTCACTATAAGGAAAGCTTTGCTCTGTTTCTTGACCTCACACCTTAAGAGACCTTCAGTCCTAACCTGTAGTCAAGCAGATCCATATCCTTGGAGTTTAGGTTACGATGTTATGGATAATTGAAAAATCATTTCCATGCTCTGTGGAGAAAATGCTATCTCATGTTAATTTTTAGTTGGGTCAGGAGCATTTCCTTAGTACTCAAAAAAGTAAGCTGAAGGGTGATTGTGGTGCATTTGACTAAATCAAAAGAATATATGTATCTTAAGAGAAAATTATAGAAACAGTGGTTGCAACCGTAAGAAGCTACACTAAATATTGTTTCTTACATGCACATTAGAAGATTTCATTACAAGGCAACACCAAGTTTGATTTTCATCTAATGAACTTGAGCTTTCTGCCAGTGTGAGTCATTTTAACGGCACACCTGAATGCACAATGTGCAGCCACGCCGGATTCTGATAGATTAGTAGGCAGGGGGCGTATGCAGGCTTGATTAAGCTGGGCGATTGCAAATTCCAATTCCCGATATCTTAAATTCTCTACTTTATAGGAAAATCATTCTACTTAAGAAGGGAATGAAATGGTATTTTAATTAAGTGCTCAAAACAGCTAATTTATAGCTAATGCTTAATTTTATATCATGGAGATTTCTTGTTTATGTATTTTCTTCCCCCAAAGTACCCCAAAGTAGTGTTTTGGAAAGTGGTCTCCTGAGTGCAGGTGAAGCACAATAATTCGTATTTTAAAAAAGTAAAAACCCAATACCTGTCAAGATCTATTTCAGCCTAAAGGTATGGGAAGTCTTTAGATATTTCCCCTTGTCTGAACCCCAATTTTGGTATTTCATCATAATTTTTATTGAGATTTTTTTTTTTTTT
>CM053613.1:88523988-88546690 GCA_028646535.1 Procyon lotor | reverse complement strand
GGGTGCATTTGCTTGGGGATCTGCCTCTTGGTTTTGGGTCCGGTCATGATCTCAGGATTGTGAGATCGAGCCTGGCATAGGCTCCGTGCTCAGTATGGACTCTGCTTGAGATTCTCTCTTCCTCTTCTTCTGCCCCTCCCCCTGCTCACACACTCTCTCTAAAATAAAATAAATAAATAAAATATTTTTTTAATTTTTAAAATTTTTATTGTGTTGTGTTATGTTAGTCATCATTAGTTTTTGATGCAGTGTTCCATGATTCGTTGTTTGCATATAACCCCCAGTGCTCCATGCAATCCATGCCCTCCTCAATACTCATCACCAGGCTCACCCCTCCCTCACCCCTCCCCTCTAAAACCCTCAGTTTGTTTCTTGGAGTCTCTCATGGTTCGTCTCCCCCTCTGATTTCCCCCAATTCACTTTTCCTTTCTTTCTCTTAATGTCTTCCACCTTATTCCTTATGTTCCACAAGTAAGTGAAACCATACTTTCATAATCAACTTTCTCTGCTTGGCTTATTTCACTCAGCGTAATCTCCTCTAGTCCCATCCAGGTTGATGCAAAAGTTGAGTATTCATCCTTTCTGATGGCTGAGTAATATTCTATTCTATATATGGACCTCATCTTCTTTATCCATTCATCTGTTGAAGGGCATCTTCCTTCTTTCCGCAGTTTGGTGATTGTGGCCATTGCTGCTATGAACATTGGGGTCCATGTTGCCCTTCTTTGTACTGCATCTGCTTCTTTGGGATAAATACTCAGTAGTGCAATTGCAAGGTCATAGGGTAGCTCTACTTTTAATTTCTTTTTTTTTTTTAAAGATTTTATTTATTTGACAGAGAGAAACACAGCGAGAGAGGGAACACAAGCAGAGGGAATGGTAGCGGGAGAAGCAGGCTTCCCGCCGAGCAGGGAGCCCAATGTGGGGCTCCATCCCACGACCCTGGGATCATGACCTGAGCCAAAGGCAGACACTTAACAACTGAGCCACCCAGGCGCCCCTCTACTTTTAATTTCTTTAGGAATCTCTGCACTGTTTTCCAAAATGGCTGTACCAACTTGCATTCCCACCAACAGTGTAAGAGGGTTCCCCTTTCTCCACATCCTCTCTGACATTCGTTGTTTCCTGCCTTGTTAATCTTTGCCATTCTAACTGGTGTAAGGTGGTATCTCAGTGTGGTGATGGCTAAAGATGATGAACATTTTTTCATGTGTCTGTTAGCCATTTGTACATCTTCTTTGGAGAACTGTCTGTTCATGTCTTCTGCTCTCTCTAAAATAAAATAAATAAAATCTTAAAAAAAAAGTCATGGGAAATTGGAGAAACTTGTTATTAATCTATTAATAATATTTTCTATTAATAATAAATCAATATTTTATTATTAATATAATATTGATAATTTTATTATTAAAATAAATATTAATGATTAATATAATAATTAATTATTAATTAAGAATATTTTCTATTCTGTGCATGAACAACACAATCAGGAAGGAGTCATTGTTACTAGGCTATGATTACTTCATGTAAAGGTCTGTGTGCTACTCATTTTGCACTCACAAGATCGAACACAGCATCTAAAAATGCTTCCAAGATTTTTTCGCCCTCTAATGTTTACTAGAAGACCGTTGTCCAGAAGTTTAAAAGCTTATCTAAGATTTACTTCTGTTTTCACATGACATTTGGAATTTGTAGTGGTTCTTAACTTTGGATTCATAGATATCTGAGGCCCATGTCCACAGACTGATTCAGGTCTGGGTAAAGCCTGGGCATCACTGTGTTTGGTGATTTTCATGTGCGACAGGTGGGAAAGCCCCCTGCTAACCTCAAGAGTACTGCTTCTCAAATTGGAAAGTGCATGCAAGTCATCTAGAGATCTAAATAAAATATAAACTCAGACATAGGATGTCTGGAGAGGCACCTGACATTTTTTGTTATTAACAAGTTTCCGAGCGATGGTGATGCCAAGGGGGACCAGTCATTATGGTTTGCCTGTGATATGGGACTTGCAATACCAACCTGAGAATGTCCTGAGAAAACTGGGATAGTTGGTAGACCTCACTATAGGTCCCTGGACTGGGTTTTATGTAGTAAGTCCCTAGCGCACAGGCTCTCAGTTTTATTGTGCTTCAGAATCACCCGGAAGGCTTCCGGCGACTCTGATCTCTGCCTTATCTTCCTTCAGAACTTCTCCTTCTATAGGTCTGGGGGTTTTGGGGGTTCAGCCTGGGATTTAAAAAGGACCCCATGTGATTTTTTAGTGTTCAGCTTAGGCTAGATTCATGATGAATGTGTATGTTATCATTATCTGCAGCTCAAATATAAACTAATTTTTGTGTATTTAATATTCACATTGACTCATGCCATTCTGTTCTGTCAAAACACAATATCCTGAATGAGTGAAGACATTGAAAGTCTGAATCCACACTTTCTTTTTCCTGGCTGTCCCCATTACCAGAGGCCTGAAGAAAGAAGGATGTGAATAGGATTTATAATTTTCCCACTTGAGAGCAGGCTGTGTCTGTCTCTCAGGACTTTCTGTCCCCCTACAGGGCGAGTAGTGTCAGGGCTGCCCTCTCAGAGCAAAGCCCATGTCTTTGGCTCACCCTTTCCTGCTACTCCCTCCCTGTCTTCCTTCCTCCCTGTGTGTCTTTCTGTCTGTCTCTCTCTCTGGACTTTTAGCAACTACCACCACCACAATCTATCTCTACACCTGCTCCCCCATCTGGTTTCTTGGTCACTGGAAGAAATCCTATGAACATTATTTAACTGTTTTTTGGATTTGCTCTTCTTATTTTGCTCATTTGTTTTGGATGAATCCATCTTTCAGGAACCCTTTGTCCTTTGTTTTGATCTCAGCTAAAGTCCCGTCAGCCTGCTGCCCTCATTATGTTGAAGCATACCCTTGAGTAGTTTTCTGAGAATCCATGTGTGAAATGCAAGTTTCTTTTGGGTATTGCTTGTTTGAGAGAGTTTAGGTTTACCATCTTAGGAGAATAGGATTCTAGGTTGAAATTTCTTTTTCACATGTATTAAAGGAAAATTCTAAATTCCATTAAAATATGGCTACCATTGCTTTTGAGGAATGTATTGATTGCCATTCTGTGTCTTAAGTGTTGTCTGAGAACCATTTTTTTTCCAGCTTTATTTCTTTTTAAAGGTTTTATTTATTTATTTATTTATTTATTTATTTATTTATTTGAGAGGGAGAGAGAGCACAATCAGGTACAGGAGCAGGGGGGAGCAGCAGAGGGAGATGAGAAGCAGATTCTCCGCTGAGCAAGGAGCCCAACATGGGGCTCGATCCTAGGATTCTGAGATCATGACCTGAGCCAAAGTCAGACGCTTACCTGAGCCCCTCTTTTTTGGCTTTAAAATATACCTTTAATCTGATGTTTTGAAATCCCTTTATGAGGTATTTTTGTGTTGCTCATTTTGGCATACACTATGCTAAGCATTCAGTGGAGCCTTGCAGTCTGGAAATGTAAGGCCCATAATTCTAGGGAGTTCCCTTATCTTTATTTTTAAAAATTTCTTCCTTTTACTAAAATGTTACACCCTGTGGCCTGAGTCTCTTTCTTGTATTTTTTACTTACTTTTTTTCAATAAGTTTTCATTTTATTCTCATGGAAAGTTACTTAAATTTATTTCTTGTTTCTTATGTTAAAATTTCTATTTGTACTATCATATTTCCCACAGATTTTATTTTTTTAAAGATTTTATTTATTTGACAGAGAGAGAGAGATCTCAAGTAGGTAGAGAGGCAGGCAGAGAGAGAAGGGGAAGCAGGCTTCCCACTGAGCAGAGAGCCTGATGCAGGGCTCAATCCCAGGACCCTGAACCACCCAGGTGTCCTTATTTTTCAGATTTTTTGACTAGTCCATCTTTTACGTTCCTTTTCCTGCTTCACAAATAAAATCTTTTTAAACTCTTTTAGGAAATTAATTATAGTACTGAGGCATTTTCCTCATAACTCTGTGACACCATAATTTATACTTTCAGTCTTCCTACTCTTTTAAATCTTGCTTCTTTCCCATTTGAGGTCTTTTCTACCAGGTATCTTGTTTTTCCCTTATTGGAAGCCTTTCAGATGTGGCGGAGGGGGAGACAGCAGGAGTTCACCATAGTGCCCTTAGGTGAGAGCAAGCTATTTTGTTGGAAGACTTCCATGTATCAGGTTTGGCAGATCTTATCCATCAGGCTGATCCAGGTTCTCCAGAGAGGAATCCTGGTCTCCTGGTCTAGGAGATTCACTGAGCTTCTGGTTAGGGATGTGACTGCTGCTCTCCCCTGTGCCTGTGGATCTCTGAGCCAACCACTCTAGAGATGAAGCTTCCGTTCTTCCTCTGATTTGAGGAAAGTCCAAGGACTGAAAATCTTTACACAACTAACAAGTAAAGAATAACCAAGCCAAAAACCTTTCAGCCAGTCCTCTGTGTATGTTGCCTAACTCCATAACTTTTTCTCCTGAGATATCTGCTGCCTCTCATATCTGAGCTTTCCTCAGACTCGGGACCGTGGGTCAGGTTAGCTTTTCCTTGATTCCTACTCAGGCGAGGGCACGTTTCGCTTTCCTTTGTTGGCGAGTTTGGGGGGGTCCCTTCCTGTTTACTTTCCATCTTCCAAAACTGTGCCATTTTATTTTATATTCTCTTTTTTCCTTTGATTGTGTGTTCTTTTAAATGTCTTTATTAACACAGCAATGTGGTTTTTAGAAAGGAGTTGAGGTACCACATGTCTCCATCTGCCACATTTAATAGGATAAATTGAACCCCTCTAATTTGCTCTCGCACAAAGTAATGGTAAGGCAAGGCTTACTGTTTTCCCCTTCTTAGAAACAAGTGTCATCATTGCCTCATTGACTGTCCTTCTTAGTAGGAAAAGCTGAGACAAGAATGAGGCTTGCAGGAAACAAGGCTGTTTAGGCTTACCTAGCCTGAGCAAAAGTCGTCCTTCTGATGCACACACTCCTCGCTTGCTGGGTTTCATGTTAATATTTGAGGCCAATGGTCCAACTGGGAACTAAATCATTATCCTCTGGGGATGTAATGTTTCTGGAATATTGAGAAATAGGCAAATTAATAGATAAAATAATTATTGACAGCATTGGGCATTATACACATTTGTAAATATGTATAAATGTATTGTAGTTTTATATATCTATATTTGTATATAAAATAAATAGAAAATTTTAAAAATATACCTTTCAGGAAGGCCATACTGCCAAGTATTAATAGTATGTAAATGAATTATAGAAATTTGCATATAGTTTTTGTTTATATTTTCCAAGTTACCTGCTGTAGCATATGCACTGCCTATTTCATAAAGAAAAAAGTTTCAAAGAAATTATAACCCAGGATCTCCAACTTTAGTGACTGTGACTTTGTTATTTCTTGAGAATGTAAAGAAAGCTAGGAGAAGACACTTGTGAGAGAAGCTTGGTTTGAAGGTAAAGTTCATAAACTATGTTTTAAGTTCAGTTATTAAATTTCAATCCAGTGCCTGGGGAAACCTGGTTAGACTCACCCTTTTGATAAGTTTGGAGTTACCTTGATTTCTCTTTTCTTCTTGGAAACTCGAAGAGACATTAGGGATAGGAAATGCTGGCACAGAGTTGATTCCAGTCTAGACAGCCTCACTGCTCTGCTCTGAGGCCACCACTAGACCTTTACTCGCCTTGGTGTTTCAACACAGCAGACACATCTTCTTGTGGGATCCTGTAGAGATTTTCCCAATGAGTCTCATCAACATGCACAAGGAAATGGAGACCAGAGGGGGCTGCCATGCACGTCGTTCAGCACACTTTGTCTGTCAAATTATATTTTAATATTCCACTCAGCCCAGAAATGAGTTTAACAATTTACTGCAGTGCAGCAATTTCCAGAATGCATGTGTGAGGTCACTGAGCCGTTGTGTTCCTCATCAGAGTTAAAGGAATTGTATTAATCTTTTCATTGTCTCTCCTTGCATAGAGCAAAATGACTGATTGTTTGGCATATGCTTGAGTACCACATGGTGCCAAACAGATGGAAGCCGTTCAGGCAGAAGCTTAGGCGGGCAGAGATATATGCCACAATTTTGTGTTTGTAAGGAGAAACAATTGAATGGGCTTCTTTTTCTTCCTCTTTTGATATTTGGATTCTGAACTGCAGGGGAAAAAATATCATCCTGAATTAATTGCTGTCTCTTCTATTGATTTGGATTCTACTGAATGAGAACACATTTGCAATTATTCCACCCCTCCAAATGAAATACAAATTTCAGAAATAGAAAATTATTAATGTCATTGAAACCCTACTAGGAGGGTTTAGTGATATATTAATTGTGAAAGAAACAAAGATTAAAAGAATACTCCTTAAAATTATACTAGGCTGGCACTTCTGGAATGATAGTGTGCAGAGCTCTGAAAAATGGTCTCTTCCGTAGAAGCTGTGAGAGTACTGGCAAACATTGTCAGAATAAAATGTTTCAAAACTCCGGAAATTAAAGCATGACAGCATCCAGGGAGCATTTTTTTTTTAATGGCTAAATCTTCATTAAAAACTGTAAGCTTTGTGGTGTTTTAACTTCCCCTCATCCCAGTTTTTCCTTTCCAATTCCATGGTAGACTTGAAAACCAACAAAAGCCTGCTATTACAATGAGAACCAGCATGCTGTAGTTCCTCTTAGGGCACAGGAGTAGGAATCAAGGCCCTTCTCAGACAGTTCTCATGATTTGAATCTTGAATTGATTTCTTGGAAGACCTCAACTGCAAGGCAGTACCCATGTGACCTGATTCATGGCTTGCAAAGAGATGTTGGGGAGCCTTTTTCCCAGGGACATTTGTGTAGAACAATGAGAGACAGTTGATTGACAGTAGAGACTAGCCAAATAACTTAAAAGAAAAAGTTAGGAAATGAGATGCCCATAGAATTGTTGAAGAGTTTGGACAATTTCTTGAAAAAAGCAAGAAGACCAGCACTTAAGCAGGGATGTGCATATGCTTAGGAAAAGCATGGGAAAGTTTTAAGTTCTTACCTTTGGTTGACTTTGAGATTCTGTCCAAGCAGAAAGTGAGGATAAGGAAGAGTTTGTCAGCTGCTTGGCTCATGTTGAATGAATGTCTCAACATGAATACAGTGTTCTTTAAACAAAAAAAAAGACTTTGAGAATTAATGGTTCGAGCCATTTAATAAATCTAATTATAAGCTGGCCACTAGACTATATGTAGAACAGAACTTCAGTGGACACAAATGACAAGGAACGTAGATTTTGTAGAATTAGTTCAAATAAATCACGAAAACAAAGGAACAACAACCAGGGAGGGAAAAGAAAACCCTGAACTCTGGGAAGGGAGAAGACTGATTTCTAAAGTGTTCACATTGTATTATATAAAATTTCCAGTTTTTAAATAAAATTGTTTATAATTCTTGAATAAAAAATAGAAGTAAGAAGAAAAAATAAATAAAAGAAAGTCTATAGAGAAGGAGAAAAAAAGAAATCTATAGAAACTGTCCTTGAAGAAGCATAGACACTGGATTTACCAGACAAAGACTTAAAATCAGCTATTATAAATATATTGAAAGAATGAAAAGAAACTATATCTAAAAATAAGAGAGAATATGAAAATGATATTCTACCAAAAAGCACATCAATAAAGTGATAGAATTATGAAGAAGGACCAAATTGAAATTCTAAAGTAGAAGAGTGCAATGACTTAAATAATACATTCAGTAGAAAGACTCAACAGTGGTTTGGGTGGCATAAAAACAAAACCAACAAACCTCAAAATAGGTCAGTTGAGATTATTTAGTCTAAGGAACATAAAGGAAAAAGCATGAAGAAAAATAAGCCAAGCCTCAGAGAAATGAGGAACATTATCAATATACTCCAGATAGGATCCCAAAAGTAGAGAAGAGAAAGAAACAGAAAGAATATTTGAAGAAACCACATTCAAAAGCCTTGCCAAAATTGATGGAGAAAAAACATTAAACGATAAATTCATCATGCTCAACAAAGTTTAAGCAGGATGAACTCAAAGATATCCACACAAAGACATTATAAACTAACTTCTGAAGTCTTGAAAGCAACTGTAGAAAAGAATGGAATATTAGTCATAAAAATGAAATCTTCCCATTTTTGGCAACATGGATGGACCTAGAATAATTCTGAATGAAATAAGCCAGACAGAGAAAGACAAATACCATATGATTCCCATTTTCTATTTTTATCTTTTTAATTTTATTTTTTCACTGTTCCAAGATTCATTGTTTATGCACCACACCCAGTGCTCTGTGTGATACATGCCCTCCTTACTCAAATAAAAAGCAGAAACAGACCCATAAAGACAGAGAACACACTGATGGTTGCCAGTGGGGAGGGAAGTGGGAGAATGGGCAAAATGGATGAAGGGGAGTGTCAAGTACAGACTTCTACTTACAGAATGAGAAAGTCACAGGGATAGAAGGTACAGCGTAGGGAATACATTCAGTGATACCATAATAGCATTGTCAGGTGACAGATGTTGGCTACACTTGTGGTGAACACAGCATAGTGTATAAAGTTGTCAGATACACCTGTAACTAATGTGACATTGTGTATCAACTATATTTCAATTAAAAAAAAATTCTGGGGCAACAGCTTAGAAGCTAATTTAAATTAAAAAGAAAAACAAAAAGAAAAGAAAAAAATTTTTAAGAAGGACAAGGAGATTATAAGGGTAAAATGCAAACTATTTACTTAATATAAAAGAAAGTTGAAATAGAGGAACACCACAACCACCAAGAGAAACCCTGATAAGACATATAGAAAATAAATTACAAAATAACAGAAATGAATCCTACCTTGTCAATAATTACATTAAACTTAAATGGCTTAAACATTCCAATTAAAAGGCTGAGACTAGGATGAACTAAACAAAAATGAATAGATTAATAATTGAAAACAAAGCAAAATTTCTCAAAAAGAAAAGGTCCAAGTGGCTTCATTGGTGAATACTATTGAATCTTTAAAGAAGAGTTAACACCACCATTCACAAGCACTTGCAAAGGATGGAAAAGAATGACCCACCCCAACTCATTCTGTGAGTTCACAATTACCTCTGTATAAAGGCATGCAAAATTATCACAAGTAAAGAAATTAATACTATGTTTTATAAACATAGACACAAAAATCCTCCCAAAATACTAGCTAACTGAATGCATCAATATATAAATGTAGTTATACACTATGACTGAATGGGATTTATTCCAGAATGCGAGATTTACTCAATATATGAAAATCAACCAATGTAGTATGCCATATTAGTAGAAAAAGGACAAAAAACACATCATTAATTTTAGTAGATGCATGTAAAGCATTTGAAAAATTCCAGCATCCTTTCATAATAAAAACATTCAACAAAGTAGAGAACTTTGTTGACTCAATAAAACAACAAAATGCACATCTATCTTCATATTTAATGGTTAAAGACTAAACACTTCTCTATGATCATGAACAAGACAAGGAGAGCTGCTTAGACCACTCTGTTCAACACTATACTGGAGATTCTCTCCAGAAAAAAAGGAATCTAGATTGAGAAGAAAATAAAACTCCTTGTTTGGAAGTGACCTAATTTAGTGTGTAGAATGTTCTAAGAACTGAACACACACACACACACACACACACACCTATTAAACCTAATAAATGGGTTCAGCAAGTTCTAAGATTCAAAATCAATATATAAAAATAAATAGTATTTTATGTACTTGCAATGAATGATTTGAAATGAAATTTAAAAGAAGTCTATTTACTTATTTATTTAGAAGATTTAATTTATTTGAGAGAGACAGAGCACAAACGGGGAAGAGAAGAAGAAGCAGGCTCCTCACTGGGTAGAGAGCCTGACATGGCTCTCGATCCCAGGACCCCAGGATCAGGACCTGAGCTGAAGGCAGATGCTTAACCGACTGAGCCACCCAGGCGCCCCAAGAAGTCCATTCAAAATAGCACGTGTATAAAATACTTATGATTAAATTTAACGGAAGATGTGAAAAACTTCTATATTGAAAACCAAAAAATGCCATTTGAAATAATGAATGAAGAGACTTAAATGGAATGATATATGGTTTTCACTGGAAGATTTAATATTGAAAAGATAACAGTACTCCCCAATTGTACATATTTGTCACAGTTTCTTTCAGCTGATGTTTTGCAGAAATTGACATACTGACCCTAAATTTTGTATGGAAATCCACTGAACTCAGGAGCAAATATGATGTTAAAAAAACAAAACATAACAAAGCTGGATGCCCCATGATATGTGATTTCAGAATGTAAAAGATACAGTAGAGACTGAGTGAGGGACCCGCACTGTGACACAGACTTTGCCTGTGTGGGCCACCAGAGGTGAACTCAGTGAGCTGCGCACTCAACTGACTGGTCATTGTCCTTATGATCCAGGACCATGTCAATGTAAAAAGAACATACAGATCGCCGGATCAGAATTAAGTTTGAATTCCTTAAGCCCCCTTTTATCTAAATGGCGACTCAGAGGCAAAAATCTCCTGGGTTTCATCAGAGTAGGAGTCAAAGGGAAGAAGGAAGTATCGTGCTTGGGATTGGCCATGGCAAAATTTCCAGTGTTCACATTCAGCCTGTGCAACCCCTCATCCCCTTCATCAACCTGGAAACGACCAAAAGGAAGCAAACCTTCATTGCAGACAGACTTGATCAGGTGTGTAGAACAGGAGATGTGTGGTCTGGTGTGTAGAACAAACTGCCAGGTATGGGGTCAAGTGTGTAGAACAGACTGCCAGGTGTGTGGTCAGGTGTGCAGAACAGGAGGCGTGTGGTCAGGTGTGTAGAACAGGAGGCCTCGAGAACGACGGACTCAGCAGTGTTTCGGCTGAGTCTCAGAAGCCCATTCCACTTCATGTCAACTCCAGCAACCTGAGGAAAATAAGGGGTGTGGAGTGTGTTTGCCGAATGCCATCTAATTGACGTCTCGTGAACTGGGCTTTGGGACAAAATGCACAGCCCTCTCAGAATGTCAGTGATCTGAATACCAGAAAACGTGACAGTTTTGTTTCAAGGTGACTACGATTCCAGAGCCAACTGGTTGGACTGGGGCAACGGGGAAGCAGCAGCTGTTGCCCCAAGACAGGGCCAGATACTTAATGTGGGCAGTTTACCAGAGGCAGGCGGGGCGTCACCCCATACCCTGTGGCCTCTGTCACCAGAACAATGGGATCACTGTTGGCAGAAGTCACAAGTCTGGCCTGCAGGGGTAGCTTCTGCATGAGAATCGTACGGTCCTTGACTGTGGGCCCAGTTTGGGACAGTAGGTGTGTTCACAGGTGCAGTCTAAGGACGGTCGGGGTCGAGCTCGCAGTGACCGGGTGGTGCTGGCCGGCTTGGCAGTTTCACCGCAGTCAGCGTCTTCAGAGACAAGCCCTTCCCGTGGGAAGCCACCTGAGCGCAATGGGCAGTGGGATTTGTTCCTCCGTGTCACAGCCCCACAGATGGGGCTTTGAGATGCCAGACTGCAGTCTTCCAAGTGGTGGCCCAGAGGGCTGGTCGTTGCCAGGAATCCTAGAATTAGTAACATGTGTCCCACCTGCTTCTTCTGGGCATGGCCCAAGGCAGGGGGATGACTTTAAGTTTCACCTGTCTGCCCACTGGCCTTTGCCCCAGTGAGTCTTCCAAAGATGCCATCACTTCGTATCAGCTGCTTGGATTCCTCTACCTGGTTTTTGGTTTGTTTTTGTGTTGTGTTGTGTTGTGTTGTGTTGTGTTGTGTTGTGTTGTGTTGTGTTTTTGCTTTTCCTGATGGTTCTTTCCATGGCTTTGGTTGCTTCCTCACATGTATCCTCAGCTGAAGGCCCCAAGTAAACGTCCGTATTTCTCCTGCCTTCTCTCTTCCTTTGACCTCACACTCTCTTCCTGCAGCCAGCATGGCTGCTGGGCTCTGCTCAGACTCCCCGCTCCTCTGCAGTCACTGCAGGAAGCCAGCTGGGAACCGTCAGACACACCCCGTGCCCTGAGCTCCCCGTGGTCACTGCCCCATGCTGCTGGTTACTCAGTGTGTGGGACCATCAGTCCAGCATTTTCTCCAGCTTGGTCGTTTTTCTGGAGGAAAGGCTACATCTGTCCCCTGTTACTCCATCGTGCCCAAAAGTAGAGGCTCCCTATTGTCTTACACACTTGGAACAGTAAGGAGAGGCTTTTTCTTAGAAAATCCTTCTTATAGGAGAAAAATAAGGGCCAGGGTGGTTGGAGGTGAAAAAGAAAAGAACACACACACACATAAAATATATCCAGAAATTAAAAAAAGAAACAAAATACTGAGGGCTTGGTGTGGGGTTTTTGGCCCCCTTTTAGGGGGCTCCTAATCACTGTATAAGAATTTGGGCTGCGGATTGTCATCCTTAATTCTTAAAATGATAAACCAAAGAGAAGCTCCCAACCTTCTTCGGGAAATGCCGAGCCTCGCCAATGACATTACAGGATGCTCCCATGATTATGAGCTCATTGACCTCCCCTTCCTCCTGCTTTGCACACACTTTTCTTGGCAAGCACGTGGGTCTTCTGTGAGGCTGATGAATTACATTCGGAGCAGGGAGCAGCCTCAGCATCCCAGCACCGTCTTGATGGACCACAGGCTGAAGATAAATGACTGGGGAATGCATCCAATTTAGTCATTGGACATTCCCATGTAACTTCCAGCCAAAATCCTTTACGGGGCAAAGGCAAAGCCAAAATAGACACCAGTAACTCACTAACCTTTTCCTCCCAAGTACTGGCTCTTCTCTTTTGACATCGATGTGTTTTTAAATAGCCACACAGCTAAATGCAGATCTTGTCTCTGCTCGCGTTGTAAGGTGCGTCTGTTCTCTCCTTCCTTTTTGAAGCTCTTCCCAAGGATTTGTCCTAAAGCAGATGTTTTGCTATACTTTTAAACAATGAGAACTCAGGCCAGTTGTTGTGGTCATTTTCTTGTGCATTCTCTACATTTCACGCATCTTCTGGCTGATTTTCGGTTCTCTGAACTACAGTGGGAGTGTGTGAGAGACTGTTCTCTCCTTTAAGTTCGGAGTGTGAGAGCTGGTGAGAAGGAAAGGAAAGCCAGCCAGCGGCTGCTGGAGGCTTTTATTTTCCTTGGTAGCAGGCTCTTGTGTCTAGAGCTGCTTATTCAAAAACCTTGTGGTGTGTCTCTTACTGTTCTGGGTCAGCGGAAGAAGAAGATCCAGGAAGACCAAGACCTGTGCCTGTATGTTTCTCAGGTCTCCAAAGTGACCACTCTTTCCCTTTTATTCGTCTCTTCACACATTTATTTCATAGAGTCAGGAAGCACTAGTACCATTTTAATTTTATGTATTTTTATTTTAAAAGTTAATAGGATTCTTTTTTTTACATGCCCCCATAACAATTTTTATTTTTTTAATTTTTTAATTTTTTTAAGATTTTATTTATTTATTTGACAGAGAGAGATCACAAGTAGGCAGAGAGGCAGGCAGAGAGAGAGGGGGAAGCAGGCTCCCTGCTGAGCAGAGAGCCCGATGTGGGGCTCAATCCAGGACCCTGAGATCATGACCTGAGCTGAAGGCAAAGGCTTTAACCCACTGAGCCACCCAGGTGCCCAACAATTTTTATTTTATTTTATTATTTTATTATGTCCAGTTAGCCAGCATGTAGTACACCGTTAATTTTTGATGTAATGTTCCGTGATTCATTAGTTGCGTGTAACACCCAGTGCTCATCACCACACGTGCCTCGTAATACTTACAAGCAATTCAGAAACGGGAAGAGAGGTGATTTGTAAAAATGTAAATACCATCATTCCTATTTGAATGTCATCTTCCTCCTCTAACCAATATATAATAATTTGGAGTTTTGTGTTATTTACATACAAAAATACTCAACTACACGCATTTCCAACTTGATAACTTCTCTATGACATATCATACATTATGTTCTCCAGCTTGCCTTTTTAAAAATTTAAATCCAAATCTTTGATTTTTTTTTTCCTCCATGAAGCATAATTTGCTGACTTTTTAAATTGCTACACAACCTCCTGTTGTGCTATCGCTTAATTTTTTAACCACTCACTGGGCTCTTGTCAGAGATACAGAGTATCTGTAATTTTTGGTGTTTTAAATAACACTTCAGCCCATGTCTCTCTAGTTACATCTTTTTTTTAAATACATGTACGAATGTATTATTCATTTTCCTTGTCTATTTGGCTCCTTCACCCTTTCCATTTAAGAGACTGTAGTTTAATTAGCAAATGTACCCGCCGGTTGCTCTGCCAGGGTTGTTACCGTGGTCTTGCCAATAGTTTAAGTGACCCTTCCTCATTCCAGCAGTTCTGTGCTCGTTGATGGGCCAGCAAACATTGAATTCCCAATGCTCAGTCATTCAGCTCCTCGATGCGCGGGTGTTCCATATTCCCGTTGTCGGAGTGGGGTCACAGAATTATAGAAATTGGCCCAACTGTTCTTTGTACCTGACAGCACAAGATTATGTCTGACTATATCCATCATTAATGGGATGAACTGGGTTATATATTTCAAAATCAGTCCTTCCAGTCAAACAAAAAAAGGAAGAGGTCTTCAATGAGAATAGGGATCCATTGAAATTAATGATTTCAGAGTCACCTAAAGGATGGAGATAGAGTGTGATTACAGTCCTAACAGGATTACGTCAAGCAATGTTATTTCTGTCTAGTATAAAATGTTCTAAATCAGTAGAATTTCTGTGATTTTTATAAGATCCTATTTCTTTATCTGAGACTGATTTCCAACAGGAAAAAAAAAAAAACATCTCCAAAGTACATTTACTAATATTCTTCAGTCTTGACTGGAGAAGGTTTGATAGCTGAGAGTACAGGCCATATCCTGATTTCAAAAATAATGACTTAAATGAAGAAGAATTCTGTGATGATCAAGATGTCATCCTCCCCTATACAAAAAGAATAAAACTTGGTAATACAAAGATTTTATAAAAATTAGAAAATCAGTTCTTAGCACAGTGCCTCTTACATACTCAACAAATGTTGCTTTTTTCTCCTCTCATTTATTCACCCTCCTTAGCACCTAAATTCAAGTCCAAGTCCCTCCTTTCTTGTTCTTTCTTTGCCATTCATTCATTCATTAAGGATGTGCTGAGTTCCAACTCTCTTCCAACCATCATGGTAGATGAAATCAGTACAGTGAAGGAAAGAGTAATGACCCCTGCCCTTTGGAGATGATGAGCTAGTTGGGAAATCAATTCTTGATCAAGGAATCACACAAATGAACAAGAAAAGAATTCCAACTATGGTAGGTGAAGGAAACCTGTGACTTGAGGGTTCAGGGGGATTAGATCTAATCTGCATAGTCAGCGGAAAACCCTGAATGATGAATCCAAGATTTTGCAAGATGGGGAAAAGAGGGCAGAGTATTCCATGGCAACAGAGTGAGAATAATGAGCAAACATTCTGCTAGAAAGCATGGCGTGTGTGGTCAGTGACCAAACAGTGTTTTGGCCAGTGAGGAGAAACTGGGGGTTGATGGACCAGATGAAGCTGGAGAGAGGCAGGAGCAAGTCATGGAAAGAAAACAGTTTGGACAGGGACAAGGAACGGTGGAGAGAAGGCAGTTGACATACTAGTGCAGTGTTCTAGGTAAGATAGTGTGGTTTCTTGGATTAAAGGAGGGAAGCACTCAAGTATTCCTACAGAGACAAGAATCTACCACTTTCCAATCCAGCGAGCATCACGTTCAAAAAATATAGAAATCTTTTTGGCTTTTCCCCATTCATCCTAAATCTATAAGCCAAATTTGAAGATTATATTGGGGGGAAAAAAGAGAAAGGCCATACAAATCTAATTTTAGAAAGACTCAGGTTGCAATGAAGTATTATTTATTGGTTTGTTTAAAGAGAGTATAATAGGAAAAGTGACATTATAAGATATCATCTCTTTCCCAACTTTAGAAAATCTTTTTCTAAATTGGTTAAACTCTTAGCTGGTGTTAACAATAGGGATTGATGATTGAAGATGGAGATCACATTGCTGATATAGCCAATCCCTCATCCTTAAGACCTGGAAAGACAGTATTCACTGTTCTTTCTACTACCCTTGGCCTTCTGTTCATTAAATAATACTTTGAATCGAAGTGTTTTAGTGGATAGCATTAAAATTTTGACTCGATATATGACAACAGAGAAAGTCTATTTTCGCCTGAAGAGAAAGATTGGGTCAAAAGAGTTTCATTCTCGTCCATATTCTGGACACAGTCAGTATTTACATGAGCATATTTTCCTGTAGTTCTTCAGCCTCTTTGAGGGCAAGATCTTTATCTTCTTTACATTTGTAAGTTCAGGACTTAATATGACTGCTGGTAAATCAGAAACAACAAATAAGTATTTGATGAATACGTGAAATAATGAACCACAGTTTCTTGCTTTTGTAAGTTGAATCATTACTCGAGCATCACCGTCAGTAACCTGTGGCATTTTAGAAATCTAGAAGCTGAATAGATCAATGGAAACAACATACCTCTCTTTTTAAAGATAAGGTAACAGGGGGCTGAGAAGATAATTTATAAACCAGACCCAATTCTTAGGCAGCAATGTCTTTATTGTTAAGTGTGAGGATTAAATATGCAAAGTAAGAATAAAAGTATTATGATGATACGCCCATGTATGCAACAGAGCATACATGGGCCTTATCATGTTATTGAAATGCATTCCAGTAGTACTCATAGTAATCGGAGGTTAGCATTTCATAGACCTCGAAATGGATGATCAGTTCCAGGGAGCTTTCTCTTTCATGTTCAGAGATGTTCGTTATTTTGACCCTTAGTTTTATTCTCTGGTTTCATCACAAGATGGTGCCAGTGTGTCTCTGTCACCACAGAATTAAAAATAAATAAATAAGTAACAGTCTGTAAGTACTTGTATTGGAGGTTAGATATAGAGCTAGTAAATTCCAACCATATTTACATTTCCTTCTTCCTTTTAAAATTCCAGGATGCCCACTCAAGCACTTGATGTATACTTCTCTGGGAGTTGTTGTTCAAAGTTCAGGTATTTCTATAACCGAGAGAAATCCTAGTCTATAAATGGCTCATTTATGAGTTCTTCTGATTCTGGTGAGTTTCACCTGTCTTCAGGAACACACACACAACACGCACCCCAAACCAGGGTCATGGTCATTATTCTTATTCTTGTCCATAAATGTTCTACTAGTGACTCCTCTGTATTGTATATAAATCTTAGTTCATAAACTCATCTCTAATTTCCTCAGGCTGGTAGGAAATTTAACTTCAATCATGCTTGCGGTTGTCATTCAAACGTCTGGAATCTTACACCATATTAAACATCTCAGAGGACCAATTGGTCACTGATCATCTGTGTTCTTTGAGAATTCCATATTTCGGTTGACAACACCAATTCCCCTCTGCCTCTATGCCTTCTTTGGATGTGGGGGTCACTATCATGGTTGGAAGTGCTGGACTTTTACAGTCTTCTCAACATGACATGTGAACATTTATTCCAAGTTTCTGCCATATCTTAAGAGACATGACCAAACCCCTCTCCTTGAAGGGCTCATCCCCCCACCCCAACACACACACACAAACACATAGTTGTAGACCTCTCTCAACCTGGAGGCATCTCTTAAGTCTAGAGATAAACCATATCTCCTCAGATCCTATTCATTTTGATGGGCTTAGACACTTCGAAACCAACGTCAGGAAACCCAACACAAATCTCAAGAAAAATAAAAGAACAAGAAAATACAACGTGGTAACATACTGAAAGAGGGTAAGGAAAAGGCATAAAATGGAAGAACAAAGAGGAAGATTCAAGAAGGAGATATCTGTCTCAGAAAATCATCTTGACAAATACGCACAGAAACTCATTCAATGTCTATGGGCACCCTGTTGTTTTCTCTGTGTATTACTAGATGCAGGGAACTCTCAGGTTCTGCTAAAACGAAGAATGCTTGACCAGTGTCTACAATAAGGAGAGCTCTATAGTGAATGTGCCTGAACCAATGAATTTGGTAGCGCGTTTATGGTAAATAGTTATATAATGCCTTAATCACCAAAGCCCTGAATTATTCAACTACAGTGGCATATATGCACAATTTTCCGCTATTAATCTGACTTTTTTTTTATTATCATTCCATAATGAGGCTGCATCTTGAGTCAGGCTAGTGGTGGAATAGTTTGGATCTGTGGAGAAGCTACAGGACTCCTTGATATTTCATATTTCAGTTTATAACCTTCTCACTTTTACGTATATGTTGTTTTAAACTTTAGTTATTTTCCAGAGCATTTTTAGTATAATAGGCCATTCATTTCAATGAAGTGTCCCTGGGATATTCCATATGGAAGTCCTGCTTTGTATTAATCTTGATTAACTTGAGAAACAGTAGTTAATGAATTATTTAATATTTTTAAATATTATCCTAAATATTTTTAGGAAAACCTTTCTTTTCTTTTTACAAATTCTAGCAATGCTTCCCCCAAACCAAGTATGTATATATGTGTGTATGTCCATCATGCATGTGTGTTAATGAATTTGGTCCAAAATAAAAAAAAAAAACTCTCCCCTTTGCCAAGAGACCTTAGTGTCCACTGACTTAATTAAACATTTAATCATTGAAATATTTTTGGCAAAACCACAGCAATGAAATCATTTTATGCCTCAGAACATGCAAGAGTAGAAAAGTAAAAAACAGTGGTCGTGTGCCACACCCTGAAGGCAAACAGTGCATTGCCTAATCCATCCGAAGCCCGGCTAACTCAGCCACTTCCTGCAGCAAAAGGACATACATACATATATACAATATAGATATATTTTTTCTTAGGCTGTACTTTCTGGGTGACAGTCATGTCAGCTTTAGTAATGGAGCTGCTGCTTTCCTCTTCTCAGTCCTCAGCCTCTCTAAATCCATATATTGCTTTCTTTTTCTATGGTTTTAGTTCCTATAGAACGCATGATTTTTTTTCACATGTTCTACTTTCTCAAGCTTATTATCTTAGTTTAAATAGTTTCTCCCTAATCTCCTTTCTCTGCCCCAAGTACTGCAGCTGAGTTTGCTTTACCCATATTTTTTCCTCTCTCTTACAACTGTATTCTATTTTATCTTTAATATTTAATTAACTTCTTTCCCCATTTTAAAACATTTTTTAGTATTGTACAGAGAGCTGGGGGTGTGCAAACGAGATGTCCTGTCTTTTATTCAGTCATTCATGTGTTCTTTTACTCGTGAAACGTTTATTGGCAATGATGAGGAAGGCCTGCCAAAGGAAGTCCACTCCCTGTACTCCGAGAACCGATAGAAACTGAATAAATCAAATATCATATTTGGAAGGATATTAAAGGTCATTTGGGGCAGCAGCCCCATAGACAGGATCCATCAGAATCACCTCCAGCATTTAAAAAAAATGCAGTGATGAATTCTACAGCTCAAGATAGGCAATGAGGATCAAATGGGTTTGGAAATTTATATATTTATTATGCATCTTAGATGACATTGGAATGGCAGAGTGACCATAAAGAACAATTTGGAGCTGTGGGTTTAATACAACCTCCAATCCACATCGTGAATTCTTTCTTTTTTATAATACGTATATATCATATAATTTACAGATATATATAACATTATATATATGATATCTATAGGTTAAAAATACACACTTTTACTACCTATGGATTTAGGATATGAACATGTCAGTAGACCTGAGATGCATATTCTAGCTCTGGACAGCTCTGATCAGTACAAATGTTAGTGCCTTGAATAAAAGGCTCCTTATAACTTCCACCAAATGATCTTTTTTCTGTCTCTTGTTTCTGAACTGGTTTACAACTCATGAGAACACCATGAAAGGATCTGTCTTTCTATAAGTCCTTTGGAGTTGAAACAGTGGATCTGGGAACACTGCATCAAAAACTAATGATGTATTTTACGGTGACTAACATAATATAATTTTTAAAAAAAAGAAAAGCAAAATATTCTGAAAAAAAGAAAGAAATAGTGTTACATTAAATCATGATGTATAGTACATGCTCGCAGAAAGTAAATGGCTTTCCCTTAGATTTTGTGATTACTATTTTAAATTTGGGGGGTGGCGTTTATTCATTTATTTGGCAGAGAGACAGCCAGAGAGGGAACACAAGCAGCGGGAGTGGGAAATGGAAAAGCAGGCTTCCCGAAGAGCAGACAGCCCTACGTGGGCTCGATCCTAGGATCCTGGGATCATGACCTGAGCTGAAGGCAGACACTTAACAACTGAGCCATCCAAGCACCCCTTAAAAATATTTTTACTGAAGCTGAACTTTTCTCACTTTTTTATGACCTTTTCTTACTAGTAGATACTTAACTCTCTCTAGTGGGCAATCCAGAAACTATTGCTGTCCATAGCCAATCAATATAACAATAAATGCATCACTCTTCTCTAGCAATCATACATGATCTCTATGTTCGAATTTCATTCATTCCTTCACTGCTCTCATTTTAGCCACATAATCCAAGCTATCTTACTCAAAACATGACTTAACTGTCTTCTAAGAATGGTAACAACTTTTCATACTATTTCAAAGATTTGTTTCATGGAATTTTAATGTAAAATAGCATCAGTAACTCAGACCTGCACCAGAGAATAACCTGGGAGTTACACTTGGCCCCTCTTGGTCCTGGCTAGAAACACCCAGCAGGCCCTCCTGAATTTCATTGTCTCCTTGAGCCCTCGCACATGGTAGGTCCATCGGACTTCTGAGCTCATTTTCTAAAACCGTATGTCTCTGATGGATTCTGTGGGTGGCTGATTATTAAAACTGGAGGTTGCTTCGTTGCAAGGGATGAAAAAGGTAACAGTGTTCTCGCAAACTGAAAGACCTAAGGAGCACGGACCTGCATGTCCTGTCTGAATCCTTCCCTGTATCAGCCACACACTGAGGCTGAAAATGATAGCACACGCTTTTCCATCACAGCTGTGCCATCTTGCATTCCTATCAACAGTCTTCTAAGTTGTCTGCACCCTTGCCTAGTCTTGTGCTCATGGTTTTTTTTTGTTTTTTTGCTTCATGTATTTAGTTCCTTTTTTATTGGTAATAACCATTCCTGACAGATAATGCTGTGACATCTCCTTATGGTTTTGATTTGAATTTCCCTGCTGATTATTGAAGTTGAACATTTTTTTGTATATAGGGTGGAGGTTACTCAAAAATTAGAACTAAAACTGCCATGTGATCTAGCAGTCCCACATCTGGGTATTTATCCAAAAGAGTTGAAATTAGGGTCTCAGAGAGATCTCTGTACTCCTGTCGCAGCAATATTTACAGTGGTCAACAATGTGGAGACTCTAAGTATCCATCAACAGAGGAATGTGTAAAGGAAATGTGTATGCACACAATTGAATGCTATTCAGCCTTTAAAAAGATTCTTCAATATGTGGCAATGTAGATGAACTCTGAGGGCATTTTAATAAGTGAAGTAAGCCAGTCACAGAAAGGCAAATACTGCATGGAATGTCTAAAATACTCAAACCCATAGAACCAGAGTGGAATGGTGGCTGCTGGGAGGAGGAAGAGTTGGGGAGTTACAAACCGAAGACGCTGGCAGCGTCAAAAACGATACGGATAAGCGATAAGTTCTAGACACCTGCTGTGCAACAGTGCATCTACAGTTAACATTAGTGTACACTCAAAATTTTGTTCAGAGGGTAACTCTCATAAGTGTTACGACCACATTAAATAAAATAAATGATAACACACAAATAAAGGGGAAAGTAGAGCAACCCATAGTTTCATTTTCTTTCAATCCTTTCTTACTCCTCCGTAGCTAAAGAATAGAGTGTTTAGAATCTGTGCTTGTGAGAAGCTCAATAAAAACAATTTTGTACAGTGTTTCTACTGTTCTGGTAAAATTAAATACATAGTTATATTTATGCTAAAAAATACTAGTGATTCTGCCTGTAAGGGAAATGCTTTTAGATTTGTATTTAAAACTAGCATTACATAACATGAGCATAAACAGTAAAATTCATGCTATTCATTTAAAATTTTAATTATTCCTCAGTTAGAATGAGAATTAATTTGTTAATTGATTCGCATCCATTTGTAAGAAATAACACAGAAATCCTGTGTACCCTTTACTGTTTCCCATATGGTAACATCTTGCAAAATTGTAAGAGTATCATAAGCTGGATGTTGACGTTGGTACGTTCAAAACACAGAGCATTTCTTTTCCAGAAGCACCTAAATTAAGAGTTCAGGGCGTGTGGATGGCGTGGTCACTTAACCCTCTGACTCTCAGTTTCCACTCAGGTCGTGGTCTCAGGGTCCTGGGATGGAGCTGCAGGTGGGGCTCCGTGCTGAGGACGGAGTCTGGTTTGGATTCTGTCTTCTCCTCCTGCCCCTCCTGCTCATGCTCTGTCCCCTCTCTCTGTCAAATAAATAATTTTTTAATTATGAATTCAGTTTTTTATAATTATAGGGCCAATGAAATACTCCATTTTGTATCAAATAGATTGGGGTAGTTTGTGTTTTTCTAGAAAGCAGTACAGTTCATCTGAGTTGTCAAATTATATGGGTAAAGTTACGTGTGGTATTCCCTTATCATTCTGTCGATGTGGGCAAGGTAGTCCTGTCCCCTGTTTCATTCCTGATATTGGTGATTTGGCTTATGAGACTCTAGCTCTTATTTAATCTTTGTTTTAACTGTTGACCTCTGAGTGGGGGGAGGGGAGC
>CM053613.1:88487740-88523488 GCA_028646535.1 Procyon lotor | reverse complement strand
TGTGTGTGTGTGTGTGTGTGTGTGTGTGTGTATGGAAAGTATGAATAGGGTAACAAGATAGAATGTCATTGTGACAGGCTGTTTGGTCAGGGAATCAAGGAGAAAACTATTTTAGCCAGACTGTACAGCAAATACACAAGTTCTAGTTTTATTTTGCCACTTATATGTTTTTATTTTGTTTCATACTGTGCTGTGTTGTGCTGTGTTGTTTTTAACCCAGGAAACAGTGGATAGTGTGACTCTCACTGTGCTGGGAAGGACAGGGGTTAATCAGGTAACTTTGGAGGGACTCAGAGAAAGAAAAAGCCTGGGGAATTAGAAATTTTCCTTCAAAAATCTTAAATTTGGGCTGTGTATTAGAGGTACAAGATGTGTGAAGTAGAAAATTTTGTGTATGAGACTGGAGCTCAGTTTCTATTACGGTTCTGTATAGTCTCATGATTCTCATGAAGGGTCAAGGGTACTTGTAATAATCCTAGACAGACATTGTCTTCAATATTAAAGTGAGTTGAGTAGAATAGTCCGAGGGTGGGCGAGTTCTTCAAACTATAGCTAAAGATACTAAATTTCCTCATCTCTTTTTTGCATGGAGAAAAGACATTCACCCCTGGAATATATTTGAGTAACTGGAACATAAATTCTATTTATTATATCTTTCAAAGAAGTCTATAACCATGAAAGCACTGGTTTCCCTAGGAAATCTATTATGGACAAATTATACATTTAAATAATATTGGTTATGTGTCCCCGAAGACTTGACCATTACTGAGGTTTATTTTGCACACTTATTGTTTAAAATTTTAAATATTTCACCTATTTTACTGAATTTCAAAGTTTGTGTCATCTTTAGATAAGTAGGAATACATTTAGTTTTTCCGTTCTTGCATAATACACAAAATTTACCTAAAAAGTCTGTAGTTTTCACTTCAGTTATTCTGAAAGAATTCAGAAAAACAAGCCACATGATATGAAATATATTTTTCCCTTTTGACTCAACAGGGGCCGCGGTCACCACAGTTGTTTAGGTCCCTGGAATGTGGAAATGCCCTCCTGATGCGTGGTTTCACTCTAGTAGGTAAAGGCAGCTTTGTAAATGGCGGACACGGGGAAAAGAGGGTTTGTGAGGACCTGAGAGGATGAGGGGCCAGGATAGGATGATGAGCAAGAGATAGAGAGTGGGGTAAGAGAGGTCCAGGGTCCCAGCTCTACAAAAACCTTACAGGCTTTGTTAAAGCAGTGAGATTTTGTCCTTAAAGTGACCCGAAACCCCTGGAGACATTGGAGAGTGATATAATCAGATTAGTATTTAAAAAAAAAAAATGCTCCCAGCCTTCCGATTCAAACTGGCATCCGGAGCGCTCACTGAAGTCCCTTCCTTCCCATTCCTAACTTACTTCCCCAACAGAAAATGCTAATACACTACTTCTGCTTATGTTTCTTAGTGACAGCAAGTTATGTGGCCATGCCCAACTAGACAGGAGATGAGTGTTACAGTCCTACCACTTTGCTAGAGGCAGAGCCAGGAGACAAGAACCTTAATTGTTTATACAGAAGACAGCAGGACAAGGCTGTGGAATGACTTTGGAAGCCACACAACCAGAAAGCAGACAATTTGGAATTTAAACCCATGTTTCTAAGAAATGAAAACTCAAAGCATTTTTTTTTATTAGTTTTTATTTCAATTCCAGCTAGTTAACATTACAGTGTAACTAGTTTAGTTGCAGGTGTGTTAAATATATAGTGATTCAACACTGCCATGCAATACTGAGTATCAGGCTTTTAATTAGAGCATCTCATTACTTCTCCGTGTGAAACAGGCACTGGGTCAGAGTACGTGGTCACAGACATTATTCCCTGTTTTCCTCCTACTGCATTTTTGAGTTATGATGAGAAGGGTTTATAATGTAAAGACTGGATAACAATAAATTAAAAAAAATAAATAGGGGCACCTGGGTGGCTCAGTGGGTTAAACTGCCTTCGGCTCAGGTCATGATCTCAGGGTCCTGGGATCGAGCCCCACATCGGGCTCTCTGCTCAGCGGGGAGCCTGCTTCCCCCTCTCTCTCTGCCTGCCTCTCTGCCTACTTGTGATCTCTCTCTCTGTCAAGTAAGTAAATAAAATCTTTAAAATAAATAGATAGATAGATAGATAGATAGATAGATAGATAGATAGATAGTGTTCCTCTCAGCTTATGGGGGGTATTGAGGTCTACCTAAGAAGAAAGGCTGGTAGGCTTTCTTTCTGAGACCTTGGTGGTAGTGAATTTAGTGCGGGGCATGGCTGAAGGTATGCGCATTATCTGTGGCAATATTCACTAAGCTTGGGACCATTATGTAAACCTAAAATATCAGAGAAATGTAACTTTTATAAGAAACAGGGTGCTTGTGTTCCTAGGGCAAGACCATTTCATTTTAGCTAGCCAGCCCAAACTGGAATCCAGGAATTGCTCAGTCAACAGAGAATTAAATGAGGGAAAACAGATGAATTCAAGTGTTACAGCCTCACGCTAACAACTGCTCCTTACACCAGAAATGTTCTCACTAATGGGTTAAGGTGTTCGAAGACCCCTGGGTCCAACCCTCTGCATCTGTACATCTTCACCAACTCTGCTATCATTCGGCGAAGGCTCCCTTCAACAGGACGGAGAGAAGTGGGTCCTACCGTCTGCTTGATGGCCATTCTTTCCTGTTTCATTGTCTCTATGGAAATAATTGTCCTTGCTGTGTGTTTACATTCATTCTGGTTGCCAGGTCTCCTAGGCCTCAGAGCTGGTCCTCACTCTCACACTTCATACTTTTGCACCTTTATATTTTAGGTAACATTTTAAGTGTAACTTTCAGAAGAAAGTAGATACCTATTTTATCCAAATACTTCAGGATATCGTCATGTATGATAATTAGAACAAAGTTGATGATATAGAAACCAGGTTTAAGTATTACTCCAGAACTACTTCTGGGGACTTGATTTCAGTGGAGTTGAGAAAATATTGTTGTAATACTTGGAGGAAAATTATACATGTTTTTCAAATTAATAAATGTGCACTCTGTTTACTCTAAAATTGTTCCTAAGTAATTTCTAAGATGGTTTCCCAAACTCAGTGAGAACATCACTGTGAATGATGTAGCTTTTGAAGATAACTTGGCATGAGTTGGGGGGGGGCACCTGGGTGGCTCAGTAGGTTCAGCATCTGTCTCTCGGTTTCAGCTCAAGTCATGATCTCGGGGTCGTGAGATCAAGCCCCATGTGGAACCCTACCTCGGGCTCTGTGCTCAGGAGGGAGTCGGCTTGAAGATTCTCTCCCCCGTCCTTCCTCTCCCCAACTCACGCACACTCTCTTTCTCTCTTTGCATCTCCTTAAAATAAATAAATCTTTTTAAAAAATAAAAATAACTTGGCATGTGAGTCAGAAAAGGAAGAAGTGTTAAGTGTTCAGAGAATGGGGACAGAGGGAAATGGTTTTTATTTATTTATTTATTTTTAAAGATTTTATTTATTTATCTGACAGAGAGGAGAGAGATCACAAGTAGGCAGAAAGTCAGGCAGAGAGAGGGGGAAGCAGGCTCCCTGCTGAGCAGAGAGCCCGATGTGGGGCTCGATCCCAGGACCCTGAGATCATGACCTGAGCCGAAGGCAGAGGCTTTAACCCACTGAGCCACCCAGGTGCCCTGGAAATGGTTTTTAGTCTTCTCAAATATTTACCCTATTTTCTACCTATACCCTGACTATGATATTCAAAAGTATCTCCTGTTTCTACACATTTCTGTCCCTCCCCCAATAATATAATATAATCTTGACAATCTTATAATGTTACGATTACAAGACAAAAGACTACAGGAATTATGTCTTCAAGTGCTTGTGTAGACTTTGTAAGGACTTGTTGACGTGATTGTGTATCAAGACTATGGATTTCTTCACCGGATGGTTAGGAAAGCAGGGAATGGGGTAGACCTTTGTTCTGAGAAAAGGAACATATTTTACTTAAATTATTTTCTTTAATCCTGGAAATGCCTGCTCTTCAAGGCCAGCTCAGAAAGTGTTTTTCTCTCTTGAGTCTAAGTCTTCCTTTCCCTCTGAGTCGCATGACTGATGGACTTCTCCTCCGTTGGATGATGGTCACGCAGAAGTCAGGGTCACTGCAGAGGGAAGAGAAGTTGATAGGGTTGGGAGGAGCAAAACAAAAAGAGGAAGAGCTGATGTGACCTGATTCCACTTAGTTTGTATTTTGATGCCTAACTGAATGCCGACCGCATCCTGCCTTTGGTTGAGAAGTTTTCACAAACACTTGGGGGTGCAGGCAGTGCGGACCTCTTACATGCCATTCAGTCTTCCATCCATGGGGACGTCGTCTTTCTTAATCAAACCTGAGAACATAACACCCCTGCTTAGGATTCTTACCTGGTTTTCTCTTATCCTTGGGGGTAAATAACACAGATGTGTTTCACCGAGACACCTAATCATTTCAACCCATGCCTCATCTTTTCCTTTCCAATCATACAAACATATTTTTAAAGTTTGTTTACTCTCAGCCTCTATTTTTGTACACAGTTTTCCCACTGCCTGTGAAAAATACCCTCTTAACTCTTCTCCTGGACTGCTCGTGCTCAGTCCTTTCTGGTCTTAATCTAAAAACTACCCCAGGTGGTGGAGGGCTCTGGGAAGGCTTCCTGCACATTGCCACAGCCCTCCGTCCCCGGGCTTCTGAGCAGTAGTAGCTGCCGACTAGTAAGTTCATCTCATAGACCTTGAACTTCGTGAGGATGGGAGCTGAGTCTTAGTGAATGTTCTATACGAGGCTTAGAACCGTGTGCATCGATAACTCAACAGCTATACTATATCTCAATGGCATGTTCTGTTTGGGGAAAATTACAATTTTGAGTCTTTACGATTCATTTATACAACAATTAGTTGTGTCCCAACCAGCTCTAAAGCAAAAGCAAAAACTAAAACAAACACAACACACACACACACACACACACACACACACACACACACACTCACACGCACACACACACATATGCACACAACTGTCTGAAGTATGTAGTTTGAGATAGCAGAGCTATCCTAATGATGTATATGGCTACTGTAACTTCTTTTTCTACCCCCTAAAACCATTGTATTTGAGCAAAGTCAGGTAATAAAAGCCATGATAGACTGTAAATGGCAAAATTCCAAAAGTTCAGAAGAAACGGATGAGCCTTATGTGTGGGGAACAAGACTGAGAGAGGCCTCGAGGGGGAGTCAGGGGCCCCTCTGTGGGAGATTCCTAGTATCCCCTGCGACCAGCCCCGTACCCAGAGGGCAGAGAGAGGTCAAAGACGATGGAGCCTGGTCTCTCCAGTTCACAGCTGGCACATTTGATAAGCAAGGGGACTGACTTACCGGGCTTCACTCGGCGGCTGCAGGATGAGTAGATTTCTTCACCCACCTGCCAGGTTGAAAGTCCATATAGAGGCCTTAACTGGATTCAGTAACGTACCCGGCCCAGAGAGCCTCCACACCACATTTTATCTCCAGGCTGGAGATGCTTGGAGCAGCATCGGGGGGATGGGGATGGCCAGCAGAACACATACTGCAAAGAAAGTGGAGGAAGGGTCCAGCGTGTGAGGCGACCGGTGGTCCCGTCTTCCTGGGCACCTCCTCCGGCAGGTCCGCTAGAAGTGATAGACGTTTGAGCCCACTAAGAGACTTCTGAGAACAGGACTGAAGACCTGTCCCCCCGGCTCTGTGCAGAGCCAAGTGATACAGACTGAGCACAGATGCCGATGGATCATTCCTGTGGGGTCAGTGGAGGGAAGACTTTCCTTACTAGCGTGGGCAATGCTCGCAGTATTTCCTTAGGAGAACCCTGCCTACAACTGCAGCATTAGACCTCACCACCACGTGTCCCTTCCGCCTGCCGCTCACAGGTGTGGCCTTCACTTACACGGCACTGGCTACGTTACCCTTGCTGTGTTTGTAATGGGGATGTTTTGACACAGACGTGTGTGTGCTGTGTGTGTGCGTAAGTGTACCTCATGAAACCACTTCGATTACCAAATTGCAAGAATGCTGGTGCAAATCCAAGGAAAGCCATCACATGCTTAATACTGAATCTAACTTTTTTTCCTCTAATATTTGACATTCAGGTCCTGAGTTCAGTCTCATAATATTTGACATTCAAGATCTATGTGTGGGCATTTATTTAGCCACTAAAGCTTCGGAGTGATGGCCTAGCGCATCAACTTTGACCTTCTCACGGAAATTGAAATAAATTGTGCTCTTTGGTGATTAAGAAAAAAAAAGCTATAGACCAATAAAACATGAATTTTATTTATAAATTACAGTATTTATAAATTACAGAGTTGTTAAGCAATGGGGAACAGATCCATTGTGTCAGCACGTGTATTTTGTCTCTGGTTTCAAATCAGGATATCCAGAAAAAGGTTATAGTTAGACAAGAACTACATGTGTGGCTTCCTCTAGTCTATTCAGCCTCTCTCCGTTGCCCAGAACTGTGCCCTGTCCCCACACGCCAGCCACAACCACGCTTCTGAATCTCTTGCTCTGACCAGTCTTTACTTTCTCAAAAGGGCCATGGTAATTCTTTATATAAAAATATATATATTATTCTTTAAAACTTTATTTGCACTTAAACCTATTGTAGAATATCTGCAAAATACTTAGAATAGGGAAGAAGGAAAGTACACTATTAGTGATGTCTGTCAGTTTTTCCTTTTATACAAGCATATTTTGTCATGATACCATATTTTGTCATGATACTATACACAAATGTGTACATTTGTTTAAAAAATACATTGTTTAAAAATATGAATTTTTAAAATACTTTTAAAATCATGATTTTTAATGGTTATATAATTTATAGGTTTAATGGTTATATCATAGATTTATAACATAAATCTATAATTATAATCTATAATTTATAGATTATAATTGTTCTAATTTATAGATTTATCATATTTTGTGTAAGAATGTCCCTCTTATTGGACTTTTATATTATTTATAATTCTTCAATAAAGAAGAGATATCAAATTATTTTATTTTATTATTTTATTTTATTTTACTTTTTCAGTGTTCCAAGATTCATTGTTCATGCACCATACCCAGTGCTCCATGCAATATGTGCCCTCCTCAGTACCCACCACCAGGCTCGCCCAACCCCCACCCCCGTCCTGTCCAAAACCCTCAGTTTGTTGCTCAGAGTCCACAGTCTCTCATGTTTCCTGAGGTATCAAATTCTATAAATCTTTGTGACTCAGAGATATTCAAAGTAATCCAACAATCTGGTTGCTGTCCAATAAATGCAGTTACTGTTCAGACTATATGTATTTTTATCCAATTCGTACATTTTACAAATCCCTTATATTTAATGGTAGTAGATACTGCTATCGTTTATATACAAGATTGCCCAAGTCACTACATCCTTCCTTTTTTTTTTTTTTAAGATTTGAGAGAGAGAGAGAGAGAGCATGCACACAAGTAGGGGGAGAGGCAGAGGGAGAGGGGGAAGCAGGCTCCCCACTGAGCAGGGAGCCTGATGCGGGGCTCGATCCCAGGACCCTGTGATCATGACCTGAGCTGAAGGCAGATCTTTAACCAATCGAGCTACGCAGGCGCCCATTCACTGAGCTTCTTGAGTCCCTGTGTTTAGAATTTTTATCATATTTGGGAAAAAATTGACATTATTTTTTGAAGATTTACCTTTTGTTTCTCTGCTTCTTCCTTTTCAGGAATTCAAATTACACATATATCAGTCTTTTTGAAATTGTCCCACAGCTCACTGAATCTTTGTTAACGTTTTCCTCAGTATTTATTTTTCTCTGTGTGTTTTGTCTGTTTCTACTGCTATATCCCTGATCCTGATCCTTACGTCCGTAATATTTAAACTACTCTTAATTCCATCCAGTTTATTTTTCACCTCAGGCATTGCTTTCACCTCTACAAGTACGAATTACGTCTTTCCACCTCTGTGCTTATCAGGTGCAATTTAGCTTCTTCACATATGGAATAACTTTTAATAATTATTGTGATGTCTGTATTAGTTCTATTATCTGTATTTTCTTCAAAGCCAGTTTCAATTGATTAATTGTCCTTATGTACTGTATTTTTTATTCCTTTTCATGCCTACTAATCTCATATTGGATTTTAGCCACTGCTAATTTTATCTTCTTGGGTGCTGGATATTTTGGTACTTCCCCATATATTCATGAGAAGTTAATTTATGTGAAAATTATTTGGTTCTCTTCAGCTGTTTTTAAAGATTCTTTAGGCAGGAGCTCCGCTTTTAGTCTAAAGTTAATTTTATTCCACGTATGGAGCAATCCGCATATTTCGTTCTGTACCTGGATACCCAGTGTGTTGGGAATTATGAGTTTCCATTCTTGCTGTTGGGAACAGGCAGGGTATTCCCGGCCTGGAGTGAGTTCTCCTTACTGTTCCTTCTAATTCTTTAGGAGGCTTTTTCCTTGGTCTCTGGTGGTTACGTGCATCCACTAATCCGTGCTCAGCTGAGGACCTGAGGGAACTTTCTGCACATCTCCGGACCTGTCCTCCTTCCTCTCCGTCTCACTCATCCTTGCTCCTCCCAATCAGCAGCTGCTCTCTGGCACTCTCCCCTTAAAATCTGGCAACCTTTTCCTCCCATACCAGCTCTCTCTCCTTGGCTCAGGGTAAACACCAAACTAACTGCTCAGATTCTTCAACATTGTGCTCTAGACTGAGCTCCCTCCCAAAGGAAGAAGATTAGGACTCCCCTAGCTTGTTTCTCATCTTTCAGAAACACCTGTCCTTTATTACTTGCTATTCAATATCAGGAAAACTGTTGTCTTATATTTTTTCATGGTTTTTATTTTTGGTTGTTTTGGACAGAAGGGCAAATCCAATCCGTGTTATCCCACATTGGCTAAATGTGGAAGTCATTTGTGCTTAGTTTTATAGTATGCTGAAAATCTTTCTATACCATGTCAATGGATGTAGAATGTACACTATGCTACATCAGGAACCAATGAAAAACTTTTTAAAATATTCTCAGGTGCCTTTTTTTTAACCATTTTTATGCATTTTAGAAGTCATTTGGCACTGTCTGATCTGGATTTGAGAATGAGAGATGACATTTATGACACAAGTCAGGTATTTATCATGAATTCATAATATGCATAATTGCTTAGTAGTATAAATTCTAAGTCTGCAAGACTTTTGAAGCAATTCGGTGGAAGTGGAAATGGAAACGGTGGGAATGAAAAACGTTGAAGCTTATTTTAGAAAATTACACAATAGTGCCTTGGCATAATAACTGCCCCCATGTGGGTTTCCCTGAATGTGTAGCCTTAGTCCAGGATGCTTGTGGAGAGAAACTTTTGAAAGTTGTGTCACTCATCTTATTCTCTATTTCTTGGTTTTTCTCAACAATTGCCTTAATTCTCACCTTCTGTTTGAAATACAGAACACGGTAAGAACACTAGAAGAATCTAGCAGGTTGCATACTTGAGTTTCATGTTCAAAGTTAGAAATGTCTCTGCCAAAGACGGGTGTTCTTTCACCTTTATTTCAAGATGTGGTTCCATCGAAGGATATGAAGAGATGCCTTATTTCACAGTTAGGATAGCGCGTGGCTAAGAGCGTGAATCTTGGAGTCATTCTGCCTAAATTCAGATCTCGACTCTTTCATGATAGCTTTGTGAACTCAGACCTGCTAATAACTCCTGAGTGCTTCAAGTCCTTACCTACAAATTGGACATGACATGACTACCTCTTTCATGGAATCGTTGTAAACATTCAGTAATTCAGTACATGCAAAGTTCTTTGGAAGTACTTAAATAGTCAGCATTGCAGAAACGTCTGGCTATTATCATTTTGTTAGCTCCAAATAGTTATTTTTTCTTGGATAAACTTGGTACTGCTTTAATGCTACATGATTATTTTACGGCAGTCTGCCTGCTATCCAATTACCATATATAGAGAGAGGTTATTACTGTATTAACTACCCAACGGTAATCCCAAGGAGACTTTGTGATTAAAGAGATGGAGCTAAGTTCTTTCCAAATAATTTGTGCTCTCATATGACCCTTTATGACTTTGGGCAGTAATATCTATGGAATAGTATTAGCATAAGATGTCACCTACTAATCACACACACACACACACACACACACACACACAATTAGTTCATTGAGGATATTTTAAAAGAAGGAAATGCCTCATTTTCTTCTTAAATTTTATAGTGTATTAAAAACAAGAAAGAAAACGTTGCAGTTGATTCCTGCTTAGAACTATATTAAAACATGGTTTCTCTATAGTGTCTTGAGGTCAAACTAAAATGCAAATGTTTAAAGGTCTAGCAGGCAGAAATGATGATGGTCAATGATCCTGCATTCTCCTAAGCCTATTATAGTATTTCTGAAATTTCTCTGCAGAGTTTGTGAGTCTCAAAACAGGAACTGGAAAGAAACACGTTTCCTGTGTGTCCAACGTACACAAAAGAAAAATGAACAAATAGGATGTAGAGTGAATAATTCTTTGCTCTAGAGACCTGTTTTCTCAAAGTAAAAAATTAATCAAAAAGAAAGAAACCAGAAGTTAATCCTTTTAAATACATGTTCTTAGAGAAGCTAGAACGCTAACTTATAAAACACACCATTTCAAAGACTTATTAGATATTCTAATACTGTAGAGACACACTGGCTAGTAATCATTTTTAAATTATAGGCTAAAGGTGATCATATATTGGACAACATAACATAGGAGCATGAAACTCAAATATAGCTTTCTTTTAATGTGCATTTTGCTTCACTATTTATGAATTGTTCATCATAGTCTGTGACATTTGAACTAATTTCTAATAGAATTTTCTATTACAATGTTCCTGAATTTTACCATTCAGTAGACATGGATATCTGTTTTGATTAGTACTTTGACGATTTTCATGCACAAGCAGTATTATAGAATTGAATATATTTAGGGACTTCTTTCAGAAATTCTAACAATAACTATGCAGCTTTTCACTTATGACGTCTTTCAGGCTCCTAGATTTCTTAGTGCATAAAATCATAAAATACTTTAATTAGATATCTTGGTTTGATGTTAATATCCATTAATTATCCCCGTGTGGCAAAAACCTTTGTAAGCATATAACCAAAGGCATAATAAAGAAAGAATGACCTAACTTTGCTAAAGAACATTAGAGAATTCTGAAGTTCAGAAAATATAAAATATAAAGCACATTGAAAGAAAAAACACAAATAAGAATAACATGACTGTACCAGATATGATATTGAAAAAGTTTATTCCACCTTAAAGGTAAAGAGTTTATTTTTATTTTTAATTTTTTAAGATTTTATTTATTTGTTGGAGAGAGAATGACAGCACAAGCAGGAGGAGCAGCAGAGGGAGAGGGAGAAACGGACTCCCTGCAGAGTGGGGAGCCCAACCCCAGGACCCTGGGATCATGACCTGAGCTGAAGGCAGATGTTTAACCAACTGAACACCCAGGCGCCCCAAGAGTAAATAATTTTTACAAACCACTAAAAAATAAAATTACCATAATTTTGGTAAAAAGAGACATGTAACTCACAAACATATTCAGTGAATGTAAAGGGAAGTTCAAATTAATCTTAGAGAAGCAATTTTTTTTTTTAAAGATTTTATTTATTTAATTGACAGAGAGAGACACAGCAAGAGAGGGAACACAAGCAGGGGGAGTGGGAGAGGGAGAAGCAGGCTCCCCACTGAGCAGAGAGCCCGATGCGGGGCTCGATCCCAGGACCCTGAGATCATGACCTGAGCCGAAGGCAGAGGCTCTAACCCACTGAGCCCCCCAGGCGCCCCTTAGAGAAGCAATTTTAGAGGAACTTCCATGGTTTATTACGCACTTAGTGCATCCCAGGCACCCTGGTGGGTTATACTATGTAAACAGGATAGAGGTGAGCATTGCTGTAATACCTATAATTATTATAAAGCCTGCTTTTAGGTGATAAAACTGAAGCATGAAGAGGACTATTAAGTTTCCCAAAGTTACTTAGTAGTAGGGCTGGGTCGCAAAACCAGGACTGACCAACTCCAACACGTGATCTTTAAAAAAAGAAAAAGATTTTATTTACTTTAAAGAGAGACAGAGAGAGCACATTGGGTTTGGGCAGAGGCAGAGGGAGAGAGAGAGAGACTCCCAAGCAGACTCCCCCTGAGCATAAAACCGGACAGGGAGCTCGATCCCAGGACCCTGAGATAATGAGCTGAGCTGAAACCAAGAGTTGGATGCTTAACCATCTGAGCCACCCAGGCGCCCCCACACGTGATCTTGGTAACGACTCTGCTGCAAAAATATAATTTACCACAGTAACAAGATACCTCTTACAATTTTTGCCTACCAAAGTAGCAGAGAATAAGTAAGCATACATTCAAAGTTGGCCAAGATATAAAGAGATAGATCTTCTTATATCCCATCAGGTGAAACTGTGCAGTGAGAAGAGCTTCTTGGTGATCAGTTATAAGAAAATATATCAAAAGTCTTAAAGGGTGATTTCATTAATCAAATGACTTTGTATCATTAATGCTCTAAGATTATAACCAGCAAATTCTCAGACTAGTCTACAATTTGTATTATAGCATTGTTTACTAAATAAATAAAAACCAAATACAATCTAATAACTGAGAATTTATTAAGTGTGGTATTATGTGACATTCATATAATTAATGACTGTTAATCTATTCAAATTTGAGTTTTAGATAAATATTGAACATCACAGGAAAAGTTTCAATGTTTTTAAGAGAAAAATAATTATAATATATAAGCCAATTACGTACTCATAACACACAAAACATATATGATTAAAAACTGAAATTCTCGGGGCACCTGGGTGGCTCAGTCATTAAGCATCTGCCTTCGGCTCAGGTCATGATCCCAGGGTCCTGGGATCAAGCCCCGCATTGAGCTCCTTGCTCGGCAGGAAGCCTGCTTCTCCCGCTACCATTCCCTCTGCTTGTGTTCCCTCTCTCGCTGTGTTTCTCGCTGTCAAATAAATAAAATCTTTAAAAAAAAATAAAATAAAATAAATAAAAAAAAATAAAAACTGAAATTCTTTACCTTCAAAGTTAATTATGATTATCCATGAATCATAGCTTATGAATAAGTTTCACATTTTTCTCTACCTTCCAAGTTTTCAAACAGGGTTAAAAATGCTATTTTTCAAATTCTTTATTTTTTTTTAAGATTTTATTTATTTATTTGACAGAGAGAGATCACAAGAAGTCAGAGAGGCAGGCAGAGAGAGAGGAGGAAGCAGGCTCCCCCCTGAGCAGAGAGCCCGATGTGGGGCTCGATCCCAGGACCCTGAGATCATGACCTGAGCCGAAGGCAGAGTCTTAATGCACTGAGCCACCCAGGCACCCCTATTTTTCAGATCCTTAAAGAAGTTGTATTAAGTAAGATTTATAATAATCACACTATTATGAATTAATGTTTTGCATAATTTATATCAATCACAGTTTTATGTAGGATAAAGAAACAAACTTTTTACTCTTCTTCATAAACTGGTTAATCCCTTTATTAAAACTCAACCCTCTTGGGGAGCCTGGGTGGCTCAGTCAGTTAAGTGTCCACCTTTGGCTCAGGTCATGATCTCGGGGTCCTGGGATCAAGTCCCACATGAGGCTCCCTGCTCAGTGGGGGAGTCTGCTTCCCCCTCTCCAGCTCCCTGTACTTGTGTTCTCTCTCTCTCTCTCTGACAAATAAATAAATCTTAAAAAAAAAAAAAAAAAAATTCAACCTTCTTGGGGCACCTGGGTGGCTCAGTCAATTGAAGGTCTTACTCTTAGTTTTGGCTCAGGTCAATCTCAGGGTCACGAGATGGAGCCCCAGGTTGGGCAGTGTGCTGGGCACAGAGTGAGCTTGAACTTCTCTCTCCCTCTCTCTTTTCCCCTCCCCTCACCGTCTCTATCTCTAAAATAAATAAACTTTTTTTTATAAAGTCAACTTTCTCAATATATTACAACAGTTATGACATCAGGATTAAGGAACCATGCTTCCAAGATACTTCACCCCCCAGGTCACTCAAAGGAGGGGAGGCTTGCTTATCCCTGTGGGTCTGTTTCCCACTCCGCATGTGGGAGTAAATTTCCAGGTGACGGGGCATCAGGATTTCTAAACTTTATTTGCCTAGTTATCAGCAAATGAAAGTAACTTTCACTTAGTAATTAGTTTCCTCAGATTTCTGGTGGTGTGGTCCTTAAACAACTTGCTGGGTTTTTTTTTTTCCTTCCTTGAAGTATTCCTGTGGTGTGTATAGAGATTCATAAAAAAGTCATTGTCATTTTAAATAGCATGATAAGTTTTTCATTGGTTTGGAGGACATAAAGTTGGTGTTTTAAATCCTACACGGATGGCTGAAGGTATCTGTGAGTTTGAAAATGCTCGAGAACCAGGGTCTTTGAATCATTCCTGTAAAGCTGACTGGGTGGAGTGAGCGGGGGCAGTTCCAATTACTGAACCCTAAGTTCCGCTTTTCTGAATTTCTGTTTCAATTTCACGGCCTGGGGGTGGCAATCAGACCGTGCCTGCAGAGTGGAGGCCCTGGGTCCCCACAGTAACCACAGATTTGGTGACAGTCCCTAACCCAGCTGCTCTGGGAGCGAACATTCTCCCGACTCACCTCTGGAACCTGCGTGTCAGAGCGCGGGGCAGCGCCTGGTGTCCGGCGGGAGATAGGGGAAGCCTGGGGTCGCAGAAGGAGAACGGCAGTGTGTGGAGGGGGTTTCATACAGCTGTTGTGTATCTGAGCCTGTATTTTGAAACTGGTCTTGCTTAGCCCTGTTTCAGACGCATAGAATCATCCCATTTCCTCTTTGCTTGGTCCCGAAGGTTTTCCGAGGGATGCTGTATTTCCTGTGTTTCCCAGGGTTTTTAATTCATCTGCTGTCTTGGAGAAAATATGCAAAAGCATTATTTGCTCTCATGATACCCTTGAGTAGCACTATTCTTTTTTATTTTTTTCTTTAAAGATTTCATTTATTTATTTGTCAGAGAGAAAGAGAGAGAGAGAGAGAGAGAAAGCACAACTGGGGGAGTGGGAGGCAGAGGGAGAAGCAGGCTCCCTGCCAAGCAAGGAGGAGCCTGAGATAGTGACCTGAGCTGAAGGCAGACGCTTTAACCCACTGAGCCCCCCGGTGCCCCAGGTAGCACACTGTTCTTAAAGAATCCCCATATGATTAAGTGATTTGATTCTATCTAATACTGTAGTAGCTACTTAGTTACAGGATGTTTTGAAAGTCTGGATGAAGGTGTCCAGTTTAACAAAAGATCTCCTTTAACCGGTTAGTCCAGGAGCAGCTCAGGTAGAATGCAGTTGGAGATGACCTTTCAAGAGCGTTATCTTGAGTTTTGGCCCCAAGATCTCTCTCGGACCAAAACGGCCTTCTAGCTCTCCCTATAAAATCATGCTGTACACTTACGAGGGGTGAATTATATGTATAAGTCATTTTTCAATAAATGGTTAAAGGAGAACAAAGCAAAACAAACATACCCTTGTCATTGTGTCCTTGGGTAATTTATTTATTTATTATTTTTTTATTTTAATTTTTTTAGTGATTATGTTTGAGAAAGAGTAATACATTAATTTAGGGAATGTCAATTGACAACTCAGTCATTTTTTTTATTTTTTAAGATTTTATTTATTTATTTGACAGAGAGAGAGATCACAAGCAGGCAGAGAGGCAGGCAGAGAGAGAGGGGGAAGCAGGCTCCCTGCTGAGCAGAGAGCCCGATGTGGGGCTCGATCCCAGGACCCTAAGATCGTGACCTGAGCCGAAGGCAGAGGCTTTAACCCACTGAGCCACCCAGGCGCCCCAACAATTCATTCATTTTAAACTCTGATGGGCCTTGATGCCGAAAATGGGAGAGAAATAAGAGGAATGCTTATGGCTGCAACCATCTCATGGCTCCCACTTTTTACCCGGGGCGAATCTCTGTCTGCAAGGACGTACCACCTTCCAGTGTAAATTAGGTTCTCACACTGCAGCATGCCACCTAGGCTGAAAACTCCTGATTTATACCCATTTTGAGCAGCCGTGGCAGCTATTTTATTCAATATTAAGCCCCACAGTCAATCATACATAATAAAAGTGAAGCCTTCATAAGTCACTGAGGTATGGCGCGAGCCAGCTCCGAGCACGCTGACAGAGCTTACAAACAACTAAATGGTTGTCACTTGTGAGTGGCCCTGTATCATAAAATTTATATTTTACTTGAATATAAAGGCAACGCAGGAACTTGGCAATTTTTGCAGAATTATAAGAATGGAAAATTGGAGGGCCTTTTCAAAGTATCTGGTATAAACATAGAGACACACAGATTTGGGGGAAAAAAACACATTTGAGAAAACATTGGTATGACTTCCATATTGGAAGGAAAAGGAAGAGGAGGACAATGGGCAGACAAGTACATTGAGATTTGAATCCAGTAGGTAGCCCCCATATTTTTGCCTAAGTTTTACATAATTTTATAAAATTATGTGAATTTTAAAAAATTTTAATAAAAATAAATAATTTTATTTTTTTAATTAAAAAAATTAAAAATTAAAAAAAATTTTTTAAAAATTAAAAAAAAATTAAAAGGCTGCAAATTATAAAGAAAATGAGAGCTTTTTAGAGGCTCAAATTCTATCAACTGACTTTTATTGAGCTATTATTCTAAACTTTTTTAAAGTATTGTAGTAAATGCTGTAAACATGACAGAAATTTAGTTCCCCACTGTTTTGCGAGTTATGTTGGGCATGATGCAAAGGTTTTTGTTTGTTTGTTTCCATGTTTAAGGATACAAGTCACCAAAGAATATAGATTAACCATAGAAAATCACTGCACATGGGGACAGGCAGTAAATAAAATATTCACAAATATGGACTTTAGGCCAATTCTTAAAGGATTAGATAGGTTGTATTGGTGAAACATGACAGTCGCAGGCAAGACTGGTTGGCTAGGTTTTTAATGTAAGAAAGCTCCAACTGTTTGAGACACTGTAGTCATTCACTTAAATTTTACTCTGAATGTCCTTTCCAGTACTATATATTGATATTTATAATTTGCTATTTAAATGAACAGCATTACTGGCAGTTTTTGTAATTTTAAAAGGTGTCTTTCAATAAAAAGATACCTTTACTGTTGAAAAGACTGTGTAATATCTGATAAAAATTAAATAACAACAAAACCAATAATCCCACATTATACTTATGCTTTTTAAAATTGACTTTTAGTGTTGTCATATAGACTTCCTTGCTTACAGTTTTCAGGGAATTTGTACTTTTTTTTTTTTCTGAATCTTGGATCTCAAGAAAAACTTAGTTGCGACGCCGGGAAAGTGATTATTTTGTGAGAATTAAAGCTCAAGTCAAGGCAGAGACATGACTGGTTTGAAAGAAGAAAAGCTGCCACCGGGCCCACAGTCAAGGGTGCTGCTTCTCAAGCAAGAGAGAGGGGATCCTGACCCCGTCAGCCCATTGTATGTATCTATAGCCCATTGTATGTATCTATAGCCCATTGTATCCTTCACTGTGTTACAGACGTGTGTTTACGGTCCCATTTCTGGCTAACAGGGAGTTACCCTTGCAGAAAAGGTCTCCAAGAAATAACAAGGTTAGGCAACAAAGTAAGTCCTTAAGATGGTGATTTGGAAACATTATTCCTTTGGATCCTCATTCACAGGAAACACTGTAAACACGGGAAACTTAATGCACTGTGTCGGCCTTGGTTGTTCATCTCACATCTTTGCATTGTTTTCTTCCAGCGCTTACCCATCACCATAATCAAGTTCTGTTATGTGACCTTCCACCGAAAGCAACGCGAAGATCTAAGGAATAGTTTAACTTTCCTTGAGATGTTCAAGTTTTAATCTAAATATTTTAGAATTATTTATTTTAAATGTATATTTTTGAGGGTCTGGTTGGGGATTTTAGAATTCTCAGTTCGTACATTATAAGAAGTAGGTTTAGGAAGGAGCTAAGAGAAAACTCTAAGAATTATAATAACCAAGATGCATTTTGATAAGGGTACAAGAATGATTTATCACTCAAATCAGCCTACATTTAATATCCTTGCTTGTCTTGTGGAAATTGACACATCCCTTTTTCTTTCACATTTTCTTCTGCAAAGCCCCCTGAAGCAATCTGTTTTGAGAAGAAGGTCAAGGAGGAAGAAATCTGTCTTCAGCATCATTCTGATTTCAAGCCTAAAATTACATCTGCCCTGGATTCTAGAAAACATTTTTAACTAATAAAATGCTTCATCTAGTAAATCTGCTCTAATTCAACAGTCACATTTCCAGTGAACACTGGGAAATTTGAGAAATTGTGAGTCACAGGTGACAGAAAATAATAGCTAACTGCGTATACTTATTTTAAAAAGTAGTTTTTTTAGGAGATACTAGGTTTTTGACTGTATCACAGTGACATAACAGGAATATCCGCAGAGATGATTCAGGAAAGTGATGGGAGTCACTGATTTACTCGTGAATTACATGACTGTTCCCATATGATGGTCATGTAGATTTCTTAATTCTATCTACTTAAAACTAATCATTTTCTTAAAGAGTGGACAGTTATTGCCCATGTATGTTATACAAAGAAGAGCACATGAAACCTCTGTAAAATGGGGCCTCAGTAGGAGCCCAGAGAGCAAAGAGTGGGGTGCAGGCATAAGGGGGGCAGCTGCTGAATCTGCCGTTGGCGGCAAGTCACCGCCATGTCACCGCCATGGTGCCATTTATCTCAAATGTCCACGAGCAATTGCTGATCTCGTCACTAAATGCAAACCCGCTTGTTTCCTGCAGGAGACGATAAACACACCCCAAACAACAACACCACTTAGCAGAGCTGAACTTTTTGTCCTGCATAGATCTGCCCCATGCTGGGCGAGGATACATGGTGAAACTGTGGACCCAACCATCACACTCAAAGCTAGCTCACTGTGAGGCTGCTAAAGAAGGCCATGTCAGCCACAGGGGAACGTGACACCTTAGAGTAGGTGTCACAGGGTAGTTTACTGTGAATGATGATTTGTCTCAGTACCTACATCTTAAGTGTCATCCTAAAACGTCTCATAGAACAAAAACATTCACAACTTAAGGCAATTCAAATGAGCTACGATGTTAGGTATCCTCGAAGGGATGCCTCTGTCAGTGGCCTCTCCTGTGCTCCTCACTCCTGGGAAACTAGAGACAGTGTTTGTTCCACTTGCCTTGCAGACGCGTCTTCGGGGGGCTCTGCCATTCACTCCTGTGCCAGTTGTCAAAGCTCAAGAGCCCCTGAACTGTGCTTGAACCCTGTGAACTCTCTCTTCCTCTACACCAATGCCTTCTAATTGCCAGAGCAAGAACTAGTTTGAGAACTTTAATTATGATTTCTAGATTATTTTAAGGTTAAAGAAAGATCTTCCCCTGTCCTTGCCTTCATCCTCCTTAATGGTTAGGAGTTTGGGCTGTGTAACCTTGGCGAAATTATCCAATTTTTGTGGTCCCAAGTTTCTTCATTAATAAAATAAGATTAATACAGCTCTTTTTTATTAGGTGATTATGAAGACTCATTAAGATAAAGTTGGTGATGTGTTTATCCTAATGTCAGGCGTATAGAGAACACCTAACAAATAGTTAGCAGTCACTGTTGTGTTGCTGTGGCTGTCCTGTCATTGTCCCTGACATGGTCCCAGAGATGGGCAGTAGATAGGACCGCGCACGTACATATATCAGGGACCTGGTTTTACTTGTTCATCTCTCTATCTTTAGCAGTTAGACAAGTGTTTGATAAGTATACTTTGTAATCGAGTAGAACTTTCCTGTGGATCCTAAGATATCACTCAGTTGGCCGGCATTTCAGATCAGTTAAGAAGGAGAAGAAATCAGCTGATGCTCAAAGGCACAAGGCGGTGCCCAGGGGTGTGTGGGAGCGTGCCCCCCATGCTCCAGCACCTGCAGCCAGTCGGTAGGCAAGTCTGGGTTCCATTATCCCGCCTGCTCTTAAGGTTTGATGTTTTTCCTCCCAAGAACATACACAGTTGCACTCCCATGGAGGGCGAGGGAAATAGTGTGAAGGGTGCAGGACGATTACACCAACAGCTAGAAGAGTTCAAGGTGAAAGGTAAAGTCTCATTACTGCAGATGCTCAAGGTTAATTTTCTCCCAACTTTGACTGTCGGTGAACCTTTATTGTCAGTGGCAGAAGCTGTGATTCGTGTTTTCTCATCTTCATGGCCAGGATACACAAGTGGCTCTTGTTTGTGGACGAGGAATTCCTACTGCATCTGAAAGAAAGCCTCTGGGCACATTTTCCTCCACTCTACCTGAGAGGCAACAACTAGGTAAAATACTGCACTTGCTGAAGTGACCTGCATTTTCTACCAGATGCTGGGCCACGGAAGGGACATCAGGCCGTGTTCCAGAAGTTAGGGTTTCAACTCAAACAATGAACCGGTGGGTAAGGCCTGGCTCCCTCATGATGAAATCCTGGGAAAGTTACCTTTCTGGGCCACATTTGTATCATATGTAAGTTGAGAACAGTAATAGGATCCATCTTACCAGGTTGTTTTGGAGATTAAATGAGTTAATCCCAAAAGGCGGTTTAGAACAGTGGCTGGTCTGCATCCATGCTCCGTCAGTAAGAACAAGAAGTAGCTCTTACCCTCCCAGGAAGAGTCACCTTCTCATCGCTTGGTTATTAAATGTCAAGTCAGGGATTTAGGTAGGTCTCCTACTTTATCGAAATCTCAGTTAGCCAATGTCCTCCCAAAGTTCTCATTTAGCACCACATAAAATCTGGTCCTGTGTCTTGGTTTACAAGGCAGGTGTGAGAAACTGCCTGGCGGGGAGACGGAGGAGAATTCAGATTCTTGCACATCTTTCTTCTCCCCTCAAACAGATACCTCTGTGCAACTCACCGGGCTCTGCTGAAGAGGAAGGTTTAGGTGTTGCAGATGGCTATTGATTCATTGTAATCCACAACAATTTACTTTTCACAATTCTTGAGAGAGTCATAAAAACACAGACTCCCAAAGCTGAATAGGTCTCTCCAGGAGAATCTGGAACAAGAATTCTGGTCCTCAGCCATCCCTTGGCTGCTGCGTGCACTCCCGGGGACTTGACCTGAAGGCCCGGACGGCACTGCTTTGCCAAATGCCTGGTGCCTTGTCTAACCCCTGCCCCCATCATGTGATCAGCAAGCCCACAGGTACTGTTTCTGCAGCACAGATCCACGTGAAGCTTCTTGAGTTCCACGGGACAGTGTGGTGGATGTAGATATGAATCCCTTCTTGACCTGGAATTCCCTCGAATTTATTAATGTGTGACCTGGCATTAAAGTGTTCTAGACGTTACACCGACTATGCTCATCGGTGTTTGTATTTAACTGCTGTGGTTTCTGAGTAAGTGGACCCCATGCCCGGCAGGGCTGAGGTTTTTCAGTTCAGATTTGGAATGGCTGGATGACAAAGATGAAACTAAGTAGACATAGTGCATTTAGTGCCCTAAGAGACGACAAAAGTCCAAATCAGGGTAGAGTAAATCCGCACAGCAGCACTCACAAATACTGGTATGCATCTGGGAGACCAGTTGCCGGAGGGAACGTGATGGCCCAGATACCACAGATGACAGCTCTGGCCCGAGGTAAGCAGGCAGCACCCAGCCGCATCTCAGAGGACAGAACACAAGGTTCTCCGTGGCCGTGACGTTCTTCTAAACTAGGCTCGTGCAGTTTGCACGCCCTGTAAGAAGTCCCGTGACTTCTTACAGGGAGGACATCACATTCTGAGACCACTGTCCCAGAAAAAAGAGAGAGGATGGCTTTACATGCCTAGGAAATGGAAAAGGGGAGAGTTACGATTGTTTTAATATTGAGTTTAGTGCATTTTTATATTGCCACAAAAAATAGAACAAAAAACCGTGCATGTGTGTGTGCACATAGCATGTTAATAGCAGCTGGGCCCAGGTCGTGACTCTTATTTGTGAATATTCAAATAGTATTTGAAAGCTTCCTCTCCTCTTCAATCAACGATGGTAATGGAATTTTCAAGACCCTAGATGGTCAGACCTTATAAATCTTACAAATGAAAGTTATGTGCCCTTTGTGTACTTTTCCCTATTTCCCCCATACCCCAGTCATTCACAATCACATTTTTATTCTCTGTGTCTATGAATTCAACTTTTTTTTTCCTCTTTGGTTTATTTTTTTCAGATTCCGCATGTAGGTGATACACTACAGTGTTTGTCTTGTCTTTCCCTGTCCGGCTGATTTCACTTTGCATTATGCTCTCCGGGTTATTCCATGCATATGGCAGGATTTTCTTCTCTTTTTATGGCTAAATGATATTATGCATTACATATACCACATTTTCTTTGTCCCTTCATCTGTAGATAGGCATTTAGGCTATTTCTGTACCTTGGCTATTGGAAATAATGCTGCACTGGATACGGGAATACAGATATAGCTTTGAAATGGTGGTTTTGTTAGCTTTGAATATATGCCCAAACATGATACTGCTAGATCATAAGGAAGTCCTTTTTTAAAATTTTTTGAGGAAACTCCATACTGTTTTCCATCATGGCTATACCAGTTAACACTGCAAAAGGGTTGGCCCCTCTTTCTCTGTGTTCTCACCAGCATTAGTCATCTCTTGTAGTTCGCTAATAGACATCCTTACAGGTGTAAGGTGATAACTCATTGTGGCTTTGATTTGCATTTTCCTGATGATTAGTGATGCTGAGCAACTTTTCATGTACTGGCGGGCCCTTCGTGTGTCTTTTTTGGAAAACTGTCTTCAGATCCTCTGCCCATTTTTAATGAGATTATCTGTGTGGTTTTGTTTTGTTCTGGTTTTTGCTGGTGAGTTGTATGATTTCATTATGTATCTCAGGTATCAACCTCTTATCAGATTTATGGTTTACAAGTGTTATCTCCCATTCCACGGGTTGCCTTTTCATTTTGTTAATGGTTTCCTTTGCTGTGCCAAAACGTTTATAGTTTGAAATAGTCCCACTTTAATTTTGCTTTGGTTGCATTGTTTCTGGGGTCAAATAAAAAAAAGTTTTTTTACTAGACCAATGCCAAGGAGCTTACCCCCTCTGTTTTCTTCTATAAGTTTCAATTTCAGGTTTTACATTCAATTCTTTATTCCATTTTGGTTGATTTTTTTGTGTATGGGAAAGATAGGAGTCCAGTTTCACTATTCTGCGTGTGGCTATTGAATACTCCAGAAACATTTAGCAGAGACTGTCCTCTCCCCATTGTATATTCTTGGATCCTTTGTTGTAAATCAATCGACCATATAGTCATGCATTTATTTTTGTGTTCTCTATTCTGATCTATTGAGCTGTCTGTTTTTATGCCAGTACCATACTATTTTGATTATTACTATTTTACAGTACAGTTTGAAATAAGGAAGTGTGATGCCTTTATCTTTGTTCTTTCTCAAGATGGCTTTGGCTATTCAGGGTCTTTTGTATTTCCATGCACATTTTAGGATTGTTATTTTTCACATCTGTAAAAAAATGCCATTGGAATTTTGATAGGGATTGAATTGCATCTGTAGATTGCTTTGGGTAGAATGGACATTTTAATAATAGGAATTCTTCCAATCCATGAACACAGGATATCATTTCATTTACTTGTATATTCTTCACTTTCCTTTATCATTGTCTTCTAGTTTCCAGCATACAGACCTTTTACCCCATGTGTTAAATTTTTTCCTTTGTGTTTTATTCTTTTTGATCCAATTGCAAATGGGATCATTTTCTCTGATAGTTTCTTGTTGGTATATAGAAAGCTGACTTTTGTATACAGATTTTTATATCTTGCAACTTTACCAAATTTGTTTATTATTTCTAACAAACTTTTGATGGCCTCTTTAGGTTCTTTTTAAAAAAGATCTAATACGTTTTCTGCAAAATAGGCAATTCTACTTCTTCCTTTCCTATTTGAATGCCTTTTGTTTACCTTTCTGGCCTAACTGGCTAGGACTTTTCAGTATTATTTGATATCAAAATTGAGATTGGCAATCCTTATCTTATTCCTGATCTTAGAAGAAAAATTTTCAGCTTTTCTTTATTGAGTATGAAGTTAGATGCAGGCTTGTAACCCCTGGCTTTTATTATGTAGAGGTACATTCCTTTTATACCCAATTTGTTGAGACTTTTTATCATGAAAGGAGGCTGAACACTTTTTAAAGTTTGTTTGTTTTTTTTTTTTTTTTGTATTTGTTGAGATGGTCATATGATTTTTATCCTTCATTTTGTTAATGTGGCGTATCACACTGATTGATTTGTGGCTGATAAACCATCCCTGCATCTCTGCAATAAATCTCACTTGACAAAATGGATTTTATACCAAGGATTGTAATGAGAGGTGAAAAAGGCCATCATAAAATGATAAAGAAGTCAGTTTAGCAAGAGAATATAACATTTGTAAATATTTTCATGCCCAACATAAGAGCACTTAACTACCTATAGGAAATATTAACAGATATGAGAGGAAAAAACAGATAGAAATACAATAATAATAGGGGATTGCAACATCCCACTTTCAACAATGCATAGATTATCCACATAGAAAACGACTATAGAAACATTGGACTTAAGCTCTGTTAGACCAGATGGATCTAGCAGACATACACAGAACTTTCCAACAAAGAGTGGTAGTACAAACCTCTTCTTGAGAGTACATGGAACATTCTCCAGGATAGAGCATATATTAGGCCATTAAATAAGTCTTACTAAATTTGATTGAAATCGTATCATACATCCTTCCTGACAACAATGGTGTGAAATTGGAAATGAATTATAAGAGGAATACAGGAAAGTTCACAAGTATGTGGAGATTAAACAGCGTGGCTCTGAGCAACCATTGAGTCAAGGAGGAAATCAAAAAATCAATTAAAAAATACCTTGAGACAAATGAAAATGGAAATACAACAGATCAAAACCTATGAGATGTATCAAAAGCAGATCTAAGATGGAAGTTCAGAGTCCTAAGTACCTACATTAGAAAGGATAAAGATCTTAAGTAAGCGACCTAACTTTGCACCTCAAGAAGCTAGAAAGAGAAGAATAAATTAAGCCCACAGTTCCTAGAAAGAAGGAAATAGCAAAGAGCAGAATGGTAATAAATGAAATGGAACCTAAAGAGGCAGGATAAATGGTCAATGAAACTAAGAATTGGCTTTTGGAGAAGATAAGCAAAATGCACCAGTCTTCAACTAGAATCACCAAGAAGAAAGGAGACAGGCCTCCCACAAATACAATCACAAATGAAAGAGGAGATGTTAACGACTGATACCACAAAAATACAAAGGCTCGTAAGAGGCAACTATGAATGATTTTATGCCAAATAGTTAGACAACCTAGAATAAGTGGATAAATTCTTAGAAACAAACTGAACTCTGAATCAGGAAGAAACAGAAAATCTGGACAGGCCAATCATTTGCAGGGAAATAGAGTCAGTAGTCAAAACCTTTCTAATGAAAAGCAGTCATGGACCAGATAGTTTCTACCAGGCATTTAAAGAAGAATACTAATCCTTCTTAGACTGTACCAAAAAATAGAGGAGGGAATTGTACCAAAGTCACTTCACAAGGCCAACATTACCAAAGCCAGGCAAGGAAATGACAAGAAATGATAACTACAGGCCAATATCTGTGGAGAGTATAGATGCAAGAATCCTTAATGGGATATTAGACAACCACGTTCAGCAGTACCTTCAAAACACCATGCACCAGGATCAACTGGGAATTATTATAATTAAAATTAACATAAGACATTGAGTAATCAATAAACCAGTACCCAAGTGCTCCTGGAGGAAAAAAAAAATCCGGGCTATTTGTCAATATATCTAAATTTAGTATGGAAGTAGAGGGAATGTGTAGAATGAGAAAAGAAAATACCAGAATTTGGAAAAACAATGATATTAATGGGAGAAGTTATGAAAAAAAGTAAGTTTCGATATAATAAGTTACATAAAATGCTCTGAATTGTCTACATATAGCACAGACTTCTAGGAATTATTAATTCTGACCTTTCGTTGACTTTGGTCTATTTTACAAGTCTTTGTAAATTGTAGGTCACCGATATCCATGCAAATTATGTCTTGTCTGGTAGAGTTTTAATTATCTTCACTTCTACCCTGCGGAAAAACCAGTCCTGCCACTATTTACATATCCATTTCCATACTCTTGATCTATAAATGTGCCCGTTTTTTGAAATTATCTTTTGAACTGGTTATAACATCTGTCTGAGCCCCTCACTAAATTAGTTGATCTTTAAAATATGTTCTTTCAAAAGCCATAATCTTATCCTTTCCTGAAAATTATATTTTTCAAAGACCAGAAGTCATCTAAAAAGAGGGCAATTGAATGATGATTCAGAAAAGCCAAAGGATGCGGGGAGTGAGATGTTCCTGAGATCAAGGGAGGAAAAGGTTTTGGAGAGTGAGGGAGTCAGCCCACAGCTCCAGGGGTGCCTCCTAAGTTGAAAGAGTTTAAGAGGATCACACGCAGCAACCAAGGGATTGTTGGTATGTCTGCAAGAGTGTTTTTGTAAATCGGTGGGGTTATCAAGTACACTGCAGAATTTGGAGGAATGAATGAAATATGAAAAAAGAAAGCCGTAAAGGGAGACCATATTTTCTGGCCCCCCTTTTTTTTAACCCTTATTCTGTACCCCTAAAAATGATAAACAGACCCTGTCAAAAAATACATAATCCAAAAATACTTGGAAAAATTAATGCAAACCCTACCTGAAAACACATGGAGACTTTCTGAACATCTTTCTCTCTGTTCCTCTAAAGTACACATGACTTAGTATAAGTAGAATCGTAATACATCTCCCTGCTGTTAGGTCTCTAATGCAATTTTTTAAGTAGTGTTTTAGTCAATCTTCTCAAACTTTTTGTTTCTAATTTTAGTGCTTTAGTTGAAAAAAATACATATACTTCTGGCAAAGAAAAGCTAAATAACAAGATAGGTTAATTTGAATCTGTTTGTGTGAAAATTAATTTCTTCTATTACTCATATCTGTATAGTATTTTGTAATTTATAAAGCATCTCCCCTTGTTTCATTTCGTTTAGCCCTCAAATTCTTTGAGGTATACTAAGGAGGCATCATTGTCTTTATTTACAATGAGGAAGTTAAGCTTTCTTTTTTTTTTAAGGATTTATTTATTTGACAGCGAGAGAGAGACAGCAAGAGAGGGAACATAAGCAGGGGGAGTGGGAGAGGGAGAAGCAGACCCCACTGAGCAGGGAGCCGATGTAGGACTTGATTTTAGGACCCTGGGATCATGGCCCAGGTGCTTAGCCGACTGAGCCACACAGGTGCCCCAAAGCTGAGCTTCAGTGTAAATACCTTGCCCAAAGTCACAGAACTAAGTGGCCATTGTATATACAAACATAAGAGAAGTGTTCTTTAAGCCACTGATTCAACAAAAATATGAGAGAGACCATGAAAATAAAAATGAGTAGAAAATGGTTTCTTCTCTCCTTTCTGCAATTCAAAGTTTAGTGAGAAAGACATAAACAAACCCAAGAAGTCACTCTGGGAAGTCTGGAGGAAAGGCCTGATGACTCTCAGGGAGGGAAGACAAACTACCTCAAAGGAGATCTGGTGAGAGATGAGGTAATGTCTTCATTAGGGATCTCTTCTTTAGACATGGATTTGTCTTTAAAGGAAAAAAAAAAAAAACAAACAAAACTTGATTCCAATAATTTCCTAAATTTTCATGAGCAAGGAGAGGGAAATGAAGGTGCAAGTCTGTGGACTTCTTTTCAAGATCAGCCTGTCACAGAGACACAATGAAGATGAGTTAGAGAGTCTCACCAAAACACTGTTAAAGTATGCATGTCGTCTCTTCAATTTCAAAGATTCATGCTTTCTGTCCTTACCCAGAAAAATTGGCAGTTGTTAAGGAAAAACTCTTTGGAGCTGCAATATTCAGGAAGCTTAGGTAATTTCAGATCTCTCTGAAACCGCAGAGATAACAGGATGCCTCCACTTCTGACCGGGTTCAAAGCTCAGAAACATTCCTGCGGAAGCAGACTGCCAGTGTCAGCGGCCTGTGTTCAGGGAGTGAAGAGGCAGTGACTGATGACAGGAAGAAAGTGTTTGCTTGTAAAATCTAGAGCTGAAAGAGGACTCCAGAAAAGTAAAAGGGTCTACTGGGAACTGAGCACAGACGCTACCCTACTTGAGGATTGAATTCTGAGTTGACTTCAGAGAGGTTCTGCGGACCTCTTTAGATACAAAGAGTTTCTTTTCTATTTATTTTTTTTCTTTCCAAAAACAATATGAAGGGACACGTGGGTGGCTCACTTGGTTAAGCTTCTGCATCTTGATGTAAGCTCAGGTCATGCTCTCAGGACCCTGAGATCAAGCCCCATGTCAGGCTCGGTGCTCAGTGGGGAGCCTGCTTCTCCCTCTCCCTGTGCTCCTCCCCTCACAAAATAAAATAATAAGAAGATAAAAGTAAATTAAATTAAAAATAAAATAAAACAAAGCAATATGAAGGTAACTCTTTCAAAGGACCATCAGAATGACTTAGGGACATCAACCTAACCTAGAGATACTAGTCTATGTTATAATCAGTTGACAGTGTTAGAACCACAGTATCGTACAAACGATGCAACACATTAATATTCTTTCTTTGAGGACTGGCGCATTCATTGTTTTAAGGAATAAAGAAAATTTTTAAAAAATATTTTCAAAACTCATCGTTCAAGCTCCAGGGCTTCACTAAGCGTCATATCAGAATTTACATCTTTTACTAAAACTCACAATCTTTAACTTTAAGAATTCTTTAACTCACCTCGTAAGAAAGTTGTTATGCACTGGAAACTCAGCTTTGTAAGAAATAAACAAATAAAAATAAAATACTAAGTATCATCCTTCCTAACATATGTTACCTCTAAGTAAGCTAATCCTCGATAAAGCATTATATCACCCTCAGTGGAAAAAAAGATGGGTTTTTCTTTCATTTGTAGTCATTCTGCTTTTAATTTAAACAGATAAAGTCATCTCTACATTTTTAGTTCAAGATCAAGAATGACATTTTCTGCATGAAGATCTTCTCCAGGAAAATAATTTATATGTAAGAGAGCAGATTTTATGAATAGGGACTGGGGCTTCATATTTAATTAACTTAAGGCTCCGATGCAGAAAATAAGTGCCCTAATACAGTGGGGATATGTGCATCGACTGACACTTATAATTGATGTAACTGGAGGAATGTCTCTCATTTTTGAGAAGGCTTTCCATTGTGTGAATCCTATAAAAATGCTATAAACTGCAGTTTGAAATATAAAACATGAAGTTTATAAGTGACTTTAATATTTAATCTCTTTGGTTTAGAGATGGGAATCCATCAGTCATTGCTCAGTTACTATCATGTGCCTGAAGCAGATGTGAGTTTTGATTTACGAACTCAGGTGAACATGTATTTCCTTTTTTTTTTTTTTTTTTACACCATGAACCTGCTTAATTTTACTCTGAGCACAGGCCCCAGAATTGGGTGGGAGCTCATCTGTGGTTCTTACTCTCCGGATGGTACTCTGCGACCCAGCATTTGAGGTCTGCTTCCGTTCGGGGGTCTTACTGGGAGCCAAGGCATTAGCTTGTCTTGGCGATGAGTCTCTGTGGACACTGATGGTTGCTAAGAATCCCAGTGTCCCTCCTGTTGAGAAACATCGGGGCTGGCGAGGCTCTGCTGCTAGCGCGTGGAGACACGGGGATCTCTGAGGAGGCTGGGAGTCCCAGGCCTGCCCCCAGGCACACGCTGCTGATTCCTCAGCGGTGCTGCCCCCCGCCCCTCCCGTGCAGCCTGCAAGCTTGGAAAGGAGCCGTCCGTCTCCAGCCCGCTGGTGCTCACTGGCCCCCATCTCTTTTCTCCCACTTCAGGTACGAGTATTTGAATATTACCAGTCCCACTCCCTTCATAGATTTTCCTCCAGCTTCTGGAAGATGAATCCAAAAACCCCTGCTACTAACTTCTTAAGCATATATGAGGCAAGGGGTCTGCCTCCTTGCTAGAATGGAAGGAATGGGGGAAGAAGGGGAGGATAATAATAAACTCAAAAATCACTTTTCCATACTCTTAACCGAGAATTTGATTTCCATGCTGTTTCTCGATCCACAAAGTAGTTTACTAGTTTTAATGGATCTGCTGTCAGAAACCAGCCCTTCCAGTTGGCCAACCCCTTTCCCTTCTTCAGACCCGGATGCATAGTTCAGCCGGCCAGAGCTGACATGAATGTACACATGGACTTGTATCACAGTGCGACAGGAGAGTGTGTTTCCTGTGTGCACGTGTGTGCGAACACGCGTATTCACAGTCCTTCTGTGTGGTCACTTACTCACGCATGCTGTCGAAGTACTTTAAAGGCTCCAGCACCTTCAACGACCAACCTGGAGGAAATGAAAATATTATGTCTTTGTTTCCCGTGTTCCCTATATACTGCATCTTCTTTTAATGCCTCATCCATTCCCTTGTGCTTATTAAACAGAGGATTGCATTTCTGATTTACCTTATTTTCTTTAGGTTAAGCTCTCGAGACAGGATATCAGTCTCAATCCAAACGTGTTCCAGTTCTGTGATGTTGAAAAGCTTTCTGAAACCTCAATCTCTTAATTTGAAACAGATTATAAAAACTGTCTGGCAGTGTAGGACAGGGGATTCTGCAAAAATAGGAAATGTGTACAAATCGGTTAGAATATTTTCAGAGACATGGTTGGCACTCAATCAGTATTGTATAGTAACTTATCCCACCACTAGAGAGCCATTTGGTTAACCGATAGATGGAGTGTTCTTCTCTTTTCTATTAATATATATGCATATCTAGAAATATGTAGATAAATATCTACTTTAGCTTATTTCTGATCTAAAAACGTAAACTATTCTGAATCATATGATGGATACTAAATATTAATGACTAAGGTATTCCTAAATTCGGCGTTTTTGAAATATTTATGCTAACCAAGAGTCTGGTCCCATCTTGATTTGAAATACCATCTTGCATCTTTAGTCTTCACTGCAGTAAGATTATAATATACTTTGTTTTTTTATTATGTTCAGTTAACCACCATATAGTACATAATGAGTCCTTGATGTGGCGTTCAACAATATACTTTAAAGACTCTGAAGTTTTTTTAAACTGACATATGCAGATAATTATGTTCCATAGAGTATTTTGTGACATGGCTGAAATTAAAGAAGAAACAAAAGAAACGGGAACCACTGCCTACTTAAATACACCAGTCAACTTTCCGATGGTCATCTCTACTATCCCGATAGAATCTGCCTGTAAAGTGGTCATTCTTGGCTGGCGGATTATATTCAGTCTTTGTCGATTCAGCTGGGGTTTGTTTCATTCCTTGTCTTCGTCATTGCTCTCACTGTGGAAAGTGTGGACTGTCTTCCCTAGACATTGTGGTATGTTTTGTCTCCCTTACATTCAGCGTAATACTTAAAATCCGAGTATTCTCCAAGTTGCTACAAAAAAGTGTATTGTGGCTCTTTTTTTTTTCATTGATCATATGCTACCTTATAGTATATACATATATATACTTTTAGCCTCACCTACGCTAAAGCACCTAGAAAACATACTCTCATTTGAAGATTGATGTGAAGGAAGTTTGCTGGTGAATATTCTCCAGAAACAAGATTTGTGAGGACAAAGAAAACAGGACTGGGCTGAGGGAGGTGAAGTGCGTCTCCCTCAAGATCCTCAGCCAATCTCATGGGGTGCATATCCCCGAGCTGGGATCAAACGTTAAGGACATACAGTTTTAGGGGGCTGTTCCTTTGTACCTGACCCCAACTAGCACTTAAGTGTGGGCTCTACCCAGGGAGGAGACCTGCACTTGGTTTGGCTGTTGTCTTCTTCATAGGTTAATTCATGGGGATGGGCCCCGTAGGGAGCCCTCAGCAACCAGCACTCTTTGCATTTGAGGGAGAGAGTGCCCCAGTCATGGAGAAGGGGGATCCGAGGGCCGTAAAACAGCATCCCCATTGAGCCCTTCAGATACACTTGCTTTGTAAAAATAAGGATATCCCTTCTAGCAACAGCTCCTTCAGGATTCCAAATGGTCTGGGCTTTTTGGCAAGGACACTTAGATAGAGTGGGAGGAAAGATAGGTACGTCCTGCCGCTCCCAGGGCTACACTTGACATTCGTCATCTCTGTCTCCTCCCCTTTCTGTTTTCCCTTCCTGCTCTGTTAGCATCAGCTAGTTTTGGAGTACTGTCTGCTGGCAAGGCCCAGACCCACATCACTAAGGGGGCCAAGATCCAGCTCAGCCCATACCCCTCTAAGTTTCTGGCTGCTGGATGTCTTTACGCCATCTAAATTAAGGAGGGGCATGCCAAGACATGCCCCCGGCGAGCCCCTGGGTGCCAGCTGTGCCTGCCCTGTCCTCCACCCCCACTGTATAGCTCAGCCCTATCTTCTGAAGATCAGCCTGCTTACCCAGACCTGGAAGCTGACTCCATTCCTTGTCTGATCATCTTTTGGGCCAAGGAGCCCAAAATGACAAGGCAGCGGTCATAGTTAAAAGGCAATGAGATTCTTCCTGGGCACCCCGGGAGAAACATTTGTCCTTTGGAGGCTTCTAGAACCAACGATCTCTGCGTTGTAGGATGAAAGAGCACAAATTCTACTTACAGAGCTGTGAGGAGTGTCAGGGAAAGGAGCCATTTCCTACTTCCACCTGTAAGTCCAGGACTCCTGTATTTTACCTAGTTGAGTACATTGCACCATCAAATAGTATTGGTTTAGGGTAGAGCCTCCATCCTGGAGGTTGGTGTGCCATTTCTACAGGGTATGCTGGCGCCTCTGTTGCCCTCTGAAGAGGACATGATCATTCGTTCAGATTGGCCTTCGTGTACCGCGGTGTGTGTGAGAACTAGTAGACGTCATGATCACTGTGGTCACTGTTGTGCCCATCCCCCTACTTCCTTTTCTGTAAAGTGGATTCCCTGATGGATGCAATGTTGTGTGGGAATCATAGGTGTATGGAAATATGTCTTCCCTTGGATAGCATACTTGTTTAGGTCTTGTGGATAGGAAGTAAATGTGAACTTAACCGAGGATATTTACTTATTTTGATCGTGATGTCTCACTGTCCCTTCCAGGATAGAAGGGATTCAGTGTGATCAACATGCCAGCAAGTTCCTTGGTGTTCTCCTCTGAGGATAATGGTTGTATCAAGGGATCATCATTGGTCTCTATTTCTGACAGATTGGACGTTTGACCGTGACAGTAGTCCTAGATATATCAGTCTTTGTGGATATGTGATAAACAGTTTTAGTTCTTGCTTCAATAGGCATAATCTACCATCAGGGATCTAGCCCCAAGTGAGGTGACACAAAGCCAAATTGTTCTGAGGAGAAAGGGCAGGAAGGACATTAAATGCCCAAAGAAGGAAAAGATCAAACCTAGATTAACAGATTAGTCAAGAAACATCCAGTAATGTTATGTTTGGAGTGAAATGCTTTGTGATGTGCAAAATAAATTCTTCTGTCTCTCCTAAGAGGAAAGAAATATCAATATTTTTACTCCACAGTAAAGTGTGTGGTATATATTTTCTTGAGGAATGCTTAGAAGGGCTTTTTTCCTGCTTCAAGGCTAGCTTTAAGCAGAAGGAGTGTTGCCACAACAGAGAGTAAGTAGACTTTACTATGCTTATATACAAAAGAGTGAATGGCACCCTCTTGGAAGCACAGGGCTGAGCAGAATTAAATAAGTGGAGTTTACTACCTCTGTCTTCTCTGTAGTGTATGCATGTTTCATTCTGTATGAGTTAAGTAAAACAAGATATACCTAGTTGGCTCATTTGTTACTAATGCATCCATTTGTCCAACTAATATTTATTGAAACTGTTTCTAGTTTAGCATGACACTAGTAATCAGGGGTGGACAATGTCTTTCTTGTACTCTTAGTTTAACTGCAAGATGTTCCATCAAGCAACAATTAAAATACAGAAGAATAAATGCTATGATGAGAGCTATAAAGGGGCTGGTACTTACCTGTCCTGGAGGTGAATTTAAAAAATCAGAAAAGGCTCTTACTAGGAGATCGAAGACTGATACTAAGGCCAAAATCATGGTTAAGAGTGATCCAGAGAATGAGGGAGCATGAAGCGGTTCTCACAGGTAGAGGCGCCACACGTCCGAGGGAAAGCAAGAGCGGCGAGCTGCAGACAGCGCCGGCCGTGACCGGCTGGTAGGGGACCAATCAGACAGTAGCTGGAGACTATGATAGAGCTTTATAGTGACGTCTGGCATTATTTTATCTCATGGACAGCAGGGAAATACTGGAGAAATTAGAGCAGGAAAAATATCCTGGAGACAAGGAGTCCAGTAAGGAGATATGAAAAAGTTATCCATGTGAGAGACTACATTGGCCACAATGAAAACTCTGGCAGGGGAAGGGGAAATAATGAGTGACTCTGAGAGTCATGGGATTTAGATTGAATTGATTTGGATGAAGAGAGAGGAAGAAGACAAGGGTGACTTGTTTCTGGTTTCGTTGCTGATACCATTAACTTCAACTGAGAAATTAAGATGTATAGCAGGTTAATTATGCAGGGATAGGATAGCATCACATTTGAACTTGTTTTTGTTTAATTTTTCTTTAAAGTTTTATTTAAGTAATCTCTACCTTCAACATGGTGCTCCAACTCACGACCTGAGGTCAAGGGTCACACGCTCTTCCTGTGGAGCCAGCCAGGTGCCCCTGAAGGGTTGTTTTCAAAACACAACCACTGGAGAGGTTGAACGAAGGGTTGGATTTATAGATCTAAAGCTCAGGAAATACAGATTTGGGAGCCACCCCTGTATACATTGCCATCAAATCCTTAGAGGTAAGTAGCATATGCTCAGTAAACCATGTAAAGCAAGACCTAGAAATGAGGAAATGAGAATATCAAATAGAAAGGGAGCTGCAAAAGGAGACTCTGCCTTGGGGAAATCAAGAGAGAAAGGCCATGGAATCCAAAGAGTCCAGGAGGTCAGAGATCAGCCATGACATTTGCTAGAGAAAAGTCAAGTAGTTAAACATTTTTACTTTGAGTTTAGGAATAATTGGTGACCCTGGCAAGAGCATTTTCTGGGAAATAGCTGTGAAAAGGATCAGACTTAGAAGCTTGAGAAATACAAAAACATGAAAAAAAAAAAAAAAGTGGGAAATGTCAATCGCAACAAGCTATTGAACGCTGCCATTGTGCAGGAATTTGAGATTTTTAAGTTGAAATAAATGTGACCACGGCCAGAAAATGTCAGCAGAAGAGGAAAGCTGTATTTAATCCAGGATACCTACATAAGAATTATACTAGGACCAAGTGGCTCTAAGTAGAAGACACGGAAAAGGGGCAGGATGGCACTGTGTTCCAAAGCTCTTGCTGCTTTCCACGGTGTCCAAAACAAGTAACAGTGCATTCACCCTGTCTCATTCTTTCTGTCCTTATTTATGATAATAGGAGTCTATTTTTCCCTTCATTACTGACCAGCCTTCCCTTTTTTTTTTTTTTTTTTTTTTTTGCCAGAGTGTGGGGTAGAGGAGATAAAATCTCATCATATAAAACAATGGGGAAATTAAACCTTTATCTAATAGTCTTTTAGGAATCAAAATGCATACAATTAACTGTCCCCACCCTGAACCTCATCCATGAAACAAACTGGTACTGTCTACTCAGTGTGAAACACTTGGGATATAGAAAGAAATAAAGTATTTTTTAAAGCAAAACCAAGAG
>CM053613.1:88441455-88487240 GCA_028646535.1 Procyon lotor | reverse complement strand
CCAGAGTGTGGCCAGAGTAGCACAGATTAGCTAAGGACTGTCCCTGAATTTACTAGAGCTCAGCACCATTTATGCATTTCACAAGTATTTACTGAGCCCCTATTATGTGTCAGGTGCTCTTTCCATAGTTGAGGCTCTCTTCGTAAACAAAGCAGGCAAAGCTCCATGCTTCGTGGAGTTTACATTTTAGCAAGGGGCAGATACAATACAGTGAACAGGAAATGTTAAGGGATGATTGAAGGTGACAGTTGCTGAGGGAAGACAAAGAAAGTACTAAAGATTCAGATAGTTTGTTCTCTGCTTGCAAATAGAAATAAGCAGAGATTGCATAGGAGGGCAGATAAAGAATAAGGTAGTAGTCCTTTGGCCCAAGATACTCACTCAAACTCAGCAGGCTCCTGGAATTGACGAAATGGTCCATAAATACTTGACCTACCACTTGAGTTTTCTCAGAGAGATCCTCAACCAGGTTTTCAGTCTTATTCACGATGAAGTTTACTTTTTTCCCTATTGTTTGTAAGTCATGCTTATCTAACACCTTCTTTTCCTTCAGGTCCTCCACGAAGTTACCAAACATGGTGCTGGCAATCCCCTTTATCTCTTTAAGTGGATCTTGTGGTGATCTCTTCTCTGTGAGAATAATAGGATTTTAGGAATTGACCAGACATTAGATCTCTGATTTAGATCCATGGTTCTCAAATTTAACAAGTGAGAGAGTATCTGAGAGCTTGCTAAACTGAGCTTCCTGCATCCCATTCCCAGAAATCTGATTTGATAGCTCAGGGTGGAGCACATGAATCTTTATTTCTACCAATGTCTTAGGTCATATCGAAGTGAACTGTTCTGAGGACCACATGCAGAGTAGCACCAATCTTCCCCAAACCTATGCTTTTTAATAGTTTCTTTTTTTTTTTTTTTTTAATTTGACACAGAGAAAGAGAAAGAGATCACAAGCAGGCAGAGAGGCAGGCAGAGAGAGGGAGAAGCAGGCTCCCTGCCGAGCAGAGAGCCCGATGCGGGGCTCGATCCCAGGACTCTGAGTTCATGACCTGAGCCGAAGGCAGAGACTTTAACCCACTGAGCCACCCAGGCAGCCCCAAACCTATGCTTTTTTACTGGTGGAGAAAATGAGCCTATTAGAAGGAAAGCAACTTCATTAAGTCACTTAGTGATGGCTGGCTCATCTCAGCTTGGTATCACCCGTGATTGCTTCACTCCCTGTCACTTTGATCAATACCTCTTTTAAAAACACGCTGTAGTTAATATGTGTATAAGTAAAGCATGGAAGCATTGTCATCTATGGAAAAAGACCTGTTTGTGTCCCCGGCCAGCGCTGGCAGGGCGGGTCTGTGTTCTGAGATTGAGAGCAGACGCTGCGGCTGGCTTGCTCACTGCTGGAAACAGAAGGTCATACAGAGAGCAGAAATACGGAGGAAACGAAATACACTCTCTTCGGCTGGATAGCCCTTCACCCTGATGAAGGGCTTAAGAGATAGTTAGAATGCCCAGTCAATATGAAGTCAAAGAAAAGACTAAAATCACAGGAGTGTTCTGAGAACGTAGGTCCAGATTTTTTACACTTCCTTTTTTCCCCCCAGAAGCTGTAGCTTCTCAGCTAAAATGCTCTGTCTGCTGACACACTTGCTTACTGTGCCCCAGGCTCCCGTCCCTCACATCCCCGCAGTAAAACAGTCCTGTCTCAGGAGAGCCCCTTCGGGGCTCCATTTCCTGTCCCACACTCCTTCCTCCTGAGCTGTGACTCCCCCAAAACACACACATAAAGGACAGAAAACAGGACACTCACCAGCCATTGCTGCTCCGTGTCTCTAGAAAGAAAAGTAGTGAAAATGAAAGCAGCCCCCTCCCTTTGCTCTCAGTGGACTGGTATGCTGGTGTTGCCTAAACGGGAAACTACAGCTCTTCAAATTTTCTTGTCCGTGCAGAAATAGAATTTGACTCTTCTTCTGAAGACGCATCTCACTTCCTTTGGAAAACAGGAAGCAAACCTGTCTTTTCTCTTTATTCTCACACAGTTTCTATGTTCTGTTTCGCAGTCTATTTTGAAGTCAAATGGACCCTCTGGGCCACCCCTTAGCCACTAAATGGCAGAGAGGCCTCACCACGGACACCCACTCAGCCCCTGGAGCGAGGGGTGAGTTTGCTGGGCTTAAGGGGAGCAGGAAACTAGAGCCCAACAAACAGTGCTCCTCCTGACACTGTTTTTAAAAACCCAGGTATGTGATCTCTTCTCTTCTCTCTTTCCTGATCCGTGTACTTGTCAGTCTTTAGAAAATGTATATATTTCAGTTTATCAACTCCTTTACTCAAGATTGGTTTAGTTTAGTTTTTTTTTTTTTTTAAGATTTTATTTATTTATTTGACAGAGAGAGGTCACAAGTAGGCAGAGAGGCAGGCAGAGAGAGAGGGGGAAGCAGGCTCCCTGCTGAGCAGAGATCCCGATGCAGGGCTCGATCCCAGGACCCTGAGATCATGACCTGAGCCGAAGGCAGAGGCTTTAACCCACTAAGCCACCCAGGGGCCCCTCAAGGTTAGTTTTTTAAACAATAGATGTTTGCTATCAAAATTAAATAATGAAATTTTTATGAAACAGAGTAAGATCATCGGCCTTCTTTAATCTCAGACCACAAACTAACCACAATTATACACTTAGCTCACATCAGTGAGAAATTTTGTCCTGTGCTTTTAAAAAGCACTCAGTATAGTACTGATGTTACTGATGGCCCCCACCAGGAGTCTCTTTCTATCCTTTGGTCTGATTATAAACTCAACTCTGACTTGGTTTTGCCATCGTGTTGCAGTAAATGGACCCTTTGTGAAGCTCTTTGCCAGGTCAACATACATGTAATCCAGTTCTCCTTCCTGGACATGTGACAGTCCATGTGAACAAGCCTGGGCTAGCTTGCTAGAGGATCAGAGATATGACATGGAGATGCCTACCCTGTGTGTAGATGATCTCAGACACATGGATAACCCCAGAGACAAGAAGAACCACAGGGTTGATTGATTACCTTGTGAACAATAGTAAAGGCTCATTGTTTTAAGTCACTGTGTTTTGGGGCAGTTTCTCACCAATAGAGAAACACATGCTTACCGGTAACTTTTTTTCCCATATCATCAGTGATTTGCCTTTTATAATTTCCCAGTGTATGACAGACTTTTGTCTGATTTGTAAGAATCAATACCTTAGGAAATATTTCATTTTTTTGATGACCATATAGTATTAACAGTGTTGATAGATTATAAGTTTTAAGTATTTGTATCAAAGTAATGTATGCAGTCGGCATCTAATTCAGTTGTACAGAAAAGTGTGTAATAAAACCCATATTCTCAGGTACAACTCTCCCATCTTCAGTCTCACATTCTACATATAGTTTCCCTAAATTATTCGTTTTTATTTTCTTGTGCTAATTTTCAGATCTCTCAATAACATGCCTATTTTATCCCTCTGTTTTTTGATACATCAAATACAAACAATGCTCTTGACTACCTCTTATGAAAAATAAGATGTAGTTCACTTACACTGCCCTACTCCCCATGCTGCTTAATATTTGATGATATAATGATTTTCAATTCTTTTCTTGATTTATTTTTAAATATTGAATAATATATTTAAAAATCTGCAAAATATACAAATAAGGAAATAATCCTGAAAGCAGCAAAAGAAAAAAAATCCTTAACCTACGGGGGAAGACAAATAAGGTTGACAGCAGGTCTCTCCACAGAAACTTGGCAGGCCAGAAGAAAGTGGCATGATGTATTCGATGTACTGAATGGGAAAATAGGCAGCCACAAATACTCAATCAGCAAGGCTATCATTCAGAATAGTAGGAGAGAGAAAGAGTTTCGCAGACTAACAAAAACTAAAGGAGCTCATGACCACTTAAACAACCTTGCAAGAAATATTAAGGGGGACTCTGAGTGGAAAAGACCAAAAGCAACAAAGACTAGAAAGAATAAGATAAAATCTTCAGAATTATTGTATTACCTATAAATTAGGTAATACAATGGTACTAAATTCATATCTATCAGTAATCACTGTGAGTGGGGTTACCTAGGTGGTTCAGTAGGCTAAGTATCTGACTCTTGGTTTTGACTCAGGTCATGATCACAGGGTCATGGGATCAAGCCCTTTGTTAGTCTCTGTGATCACTGCAGAGCCTGCTTGAGATTCTCCCTCTCCCTCTACCCCTCTGCTCTTCAAATAAATAATTAAATCTTAAAAAAAAAATCACCCTGAATGTAAATAGACTAAATGCTCCAATTGAAAGACATAGGGTATCTAAATGGATGAAAGAAAGAAAGAGAGAGAGAGAAAGAGAGAGAGAGAGAAAGAAAGAAGAAAGAAAGAAAGAAAGAAAGAAAGAAAGAAAGAAAGAAAGAAAGAAAGAAAGAAAAACCCATCTATATGTTATCTATAAGAGACTCATTTTAGACCTAAAGTCACCTGCAGATTGAAAGTGAGAGGGATGGAGAACCATCTATCATGGTAATGGATGTCAAAAAGAAAGCTAAAGTAGCCATATATATAACAAACTAGATTTTAAACAAAAAACTCTAATAAGAGATGAAGAAGGGTACTATATCATCATTAAGGAGTCTATCCAGCAAGAAAATCTGACAGTTGTAATATATAAATCAATTAATAGTAAACATAAAGGAACTCATTGATAATAATAAAATAATAGTAGGGGACTTTAGCAGTCCCACTTACAGCATTAGACAGATCATCTAAGTAGAAAATCAACAAGGAAATGACACTTTGGACCATGTATTTCCTGTAAATGACCACAACAATGAATAACACAATGGACCATGTGAACTTAAGTGATATATACAGAACATTTCCTCCTAAAGCAGCAGAGTAACCATTCTTTTCAAGTGCACATGGAACATTCTCCAGAATAGATCACATACTATATCACAAATCAGGCCTCAACAAGTACAAAAAGATTGAGATCATACCATGCATACTTTCAGAGCATAATGCTATGAAACTTGAAGTCAACCACAAGAAAAATTTTTGAAAGATCGCAAATGCATGAAGGTTAAAGAACATATTATGAAAGAATGAATGGGTTAACCAGTAAATTAAAGAATATAATATTTCTTCTTTAATATATATTAAATATATATATATATGATATATATATTTCATTTATCATATCAAATATGATATTCATTTATATCATATTTATTATAAATATATATTATATATTTATATATATATTATAAATATATATTATATAATAAATATATATTATTATAATATATATATGAAATTGAAAATCATTATATCATCAAATATTAAGCAGCATGGGGAGTAGGGCAGTGTAAGTGAACTACATCTTATTTTTCATATATATATATATGAAAGCATATATGATATGCTTATATATGATATGCATATATTATATATATGCATATATATGAAAGCAAGTGAAAATGAAGGTGTGACAGTCCAAAACCTTGGGGATGCAGGAAAGGCAGTCATAAGAGAGCAGGGTATAGCAATACAGGCCTTCCTCAGGAAACAAGAAAAGTCTCAAATACACAACCTAATCTTATACCTAAAAGACCTGGGAAGCAACAGCAAATAAAGCCCAAAACCAATAGAAGAAGAGGAATAATTAACATCAAAGCAGAAATAAATGATACAGAAACAAAACAAAAACATAGAACAGATCCACAAAACTAAGAGTTCATCCTTTGAAAGAATTAACAAAATTGATAAACCTCTAGTCAGACTTATCAAAAAGAAAAGAGAAAGGACCCAAATAAATAAAATCACAAATGAAGGAGGAGATATCACAATCAATACCACAGAAATGAACAATTATAAGATAATATTATGAAAATTTATATGTCAACAATTTGGGCAATCTGGAATAGATAGATACATTTCTAGAAACATACAAACTACCAAAAGTGAATCAGGGAGAAATAGAAAATTTAAGCATACCCATAAGCAGCAAAGAAATTGAATCAGTAATCAGAAATCTCCCAAAAAACAAAAGTCCAGGGCCAGATGGCTTCCCAGGGGAATTCTATCAGACATTTAAAGAAGAATTATTATCTGTTCTTCTGAAACTGTTCCAAAACATAGAAATGGAAGGAAAACTTCCAAATTTATTCTACAAGGCCAGAATTACCTTGATTCCAAAACCAGACAAAGACCCCACTAAAATGGAGAATTACCAAAATCCCTGATAAACATGTATGCAAAAATTCTCAACAAGATACTAGCAAATCATATCCAACATAACATTAAAAGCATTATTCTCCATGATCAAGTGTGATATATTTCTGGGCTGCAGAGGCAGTTCAATATTCACAAATCAATCAATGTGATACACCATATTAATGAAAGAAAGGATGAGAACTATTTGATTCCTATCAATAGATGCAGAAAAGGCATTTGACAAAGTATAGCATCCATTCTGGATAAAAACCCTCAACAAAGTAAGGTTAGAAAGAACATAGCTTAATATAATAAAGGCCATATATGAAAAACCCACAGGTAATATGCTCCATGGGGAAAAGCTGAGATATTTTCCTCTATGGTCAGGAGCAAGACAGGGATGTCCACTCTCATAACTGCTATTTAATGTGTCTCTGAAGTCCTAGCATCAGAAATCAGACAACAAAAAGAAATGACTACCCAAAAATGAAAGGCACCCAAATCAGCAAGGAAGAAGTCAAACTTTCACTCTTCACAGATAACTCAATACTCTGTAAAAAACATGGATGATTCCATCAAAAAATTGCTAGAACTGATGCATGAATTCAGCAAAGTTGCAGGACATAAGATCAACATACAGAAATCTGTTCGTTTCTATACACCAATAGTGGAGCAGCAAAAAGAGAGATCACGGAATCAATCCCATTTAAAATTGCATCAAAAACTGTGAGATACCTTGGAATAAACCTAATCAAAGAGGGAATGGATCTGTACTCTGAAAACTGTGGAACACCTAGGAACTATATTGAGGAGGACCATGAAATGGAAAGACACTCCACGGTCATGGATTGGAAGAACAAATACTATTAACTGTCTATACTATCCAAAGCGATCTATACATAATGCAATCCCTATCAAAATACCACCATCATTTTTCACAGAACTAGAACAAATAATCCTATAATTTGTATAGAATCACAAAAGATCCCAAATAGCCAAAGCAATTTTGAAAAGGAAAGGCAAAGCTAGAGGCATCACAATTCCGGGCCTCAAGTTATATCATAAAGCTGTAGTCATCAGGACAGTGTGATACTGGCAGAAAAACAGACATAGAGTTCAATGGAATAGACTAGAAAAGCCAGAAATGGACCCAAAACTGCATGGTCAAATAATCTTTGACAAAGCAGTAAAAAAATATCCAATGGAAAAATGACAGTCTCTTCAACAAATGGTGTTGGGAACACTGGACAGGAACAAGCAAAAAAATGAAATTGGGTCACTCAACACCCCAAAACCAAATAATTCAGTTAAGAAATGGGCAGAAGACATGAATAGACACTCTCCAAAGAAGACCTACACATGGCTAACAGACACATGAAAAGATGTTCAACATCACTTATCATCAGGGAAATACAAATCAAAACCATGATGAGATACCACCTCACACCAGTCAGAATGACTAAAATTAAGTCAGGAAACGACAGGTGGTGGTAAGGTTGCAGAGAACGGGGAAACTTTTTACACTGTTTTTGGGAATGCAAACGGGTATAGCCACTCTGGAAAACAGTACAGAGCTTCCTCAAAAAGTTAAAAATTGACCTACCCTATGACTCAGCATTAGTTATTTACCCAAAAGATACAAAAATACTCATTCAAAGGGGCATATGCACCCTGGTGTTTATAGCGGCATTATCAACAATAGCTAATTTATGGAAAGAGCCCAAATGTCCATTGACTGATGAATGGATAAAGAAGATGTAGTATATACATACAATGGAATATCAGTCAGCCACCAAAAAGAATGAAATCTTGCCCTTTGCAGTGCTGTGGACGGAGCCAGGACATATTATGCTAGGTGAAATAAGTCCGAAAAAGACAAATACATATTACCTCACTCATATGTGAAATTTAAGAAACAAAAAAGAGGCACATAGGGGAAGGAAAGAAAAAAGAGAGAAGGAAGCAAACCATAAGAAACTCTTAACTACAGAGAACAAATTGAGGGTTGATGGAGGGGGGTGGGTGATGGATGGGCTACATGTGTGATGAGTATTAAGGAGGGCACTTGTGATGAGCACTGGGTGTTATTTGTAAGTGATGAATCACTAAATTCTACTCCTGAAACCAATATTATACTGTATGATAACTAAGTAGAATTTAAATAAAAATTTGAAGCACAATGCTCTATCAGTTGGCATACGGATAGACAAACAGAGGCACAGAAAATACAAAGGATGAAAATGAACGACATAGACTATGTCATGTTGCAGGGGTAAAATAAAAAAGATTTGAGAAATCAGTTTGCAGAAAAATACACAATCTCACATATATCCTTGTTCTGCCTCAGGTCTACACAAAAGTATATGCCACACGGAATAAAGACCTCAATGGGAAAACCAAAACTTTTAAGTTTTGAGGAGGAGAAAAATAGAGGACAATGTCTTTATGAGATTTGAGTATTGGGAAATTTCCAAGATTCAGAAAGTACACTCCATAAAGAAAAAAATTAATGGAGTTACACCATGGAATTTAAGAACACTATATACAAAGCTAAACCTTCACTGCAGTGATGGTATCGCAAGTGGATGTATGTGTCCAGACTCATCAGTATGTATACATTAAACAGGTGCCATGTTTTGCATAGAAATTATACATCAACAAAGCTTAAAAAATGAAAATAAAAGTGAATTCAAAAATGATAAAAGAAAAAGAAGGTGCAGAAACCAGGGGAAGGTTTTTTTGTTTATTTATTTTTTAAGATTTTTTTTTTATTTTAGTGAGAGAGAGAACATGAGCAGGAAGGGCAGAGGGAGAGAGACTCTCAGGTAGACTCTATGCTGAATGTGGAGCCCAACGCAGGACTTGATCTCATGAACCTGAGATCATGACCTGAGCTGAAGCCAAGAGTCAGACGCTTAACCAACTGTGCCACCCAGACGCCCCAAGAGATGGACTTTTAAAATGTACAAATTCAATAAAAGATTCATTTATTCAGTAAACCTACAAATAGTGAATAATGACTGTATGTAAGGCATTGGCACCAAGCAGAAAACAAAGTTCCTGTCCTCATGGTGCTTGTAATTTACTGGGGAAGAGAGAGATACAGAAACAAATTTATCAGTAGAATAAGACCTGATGAAAGAGAGGGAACTGGCCATGAGAAATGTGAAGAAAGAACATTCCAGATGGGGGGAAAAGCAAGGAGAAAATGGCCTGAAACAGAACTGTGCTTGGTGTGTTTGGGGAGGAGCAAGGGGGTTCGTGTGGCTGGAATCCATGGGCAGAGAGGAGTGGGGGAAGGAAAGGACATGAGATCAAGGAATTGCCCAAGGTCCAGACGCCAGAAGGTGCCATGACTATAAAAGACCTTTCATTTTTGCTGTAAGAGAGAAAACTACTTGAGGATTTTGAGCAGATGAATAAATTATCAGAGTTACATTTTATCAAGATCACTCTGTGAGAAGGGGTGGGGGCCAAGGAAGACCCACAAAGAGGACTCAGAAAGCTACTGCAGAAATTCAGAGTTGATGGTGGTCTGGATCTGGATGAAAGATGGGAGGGCAGAAAGCAATCTTCATGTTTGGAAGAGCCAATAGAACTGTCTGTCAACACTGAGAGACAGGGTGTAAGAATCAAGTGTTCTACTCAGAAAAACTGACATGGAAAACCCTCTAACAGGTGGTAGGTTTAGGCTACTGAGATATCTGCCAGGTCCTCAAATAGATGCCCATTTGATCCTGGCTATCTGAGTGTGGCATTCAGGGGACACGCATAGGCTAGAGGATAAAGTCGTGTGCTGCCTTCCTCTATACCAACAGTATTGAAAACCAAGATACTGGATATGCTGCTGAATAAGTGAGGGCACGCCAAGCAGAGGCCTTGAGCTGCAAATTAACAGGCAAAGTCCACTAAGAGGAGCAGTCAGTGAAGTAATGGGAGAACCAAGACATGGTTGTGGTTTGGAAGACAAATGAATGAAGGGTTTCTGGAAGATGCAAATAGCACTATGAAGTACTTCTACTTGGTCAAAAGTAGAAAACTTCTACTTGGTCAAAAATTGAGGATTAAACATTTAAATTGGCAGTGTGGAAGACACTGGTTACATCAACAAGAATTGTTTTTGATAGAAGGCTAGAGACCAAAAAGTGAGTGGAACTGATTGAGAGAGAATAAAGGAAGTTTGGGGAGCTTTGAGGAGTTATGGGGAAGAGAGGGGTGTGTGTGTGTGTGTGTGTGTGTGTGTGTGTGTGTGTGTGTGTTTAATGGGCTCATTATAATGTGTTTTATGGCTATAGCAATGGCATCATTCATGGGGAAAATTATGTAGGACAGCAATGGGACTATACTGAACAATGTCCTTAGGTCAGCGAGCATGAAGGGGTCAAGTGAGAAGGGATGCCTTAGCCTTAGAATTACAGGACAGAAGAGCAAGCATTGCAACCAGGTAATAACAAGGTGGTAGATCTTGAGGCTAGAAATACTCTTTTCTAAATGTACAATTACTGGAGGGATCAGTCTCCCAAAAGGTGGATAGTCCCAACACAGTACTTGTCCAGAGATAAAACACATAGCTGTGGTATTAGAAGTGTTTTTCGTTTTGTAACATTTAGAGTTATTGTTTGGACAAAGCACAGAACACTTGGTTGTGGATGCAGAAGTCAATGAGAATCTTAGGACATTAGACAATGGAAAATAGAAACGTAGGTTAAAGATAGTAGTCTGATTCTAGGTGAAGGAAGTTGTATTGGCATGACTGTTAGCAACTTGTATACAGAGAATTCCATAGGGAGAAGTAAGCTACCCAGCAACACTTAGAAGAAGAAACAAGGGTTAAATTATTTATTTGTTTGTTTGTTTGTTTGTTTTCCATTTCAAGTTTTTATTTAAATTCCAGTTAGTTAACATATGTGGTAAAATCAGGTGTAGAACGCAGTGACTCATCCCTCACACACAACGCCCAGTGCTCCTCACGACCGGCACCTTCCTGAATACCCCTCCCCCGTCTAGCCCACCCCCTTCCATCAGCCCCCTCCATCAGCACTAGTTAGTTCCCTTTAGTTAAGCATCTCTTATGGTTTCTTCCCTCTTTTTCCCCTTCCCTGGTGTTCATCTGTTTCTTAAATTCCACATATGAGTGACATCATACGGTATTTATCTTTCTCTGACTGACTTAGTTCATTTAACATAATAAATTCTAGTTCCATCCATGTTGTTGCTAACAATAATAATATTTCATTACTTTTTATGGCTGAATAATATTCCATTGTGCATATATATATATATATATATATATATATATATACCACAGTTTTATCCATTCATCAGTCAACGTTTGGGCTCTTTCCATAGTTTGGCTATTGTTGATAACACTACTATAAAATTCGGAGGCATACCCCTTTGAATTTCTGTATCCTTTGGGTAAATACTTAGTAGTGCAATTGCTGGGTTGTAGAGTAGTTCTGTTTTTTGTTTTTGTTTTTTTTCCCAGACAGAGAGAGAGAGAGAGAGAGAAGGTGTGCAGTGGGGGGCGGTGAGGAGCAGAGGGGCAGAGAAGGCTCCACACCCAGGGCAGAGCCCAATGCAGGGCCTGATCTGATGACCCAGAGATCATGACATCAGCCAGAATGAAGAGTTAGACTCCAGACTGACCGAACCACCCAAGTGTCCCCTATTTTTACCTTTTTGAGAACCCTTTATACTGCTTACCAGAGTGGCTGCACCACTTAGCTTTCCCATGAAAAGTGTAAGAGTTGGATTATTATTTTAGGGGGGATGAGTTAAGTTTGGTAATTTCTTTACAGATTTTAGATACTAACCTGTCATCAGATGTGTCCTTGCAAATATCTTCTCCCATTCCATAGGTTGCCTTTGAGTTTTGTTGGCTGTTTCCTTCCCTGTGCCTAAGCTTTTTGTCTTGATGGAGTCCCAGTGGTTCATTTTGCTTTTGCTTCCCTTGATAGAGCTTTATATCATGTCTTGATTTGTATTTAGACAATCTCCATCCCTTTAACACAAAATTGTTTTCTTAGCTCTTCTTACTATTTTACTTTCTAAACAAGTTTAAGAAAGTTAAGTTAACTTTAAGAAAGTTAAGAAAATTTCCTGTTAGATTTTCTTCGTTATTCTGTTGGGGTTATAGATTAATTTGGGTAGGAAATTGAAATCTTTACATTTCTTCTAATCAGTGATGGTGATATACTTCACAGTAGTTAAATCTTTAATGATGTCACTCGGTTATTTTTTTTTTAAGATTTTATTTATTTATTTGACACAGAGAGAGAGATCACAAGTAGGCAGAGAGGCAGGCAGAGAGAGAGGAGGAAGCAGGCTTCCTGTTGAGCAGAGAGCCCGATGTGGGGTTCGATCCCAGACCCTGAGATCATGACCTGAGCCAAAGGCAGAGGCTTAATTAACCCCCTAAGCCACCCAGGCACCCTTCACTCAGTGATTTTTTTAAAAATACTTTTCCACACATACCATACAAGTATTTGTTTACAATTGCCTTCAAATATCTTATGTTATAAATTGCTATTGCAAGAAGCTTTAAAAAGCAAACACTTACTATCATCTTTTAAATACAAGAATGCTGTTTAATTTTGTATATTGATCTGAATTCTTACAAACCCAGGGAATATATTATTAATTTGAAGAGATTTTTAGTGAATAAAATCATATTTTTCAAGAACAATGATGATTTTATTTCTTGTGTTCCATACAAGAAACACAAGAAATGCTTTTGGATTTATTGGCTTAGAACTCTAGTGCAAAAATAAATAGGAATATTTTTTACTTGTATCTTATTTAAAGGTGATACTCAAAAATTTTGCGTAAGGAGGCTATACATTTTCACACATTGTTTTTCCTGTATTTCTATTTTGTTGGTTGGCTTATTAAATTTATGCATTAGATTAAGGAATTGCTTTTCTTCTTGTTTTTCTAAGGTTTTAATTATTTTTGTCCTAAATTAATTCTCAGTACTATTGAATGCCCTTATAAACTTCTTAAAATTATTGCATCTACTTTTTAATCTTTTATTTTGAGGAAAACTGTCCTAAATGTCTCTTATTATACTATAACCAAATTCTTAGAGTAAATAGTAGTATCATCAAATACTAACTAATAAATGTTAGTATTATTTCAGATACGGCTAGATTTGCTTTGCTAACATGTTTTTTTAGAATCTTTACATGAGTGTTTGTGAGAAATCAGCCAATATTTTTGTAACTTTTCCTCTTCTTCTCTAATTTTGTTTCAGTTTTGTATGAGCCCTGTAAAAGAATTTAAGAAGCATACTTCCCTTTTTTTATGTGGAAGTGTTTATTGAAAGTAGAGCTTATCAGTTTCTTAGAAGTCTTGTAAGACATGTCTTTACAACCATTTGGGTCTGCTAATCTATTTTGCAGATAGATATGACAAAGAAAAATTAATTTGTTTAATGTTTATGAATCCATTCAGCTTTTTATTTGATCATGTATTAAGTCTATTAATTTACCTTTTCTAGAAAATTTTCCATGTATTTCCTCTTTGTTATGTATGATATTCTCTAATTTTTTTCTGTATTTATTTCCATCTGTATTCATCATACCTTTTTATCTCGAGTATTGCCTTTGTGCTAATTCTTTTTTTTCACATTCAGTCTTGGCTGAATATCTGTGATTTCATTAGTTCTATAAAGGGCCAATGCTTGCTTCAGTGACCTGCACAGTCCTTTGTTTCATTACAGTTTCGTTCATGTGTTCTTTTCAGTCTATATGATTTGCTTACTTGTATTTATATATTGGTTTACTATTTTTCTGACTTCTTAAGTTGAAAGCTTAGTTCATATGTTTTTCTTCCTGTTTTTTGCATGTGCATATATGTACATATAGTTCCATGTTTGGAGTGTGTGTGTGTGTGTGTGTGTGTGTGTGTGTGTGTGTGTGTATTTCAATTCTGTGCTATGTGCGGACGTGAGACAGTCTTTCTGTTATTGGGTTTCTAATATTACCACTCAGTAGTCAAAGAACGAGGCATCTCTGATACATATTTTTGAATCTTTATGATTTGACTTGTGTGTCTACATGAGCAGGCCAAGTCCAGAAAGAAAACCAGCGTGAATCTTTGTAGTGTTAGTTAACCCTGGCAGTTCAAAATTCAGCTAACCCTACTGTTCAGAATCCTTACAATTTTAGTCCCTCCTTGCTTTGGAGAGACGACACAGCACAATGGTTAATAACTCAGATTCCAGAGTAAGCCCAGAACATTCACTCGCTAACTCTGACCTTGGACAGGTCATTTAAGCTCTAAATTATCTGTAAAACGGGGATGCTGATAGTAATGACAGGGCTGTTGTGAGGCTTAAATTAGTTACTTATACACAAAAATCCCTTTCAATAATCAAAATCTTTGCAGTAATCCTGACATACAATTAATCTATATAAATTTTAACTATTATGTTTATATTCAACATCTAGAGCATCCTCTTATTTTTTTTACTTTAGCTCAGCTATGTACCAAATGTCTATCCAGCATTCTCTGTGGACATAGCAGAAGGGGTCTATCTCCGTACCTAGTGGTTCCAGTGGCCATGCAGCCACATTTCCTCTGCCAACGTTCATCCTTCTGGAAGAATGGACATTACTGCTTCCACTGCACTCCCTTGCACTTTGCTGTGATGTATCTAATTGTGTCTGTATGTCTATACAAATATACTGAGTTTACACCATCTTGGACCGAAGCCCAACTTATTTTAGATGACAGTCAAGGGCTTGCTAAAGGATAAAATTTTCCTGAAATGTAGAAAGAAAATGCAGAATTCTGGGGGCAAAATACTTAACAAGAAAAACGTAGAGCAGGAAGAAAGGTACACGGGATTAATTTGCTAAATTCATAGTGTACCGAAGGAGAAAAAATAAGCTCCACCTATAATGTTGGTTAAGTCTTAAATTAGAAAACTTCTAGATCATTCTATAGGTCCAGGGTCTGATAAGTATATGAATGAGGAGCTGCCCAATTTAGAGTTCTTGTCTCTGGATAGGTACTGCCTCTCGTCAACCTGCTGCTGAGGGAGAGGCATGGCCAGTGATATTCCCTTAGGAAATGCACACACGCTGTGAGTCACAAAGCGGGAAAACCCAGCTCTCAGTCTTCCATTTCACTTCCATTCAGCCACCACTTTAACTGAAATCCTATTCTCTGCTAGAGGATGTAAAAGACACAGTTCATTTGTTTTCATTTTTATTGAAATACAGAAGGCCACATGAGCATGCTGTGCTGGCCAAGGTGCTTTTTGAAGTTGGTCAGGAAGGGCTGGACTGCCCACGATGGTCTGAAGGAGGGAAAAAGAGCAGAATGTCAAGGTAGCAATCCCAGGAAGACCTCAGGCCGTCCCTTCTCATGGTTCCATTCCCGTCCTCTTCCAGGTGCTTTTTGCCCCTTCCTTTGGCTTATATTTGGGACTCTTGTAGTCTCCCCGCCCACAAGTACTCCAGGTGATCTTTGCAAAATCTCAGTTACTAGATTATGTCATTTCTGTCTGCAAGAGCACTTGAAAGGTCCTCTCTGTCTCACTCAGGATACAGCACTTAAAGCCTTTATCTCATGACCACCAAGGTCCCCGTGAACAGACTTCCTACCACTTTTCTGAATTTGTCTCTGCCATTTCCCCCAATCTCATTCTCCTCCAGGCTACTGCCTCTTGGCACTTCTGTAGACAAGTGAAGCACATCTCTGCCTCAGGGTGTTTGTACTTGCTGTTCCCCGAGGTGGGACACGTTTCCCCCCACAGGTACCACAAGGTTCACCACTACAGTCTGTCCGTTCAGTGTTCTGACTTTACCATTTTATCACTTGAAGGAAATTTTGCCTGAATAATCTATCTGTGGCCTGACAGCATCCACCCTCTGGGCCTCTGGAGCCTCTCTACTTCTCTGAGCTCTTCTCCCTCTCAACACAGGACCTATTTCCTTGTGTAGTTAGAGTCCGTCTCCCCTCACTCAAGCGGGCTTTCTCAGAGCAAGGGCTCCACTTACTCTGTTGCCTGGTATGTTGTAAGCATCTGGATCAGAACCTGGAACATAGTACGTGCTTGATATTTACTAGTCCCAGAAATAATTCAACCCCTAAATGCAGTTCTTTTGGATTAATTAGGCCTTAAAAGCTATTATACTGAAATATCTGGGCAGCTGCACCGTGACTGTCAGAAACCAGGGCTAGGAGATGCCATGGACACATCCTGGAACTACTGAGATCAGCCTCGCGATCAAATAGAATTTAATGATGCTTCTGAGAGGGAGACTCATAATTGCCTATAATGTACAGCGATATAAAGCTGCTGTGAGTCAGTCAAATAATTTGGGGTCTAACCTTGATGTACCCATTCTAAAATATTTTGACTAAAAATAATAATAACGATAATACTACTACGTGTGAAGGTGGATGCCCAAAGGGTTTGTGAGCAGCGTGTGCAGGTGTGAGAGCACACTCTGAACGTGAGATCCACTCCCTGGGAGTGGTGAGGACCTCCACACAGGGCAGCTTGTACACCGTCTGGGAATGGTAGCTCAGAGGAGCGATGGGATGCATATGCACTCAGAGGACCAAAGTCCTGCTTCTCCCTGCTCCTCTGTTTCCTGTGTTCTCAGGATCCGAGGCAATGTGTGGTAACTCGGCATGTTGGAAGGTGGGCAAGGGAGGCAATGAGAGAGATGAATGTAAGTCATAATGGAAACATGAGGACATTTCTATTTTAATAATTGCTACACTGTGTCCTGCATAGTTCATTACTTCCTGACTTGGTTTCACCCAACTCACTGATGGCTCGATTGTGGAGGTGGAGGTAGGACCCAGATGCACAGAAGTAGAATAAAAAGTATCAACTAACCACCAAACTACATCAACAAGAAACACTAATGGGACCACCTAAGCTGTCAGCTGTCATTTGGTCATTGGACCTCACCATCAATATTACTCTCCCATTTACTTCACCTGCCAACAACTCTTGGCACTTACCATTTTCAGTTGCCAGGGAAGAGATAGAAAGGTCTTGTCAGAGAACTTCGTTCAATGGTGGGCATCTGGGCTTTGACATTTGGTTCTTCAAATGATAGTTGTACCTAAAAACAAAAACTAGGGCTGGATGATCCCTCTTAAGAATTCTTAGAAAAGATTTTCCACCATGAGCCAGAAAATTCTGGGAATTTGGGGTGTTCCTAGGGTTGATGGACACTCAAAACTCTTTGCCAGTGCTGCTCTACCTCTTAAAAGTGACACCCCGTGTCAGAATATGCTCTTTATCTCAAACACTTTATGCCTAATCCAATCCCTTTCAAACTCTATTTCCTGTTTTCTGTTTCTGATCTGACAATCAATTTTCCCTTGGGGTTGCTTCATGAGAACTCGATCTTGAGAATTCTCTACTTTCTACATCCACCAGGTTAACTCCTCAATTCAATGAGACTCAAATCCTAGGATTTTGTTCTTAAGACCAGAACACTGAGTAACTTTCACATCCCTACCACCAGGCTGACTTGAAGTCTTTTGCCATGGGCTGATCAATGAGATTCTACTTAACCTAGATCGATTATTTCTAGTCTTTTCCTGGAAATGCCCTTCCAAGTGCAATTTCTAAATCCTACTCATCCAAAGGACTTAACTTGCTAAGTTCCTATTCAGAGACCCCAACACATGTCATTTTGCTGTCTTCTCCAATTTACTAGTGGTACAGCCTCCTTCTTCTGGAAGAGTACAACTGTTCTCTGGTTTTGAATGAAACACAACCACAATTTTCCATGTTCTTACTAGTAATCCCTTTTTCCCTAAAAAGGGGGTGGGGGGAGCATCTGTTTATTTATTCAAGCATTTATTCATTCAATGAATATTAATTCCTATGTACCTGAATGTTGAGGCATTTAGCAAATTCCTGCCTTCATAAATTCACATTTGAGTGAGTAAATACAGGTAAAAAAAAAAAATGAACCCATAAGTACATATATGAAGTGCGTGGAGGGGAGCCCACAGAGGAGAGTAAACCTGGACAGGGAGCGACTCGGGAGTGCCCAGAGCTGGGGGAGCAGCATCAGGTCCCCCTTTCTGGACCACTCCATTCACAGACCGTCTACTCCCATCTTCTCTTTCCCAGGTCCTCAGTCTTTTTTTTTTTTTTTAATAAAGATTTTATTTATTTATTTGAGAGAGAATGAGAGAGACCACAAGAGGGGGGAGGGTCAGAGGGAGAAACAGACTCCCCGCTGAGCAGGGAGCCCAACGTGGGACTCAACCCCGGGACGCCAGGATCATGACCTCTGCCGAAGGCAGTCACTTAACCAACTGAGTCACCCAGGTGTCCCCTCAGTCTTTTACTTTACAAATCCCAGCACACTCTATAACCACCCATTGGTTTGTTGGCCTACTTATTCAGTGACATTGTGTCTTACAAGCGTGTACCTGCTACGGAGCCTTAGGTCCCACGTGTCTCATTCACCCCTTTGTCACCAGGAGAGAGCCCACAAATTCAATGAGTCCGTATTTATTTAATAAAGTAAACCATGAAAATGAATGCAAATACCTCCCACTCTTTGAAATTTAAGAACTTATACCCCATGGCACGCAAACTTATATTTTATATTATATCTTTTATATTCTGATCTCCTGCTACAGTGCATTGACTTTTTTTTTTCTAAATCAGGTTTTAACCACCTAGATGACAGCAACCAGGTCCCATTCCACTTGTGTTTGCCTGACCAGCTCCAACATTATCACCTGGCAAAACCTTCCTGAACGGGCAAATGACTAGAAGAAGAAAGACAAGCTTACCTTCTGAAATACTTCTACTAGGTGATAACACCAGGAGTATTTTCGGAAGCATATGATGAGCTGTGCAATGAAGAGCGATCCCTTTGTGATGTGTCTCCAGGATACATTATCTGTGAAGACAGGAGCTGGTAAGCCTTGGGCTGTGGCCTTCACTCTTAATCTGTTTACCGTTTTTCCCTAAAGCATAGCTTGGTAGTTATCTCGGTGTGTTTAAGAGAAGCAGCCACAATCCTGCATTAGTTCATTTTTCCACACACAGGAAGCAAATAAATAAAAAGCTAGCTGAGGCTGAGGTAACAGGGCGGCCCATCAGAACTGCAGAAGGTGGCACAGCGGCTCTGTTGTATTCTTAGGACTGACTGGCTTTTAACTATGTGCCCCCTTTGGCTTCCAGAAGAGGTCTGAGGGATAATTGGAATTGTCCCCATTTACAGAGGAAAGGCTAGAAGCTCAGAAGGATTCAAGACTGTCACCACGTCCACACAGGTGGCCACTTACAGACTATTTACCGTGCTGTCTTTGACAATATCATAAACAAAAGAGGGGAACAGACCCAAAGGAAACTTATGGAGGGGATGGATCTGTTTATGGCATGGATCGTGGTGATAGCCTCTCGGATATATACTTATCTCCAAACTCATCAAGTCCTAGCAGACGTCAGTCATGTTTCTATAAAATGGTTTAAAAAGACTGAAAATAAAAGTTTGCAGCTTAGAAACACCCAAAGGTAAGGCTTCTTCAGATGATCGCGTCAAGGCCAAGAACCAAAATCTGCTCTACTGTCAGAAGGCTAAATATGCCCCAATGTAGCATTTACTGTTTTTCTTAAAGGGGCATCCACATTGGGCCGGAGCGTGTGGTGAGGCCATCCAGAGAGCACGGGATGGGGAGTGTGGAGGAGAAGGCTTGCGCGATCATCTGAGAAAGGGTGGCCAGGCCCAGGATCCATAAAAACTCTCCTCAGACTATTGAATGGATTTAGTAGAAAAATGAATCGATCATTTGTTTTAAAATGGTACATGGCAAAGAGGGCTCCTTGCATTCGGTTGTTTTAATGATTGGTGTCCCTTTGACTCTAAAGCACAACCCTTAGAATAAAAGTACAGTCTTAGAAAGTACGGGGGGAAAACCGGAATCTCCATCTCCATAGAACAGAGGAGACAAGATTTAAACTTGATGGACAACACCTAAAATTTGCCTCGGATCAGTACTGCGCGGAGCCTGTCTTGATTCTCTAGAACCGTTCAGAGGGGGCCTCCGGCCCACAAATGCCCGACACATACGTGGGGTCGAGGAGCAGAAAGCAATGAAGTCCTTCTCCACGTGGACCCTCTTGATGGCGTCGCTCTCCAGGAACAGAGGCTGGTGTGAAAAGCTGGTAGCGGGGGGCGCGATCGAGTCACTGACCCAAGCTTCCCCGAGATTCCCTGTGGAGACACCAACTTTTCTACACACCGCGTGCCTCTCGGGATGACTAGAGCAATTGCCCACAACCTTGTGTTAAGTAGTTAGCCCAACCAGTGACCAACACACACACACACACACACATACACACACACGCAGCGCTCTGCCTTTTTCTGGGGTCCTTCAGCGACGTGCCAATTAACGCTGACAGACAGCCTCACCAAACTAGAAGGACCCGTTTGCTAAGAAGACAATAGCAGTTAAAGCCTTATTTGCCTAATTTCAGAGAACATAGTTATATTTTAAGTTATGTTTGTTTTCTCCTCCCCCCCCCCCCCCCCCCCCGTCCCCAAACTGCCCCACAAAGCTAAAGGACAATTGGAAGTTAGGAGAAAAGAAGTGGTTTCTCAAAGGAAATTCTTCTCAAGCCAGAGATCGTCAAAATGAGTGTAAAACATTAACAAGGAAAGCCCTCGTTAAGATCATTTTGTGCCAGGATTTGAATATCGCTGTTTGACTTCGATTTAGGAATTCCAGTGGTCTTCTTAGGTTGAACAGAAGTTCGTCCTCTGATGGGACAAATGCTCCTGATACCAGCCCCCTAGGGCGGGTTTCCTGCTAATTGGTCTGGTTTAGTGGCCCTGAATGGGGTCTAAGACCGGCTCCTCTAGCAACAAAGCCCACATCGCCGTTCTCTGCAGACACCTTCAGGACCTCTGGGGTTTCCGTCTGAGAGCTCACCACCTCTGCAGGCCTGGATGATGATGACCTTGGGTTTGTCCCTGAGGTGGAGGCAGTTGAGGTTGTTGAAGATCTGGAAGATGGTGTCGTAAGGCAGCACGTCTGCGTTTTGCGGGCTGTACGCCGTCCCACAGATTCCGCTCAGGATGCCGTGAGACATCAGCACCAGGAACGTGCTGTCCGAGGACTTGTGCTCTGGGCGGGTGGCGAAAGCCCGCAGCTCTGACTCCATGTCCTGGAAAAAACCGCGAGGTCTTTCTTACTTTGGTGGGAGAAGCATCTCAGTTGGTCCCCCCTGCTAATCACCAGCAGCAGCGGGAGAAACATCCCGAATGCTGCGCTCGCTCTGCTTCAGGCACTGCTTTCTTTCTATAATGGAGCAGTGGGTAGAACTTTCCACTCTTGCTGACGATATATACACTGTCCTCTCCACACATTTCACGGTCACTTTTGTCGCATACCTTTTCCTTTCTGTCTCTGCCTTTCCTCTCCTCACTTGGTACGAGTCCGCATCATACACGCATCGCACCAGGTCCCTTGTAAAACCGTTCCCGCTGTGCCTAGAGTAGACCCAAACCTCCGATGCACAGATGCTCCTCTCTCACCCTGCCTCGTCTCCCCCAGGTTCCAGCCACCCTGGTCCTTCTGTGCGGCTCCCGTGTGCCTCCCGTTCCGATTCGGAGCACAGCTCCCCCGCGGCCATCCAGAGCTGTGCGGTGCCCCAGACTCACGCCGCTCCTGCCCTCACTCCCCAAAGATCCCATCTAACGTCAGATTTGCTGGGACCTCCCCTCTCACCAATTAGCTCTCATGTTTCCTTTTTCTTTTTTCTCTTCACTTAGCGTTTTCTTTTCATCCTCCCAGAGACCACCAAACCTGTGACATTTTCCGCTTTGCGTACAGTGTGATTATCCCGCACCAAGCAAGCCCAGAGCCCTGGGAGCTTCCTGTCTCATTCACAGACCTGCGCCCGGTGCCGGGAAGAGCCCCTGGGACACAGTTGGGACTTGGTGCGCATGCGGTGAGTACACTCCTATGAAATATACATCACACTAGGATTTTCTGGGGACTGTCGGGACTGAGTCCTAATCATCATCCCACTTTGGAACTAAGGATTGTCTAGATACACACACCGGTCACTTTGTCCAGTTATGGAACTGAGGATATTTAGAGCTCAGAAAAGACAGATTTTCCCCTGTTTCTTACTTTCATGTTTTAAACACACACACACACACACACACACACACACGCACACACACACACACACACATGAATGTCAAAGTATTTGCCTACTATGCTAAAGCTGACATGTTGAATGTATACTTAGGGGCAGGTGAGGGGCCCCTACCTTAGCCGTGAGTTTCTTTTTCACATCCACACTGTAGCCGAGGTCTTCCAGCAGATTCTTCATGCCTGTAATGTCAATTTCGGCCCCATTCCTGGGAGGAAGATGATCAAACTCTATATTGCATATGATGAGAGCCAGACGAGTACGATTGTTTCTCTCCTTTATTGGGTAGATCTGCAGGAAATGGATAGACAGTGAGTTTGATTTACCTCAATCTCCTCTGAAACCCTCACCCGCCAGTCACTGTCACTGTGCTAAGGGCTCCCGGAGCTGCCCAATGCCCCGTCCTGTACCTGAAGGCCCTGCCCCTATCTTTTTGTAATGGGTTAAGTTGGCAGTAGCAAGAAGTGTAAATTGGAAGTGAGTTATCTTTTCAGAGCCCACAGCAGGACCCATATAGAGCTGGGGTGGTTGCCCAAGAACCTTCAGGAGACTAGAATCCGTCCTCCCCTCCCCTCCTCTCTCTCCTCTACCTTGTCAAGTCTTTCTTTGTGTTCAAGATTCAGACCCAATTCTGTAGAAGCCAAGAGACACTTGTCACTGGCTCCAGCTAAAAATGAGAACATCAGTGGTCCTTCTTCCTTGGTAATGTTATGATTTTGGTACTTTTTTTTTTCCTTGAAAACACATCAACGTACAATGCTATGCAGACCTTAATTATATTGTAGAAACTGCTTTGTGTCTAGGCCTTTCAACTAGAATGTGAACAAACATTACTCAGCCATATTCTCTTATAAATATTTCGCTTCCGTAACCTCAGCTAAAGTTGTCCTAAATCGCAAATAGATTTAAGAACAAATAAATGAACAAGATGAGAGATCTGCATTCTGTTATGGAGTTGAAAGAGAATTGGAGTCTGCCAAGGTCCACATGATTTCCTCCTTGCTCAGAGCAGCTGTGGACAAGATTGCCCCTGTCCCCACTCCCCAACTCTGCCATCAGTGTTTTAGGGAGTCGTGTGGTGGAAACAGTTGTTTTTCTCTTATTCTCAATGTCATGGGCCGAGCACAGCACCTCTGCAGCCTTCCTTTTAGATAGTTTCACGAATTCTTCACGAGGACAAAGCTTGAGAGTATTTGAAAATTCATCTTGTTCATCAGGTTCAGGGGGCCCAGGCAGGTTGTTGAACTCTGCAGGATATATCACAGATCATAAATTAGGGTATGTGCCTTGGGGACCCAGTGTGCACTTAAGAATACTGACACAAAGAAGGGAAATCATGGGAAGATCTTTCAGCATATAGGGATTATAATCGTGTCCAAGCTCTAGTGTAAGGAGATGTGTTTTGAGTAGGAAAGAGCAGGAAGGGTGTTAGTAGAAGAAGCAAACCCACCCAAAAATGCAAGTGTAGGTTTCTGATAACTCTGAGGAAAACACCTTCATGATTTGGGGTCAGATTTGGCCTTTCCATATTCAGCAAGAGCAGTTTGATTTTTCCAGTGGTTTTACTCTCGGGTCCTCACTTGACCAGGTGGACCTTCTATTGTCTCTGGGCAAGAACATCCCAAGTTAAGATTTCCTGGAGTGCTGTCCCTTAGAAATGAAATTGAGCCACATGTGCAGTTCAAAATTTTGTCATGTCCGTGGTCAGAAACAGAAAAGAAACCAGTGAAATTAATTAATAGGAATAATTAATTAATAGGAGTGATTAATTAATAGGATGCAAAATCGCATCCTCTCAACACGTGTTACTGGTCAGGGCTTTAGCCCTGAGTCGCTAGGGGTGGCTGGCAACTGTCCTGTCCAAGAGGGTACAGTCCCAAGGCTACCCCCCCCTCAGGTGGCGCAGACAGATACCCACACACACAGGGGACGGGATCTCCAACTGCCACACACTCATGACCTTCGCAGGGGAGACAGGCCGCGGTGGCTCCTCACTCAGCTGTGAGGTCAGTGACTTGAAGGAGCAGTGCTGTCTAGTAACCAGCCCCGCATCCAAGGTCGACCCGATGGTTGTGTGTCAGGGATCCTAACGCGCTCCGGGTGTCCTCACCCCCAAAGTGCGAACCAACCAGCACAAAGTTTTCAACCCATGTTTTCCGATGTGAGAAAATCCCTCCTCCCACGTGGAAAAGTTTGTCTCTGACTCATCCTGACCTAATCCCTAGAGAAATGTAGGACTGCAGGCCCTGATTGGCCCCACTTAACTGAGATTGTGCAAGAAGCTTGGAAAGTCCAGAGCCTGCCCCAAGAGAAATGAGGAAGAGGGCTTCATAGACAGAACTGAGCAGTCTGCCAAGAGCTAATGTAACATGATATAACACGTAACAGGAAAGGGATAAACCTTTGTGTTCAGTGACACAAGCCAACCAGGAAGTCCTCTGATTTTCTTTTATTTAAACGACAAAAGCAATGTTGCCCTGTATAAAATTTTCAGTTTTTATATTTTATACTTTTTTTTTCCTGTTTCATTCATTTGTTTCCATTAGATTTTAAATCACATTTTTGTGATAAATGTCTTTCTACACCGAATGCTAAAAACCCGACCTCTGGAGATGTAGCAGATTGTAAACCTTTAAGGAAACCAGACGTTCTAAACATTTCTTAAACAGAGACACGTCCTCTCCCTTTGTATTCCAGAAGATTCCACCAATGTGAGGTCATCCAGGGTCCTGGGCTAGTCTCTGGTCCGAGGGTACGTTTTCCCACTAAAAGTCTCCTCTGTTCCCAGCTTTGGTGAACACCCTAATTATTAAGCATCTGTTCCTCATGACCATCTTGTATCTGTATACAGATAATTTTTTTGCAGATAAAACTGGGAATTAGATAGGATTTCTATCTCACCCCATTGTAGTAGCAAAGTTAGCATGAAAATGAGTCCCTTTTAAAAAAAAAAAAAAAAAAAGAAGAAAGAAAGAAAACGAGTCCCTCTGTTAGAACATAATAAATACCGTAGTGCAGCCTGCTGCCCAAAGGGGGTTTCGTTCGCCTAGCAGCACCCAGAAAGAAATGAGAAAATTCGGAGTTCAGATAAAAATTTTAACATTTGTATTCCCTGTTACTTAATGAAACGTTCAAGAAACCCCTGGGAAACGGATACAAAAAGGAGGAGACCAGTCAGAGTAAGACAAAGCCATCTCCCTGGGCAGGTGGGCGTCCGAGCAGTTATTGCTCACGCTAACGGTACTCGTTGCATCGTATGCACATAGATGAGTTTGTGAAATGAGACAAGTCAGCGTGATATCTGTGTCTGGAAGGCCTGGCCGAGGTCCCTCCGCACGTCGGTAGCCCAGCTCGCCCAGCCCCCTGGCCTGTGGCTGCCTGCCTCAGGCTCTGCTGCTGGCCTCAGGGGCTTCAGTCTGACGCTCGGGTGATTCCTGGGGCTTCAAAGTATTTCGAAGCTCCTACGACTTCAGTTTCGATTCTCATTTGCTGAGTGATCTCTGATTCTTCTTTTTTTTTTTTTTAACAAAAGTGTTTCCATTCCATTCTCTGATTTAAGAGGAAGTGACAAACCTACTTAAGGACCAGCTCATAGATTAGTGAGGACACAGCTGGGGTCATCATACTGGAGATCTGTCTGACCAGCGTGGGTGTCCTGATGGACAGAGGGACGGAGGGACTGAGGGACGGGACAGAGTCCACGAGGGACTCGTTGAAAAAGCATATTTGCTATAGTGAGATTGCTACAGTTTCTAATGCCTTTTGTTTATTGTTGCTTCTTATTATCGTTAGTATTACTGATCAGCTCTGAGATCTCGGAGCTGGGGTTGAGTTTAACCTCTGTAGTGGACCGAGTCTGTCCCTGGCGAACTCGGGCTATCGGCTGCTTAGGCTCCAGTAATGTTTATGATTCAGTCTAGGTCCGAAGTCTTCAAGAGTTTTAATCGATTGGACATTTCACAGGTGTTCTCCTGATGATGGTTTTGTAACATAGAGAAATGAGTAAGCACTAGGAAGGTCTAAATATCAGAAGCGAAGTAATATTTGTGAGAACTAGTGTTTCCTGCCCGTTCTTTATCTGTCGTATTCATCCTGTGTTAGGGCCACGCCTCCCGCGTGGTCTGCGCTCTGCCCAGAGAGCTACTCTTCCCTCGTGAAGAAACCACTTGTGTTCTAGCTAGAGCAGCTTGGTGGATTGCAGTCCTGTCTACTGAGATGGAAAGGGATTAGAAGCAGAACAGATCTGACGGGGGGCGGTGGGGGGGAGAATCAAGGGTTTGACTCTGCAGATGATAGTTTCATGAAGTCAGTGGAGTCTTTGGGTGACAGTGTTGAATGTGCAGCTAGAGCTGCAGAGCTCAGAGCGGAGTTCTGGGGGAGGCTCCTGTCCTAGCTGTGCCTGCCATGCTGTCCCTGGCCTGTGAGGGGATTGCCGGAGCTGTCACCACTTCACAGATGCTGAGACTGTTGCCCAGGGAGGCTAAGAAGCTGGAATGAAATCACAGTGTCTGCAGAGGCAGAACCGGCGACACGGGCAGGTACCCTTTACTCCAGAGTCTACAATCAGCTCCTCCTATGAGCAACGGGAGCACGGGGACCTAACTTCCTAGCTAATTGGGAAGCGGGTCCCCTCCCACAAAAGGCAAGGTGGCCTCTCAGAGGATAGGACAAGTTTAGTAAAAATTATATGTTAGTAACGGAAAGATGGCAGCATTATGGAGGACCCTCGGAGGGACCTTGGAGTTAAGTAGAATCTGGAAAATTTGAGACACTCATCGTTAAATGACTTCAGTTTACCTTTTACACTGGCAGAATATTTGTCCGTATTAATGAAAGTTTGGACAAGGGCTTGACCTGCCTCCTGCCGTTTCTGTCGCACAGAGTTCAGAAAGACCCGGGGCTTGTCTTCAGGTTTAGCATCATAAAACTTTTTCTTTTCTGCTTCCTCCAATTTCAGAACATCTTTTTCCAACAAGCCATGCAAAACTCCAGTAATGAGTTCTTTGCCCACAGTTTCCAAAATCTTAAATGGGTTTTTGTCGTGTTTGTCTTCTGTCAGAAATACAAACACTCTTTCAACTACAGGCACAACTTAAGGAGTTTTGCCCCGTCTCTAGAAAGTTCCCCATGATGGGAAATACCCCTGCAAAGGCCCTGACTATTTTGCCATCTGCCCCATAAAGTATGTTTTCTTTCATCATATCCATAGAGTTTTCTGGACCCATCAAGCTCACACTGGGCCGTGTTTAATGACTCATCCCCACTGAAGATTTTGGGGAGGAGGTTCTCATCTTTCTTCTGTGACACTGGGCCTAATGCTAACTTCCTGGCCACCTACTGCTTTCGTATTTCTCTTTCTCAAGGTGATGATGATCCTTTTGTAGTATGTGCTCCAAGGAAAGGCCACACTATTGCCTAGAACAGTAAATTTTTTCCACTAGGCGCTAGGATCTTTCTTCTGTATTGAATTTCCTTGGTAAAAGCACAATGTCTTTGAATCCATATCTTTGTACCCACATCTCATTTCCGAATCTTTGTGCTTAAAATACTTGTAACCATGTATATGCTTGCTGAATGTATAAATTAATGAATAAATGAGTGAATGCATCTAGAGTCCTAATATTTTAAGATCTTAGCTCAATAAGAATTCTTAATTGAAAATCATCTGATGACTAATCTTTCAGCAAAGTAAATTCAGTAGACACCAGGTTAACTTACTACTGTCTGGGATCATCTTAGCTGATAGGGTTGTGTGTAGTATCATTTCCATCCCAAAACTTTTGACTAGCTTTAATTTGATGGTGGAAATCCTTAAATACCTATTCTTTTATATTTCATGTATTTTTATGAGATCAGTAAAAGCAGGAACCCTGTTTGTCTTATTCATTCTTCTCTAACCCACCCATAGAGCAGTATCTGTAACACAATTGACATGTGTCAAATATTTTTCTCGTGGCCTCGCCTACTAGCAATTTCGATGATATTATTCAGTGAAATAGTACTTTAACAAACATTTACTGCATGCACATTGAGCCAACTACGGTGATGGGATCTTACCTACAAATAAATCAGATGTGTCTAATTTCTTTATAAAGTTTAAAGTCCAGTACAGGAAAAGGATAGCTTTAATTCTTTAAATTAAAGAAAAACACAGTAAGAGTTACAGCTGAAGAACTCTAGGCCACTCTAAGAACCAGGATTCTGAAATGTAGTAGCAGCCGTCAAAGTGGAGAGAGGATCTGGCTTTGAGAGAGAAATCGGTAAGCTTGGCCACTGCTTGAATGTCGGAAGTGAGGGAGAAGAAAACCCAGGATATTTCAGGTTTCCGGTTTGAATATCTGGATGATAGTAGTGCCACTAACCAGGGCAGGAGAAACTAGAGGAGGGGCGAGGGAGGGGAAGGACGACAAGCTCGGCCCCTGAGGGAACCGTGAGTGCCTACGCTCAGGAGGCACTACCACGGTCAAGTGTGGGGCTCAAGTGGGTAATCAGGTTTGGGACCATGTAGATCTGTGCATATGAACATGGTGGAAAGGTACAGGAATGGCCTATGCTAAAGCCCAGAGATGAAGAAGAGAGAAAGGCGTAGGATCAGTCCATGAGAGTAACCCATCACCTTCTCACCCTGGGGTCATCCCACGAACTTAGACTTAATGTCAAGAAATATGAGGTTCAAAAAATGTTCTTGCTTGGAAAAGACTGTTACCTGGTGAAGGAGGAGTCACCACCTGAGAGTTAGAATTAAGCTGATTTCCAGATGATTCACCTGCGGAAAGATTCAGGACATAAAAATGGTTGCATATCATCTCTGGAGACTCCCCCGCTGGCGTGCTGGGCCCTCCCTGGTGACCGTGTCTTCTGCAGGCCTGCAGCCTAGAACCACACCCCTCACTGAGGAGCCAGAGCCTCCGCCTGGGGGCAGAACAAAGGAGTGTCTGCAAGCCACTCTCCATTTCTGCTTGCTTTTTTTTTTTTAAAGATTTTATTTATTTGTCAGAGAGAGAGACAGAGCACAAGCAGGTGGAGCAGCAGGCAGAGCAGGCAGAGAGAGAAGCAGGCTCTCCGCCGAGCAAAGAGCCCAATGCGGGACTCTACCCAGGACCCTGGGATCACAACCCAAGCCAAAGCCAGCCGCTTAGCCGACTGAGCCCCCCAGGAGTCCCCATTTCTGCTTTCTGAGATGAAGGGGAGTTGAGACAGCATCCGAGGGAGAATCAAGAGGTCTCTTAACTCTCCCCTTTCAAGATGGCCCCTGGGGTGACCACAGTTGCCTGACAGGGGTGTGCCATGTTGAGGGTCTAACTCAGAGCTGGCCTGGACCTGGGAAAGGAAACGAAAAAGAACAATCTTATGCCCATGAACATTCAGCTTTGCGAAGACTTATCACAGCAGAAAATGAGGATGAGCTCAGGACTTGGCCGACCCCCAGTCAGTGAACTTTGTTTCCCAAGTGTCCCTGAGCAGGAAGGCAATCAAGCCAGGACACCAGTGCAAACTGTCTTCATCATCATCTGTGGGCTTCGATCAGTATGCTACTCCTCCTGCCCAACAAGGCCACCGTCTGGGGATGCACGTGCCCGGACCCCTGCCCATCACCTCCATAACCTACATCCGTCCTACTAGGTGCAGAAGGAGGAAAACAGTGGGAAGCTGCAATTACGGTGTTTGTTGCATAAAGTCACCCAGACCTATATACATAGATCCTCTTGGGTCCCTTTTATGATTGTTGATTTTAAGGATGAGAATTGGATTTAAATTTGTGGAAGGTCTTATGAGGATCTCAGTATGACAGCACCCACCTGAGCGGCTTACTCCGGAAACTTTCAGGATTTAAGCTAACAAATGAGAACTGCTCTCCGATCTTCATTTTCTAGTACTTACTGAAGACAGGATTTCCATAGACAAAATGTGGCCCATTTCCCTGCTCTAAATGGAGGGGAGTGAAAGCGTCAAGCCCAAGGCAGCACACGACAGGGTGTCCCATCCTTCCCATCTAGACTGCCGGAGCGCATCAACCATCAGTGAATCCTCTGGAGGAGGTCTGCTTATGGCAATAAGAAGTAGGCCTTCTTACGACCAAGAACTTTCTTTTAGAAAGATCTCTCCCCTTAAAGTGCACCCAAATAGTCTGTCTCATTGTCATAGTCTGTGGACCTGCAACAATTGGCCGACGGATGGGGGAGAGACAAAGCCACCACGACCCTGACCGGGGAGGCATCATGTGACGACTAGAGAGGCAGACTCCAGGCCGGGGTGTCCCTGGGGGTTGGACAAGTGCCTCCAGGACTGTGCAGGGAGAGGATGAGCTCTCTGGCTGTTGTAAAAGTATTCTAGGCCCTTACCGTTATTCCCTGGTTGTCTTTAATTGGGGGGGATTTGTTAAATGAAAAAGTGACCGAAAGAAAAATGAGAAACTCATTATCCCTCTGTGGATGTTTGCTATGTCACTTGGTAGGCATGGGCCTCGACTAATCCCCAGGAAAAAAGGCTTCTCATTTTCAAAGAACACCTTCTCTTTTGAAATGGTGTTGGTAAGTGCCAAAGAGACCAGGGGCTGGATTCCCCTGGACCGTTCCTGTGTTTGCCACGTGGGGGGACTGTGACCACAGAAGGGGCCGTTCACATGTCCGCACCTGCTCTCGGGCTCTTGGAAGGACGGGGAGGGCAGGGGCTGGGCCTCATAGAATGTTCCGCAGCCCAGAGCTACGCTAGTGGACCCTCTTACTCAAAAGAATATGTGAGGGTAACTAGAAGAGTCCACTTAAAATCCTTACTTTTCAAAAAAAAAAAATCCTTACTTTTCTGTAAGCACTGAATTTATCCCGAGTGTTCCTCCATCCCTGAGATATATATATTGTTCCTCCCGGAGAGCCAGATTCAGGAGAGATGTTAGAAAAAGTATCCGAGTCTTTCCGTCTGTGAGCTGACTACGTAAGTCCCCAGGGAGCCTTGGGCTTGAAGGTGAGAGAGCAGGAGGAGAGAGTCAGTGCTTTGCCTGGATGGCTGGACGAGACAGTAGGAAGCGTTCAGAGCGCCCTCGCGAAGTGCCACAGAGCAGCCACCGCAGACTCAGAACAGGAGAAGAGCTCCCTTCAAAGGAAGGCCCCTGAGGTCAGAGGACCAGCAGCAAAAAGGAAGAGGCAGGAGACTTGCGGCACAGCTGCTGGTCCAGAAATGGGGCCCCGCGGCCAGGAACTGGGGAGTTGTCTGCAGACCGGCCTGAGCAAGAAGAAATCAAACACTGGGCACGAGGACGCGGGCCCTCCCTCCGTGCACCTCCGTGTGAGGCACTGACCCTTACCTGGGAGCCCCAGCTTCTCTGCAAGGAAGGAATCCTTACAAATAAAATCAATAAAAATCTGGCACGCCTGCGGCCCTTTCCGAGTGACCGAGTCGATCAGAGCGCGGGCCTTGTCCATCAGGGTAGCGTTCTCACACCGCACTCTCTCCATCTCCTCCTGGTTTAGCACTCTTTTGTCTAAGAGCTCATCCAGCAAGCCGTTGAGGGTCCCCATGTCCACCGAGCTGACAAACAGCCTCCGACTGTCCTTCAGGATCTTGTCTGTGTCGAGCACAAGGATTCCCCGAGTCATGAAAACAGTCCCGTTTCTCCTCGGGTCAGCACCGAGGAGCAGCCTGCCTTAGCTTGCACTGGAAAGACTCCCCTCCCCCGAAGCCCTGAACCCCCGGCCTCTCTCGCTGCCCCCTCAGCACCCACCCTGGTCACGCCCTGAGCAGCCCGAGGACAGAGGTCCTCGCCTGCCATTCACCTCTGAAAACCTGGGGTCCTCCCCATATGTCCCACCTGTATCAACTCCACGTAAGAAAATAATGAAGTCGGGGAGCCCGGGGGGGCTCAGTCGTTACATGTCTGCCTTCGACTCAGGTCATGATCCCAGGGTCCTGGGATCGAGCCCCGCCTCAGTCTCCCTGCTCGGCGGGGGGCCTGCTTCTCCTTCTCCCACCCCCGCCCCCCTGCTTGTGTTCCCTCTCTGGATGCCTCTCTCTCTCTAACAAACAAATAAAATCTTAAAAAAAAGAAAAAAAAGGAAAAGAACATAAGTGATGTGTCACTTCCTTTCCCGGGCTGCTTCTGTGCCCTCTGTCACACTAGGGCCTTTGACATTCAGCTGGGACCACAGAGCAGCCCCCAGTTCCCTCCTGGCCCTGGCCTTGCCTCTCTTCAGGCTGCGGGGGGTCTCCCGGCCCTCCGTTTGCCCTCCCGCCTGCCTCCCCGGAGGCCCCCACCCTCCATTGTGCCCCCCCGGAACAGTCCCAGAACTAAAGACCAGCCGGGACCCTGTTCCCCCCAGACAGGCCCTTTCAGCCAGTCGGAAACTCACCAGCCATGGCCCTTCTCTCTCAGCCTGACATACAGTGTGAAACTGAAAGCGCACCCACCTTCCCTTTGAGCAGGGCGTGTGCGCTCATTGAGAAATACCCACAGCTCACGCACAGACATCCTGTTTTGTTTCCCGCCCCCCCCAAACCTCCACGAAAATTAGTTCCCTGAAACCCAGCCTGCATGGAGGAGAGTCTCTTTAGGAAATTTCTTTCCCGGACACTCGGATGAGGTCAGAGAAGGAGGGGAGCGGGGCTGGGAGCGCACACAGAGGTTGACTCACACAATGCTGTCTCTCCCATTCCTTTGGAAGGAGGACGTGGGTTCTGGGAGAGTCCCACCTCCTTTGGCAGCTTAGGCCATCCAGGCTGTAGGCACGAAATACCCTAGACGAGTGCTTCTGGAGGAGAAGCATTGATTTCCCAGGGCTCTGGAGGCTCCAAGTCCGCGCTCAGGGGCCAGCCCGGCCTGCGACTCGGGGTCCCAGGCTGCTGACTGCTCGCCCACCCAGTCCTCACCTTGCAGAAGAGGTGGAGGGTCTGTCTGCAGCCTCTCGTGTAAGGGCTGCCTTCATGACCTCATCCGCTTCCAAAGACCCCAGCTCCTCCTGCCATCTCCTTGGGCATCAGGTTGGCGGCACACGGATTCTGCGGGGGGCACAGACTTTCAGTCTGAAGCACTGGGAGAAGCTGGACGCCTGCGTCCTGTCCTGTGCCCCAGCCTGCAGCCCTGGGCGGCATTCCTGTGGAGCCCTGTCGCTTTTAGGAGTGGGCGCCCTTGGCACCAGAACCAACGTTCCCTTCCCTGCTGCCCTCCCACGGCAGGTGGCTCTGTCTTCAGGGACACTACTGAGACTCCACGCCAGGCTCCGGACTCGGAGAGCGGGTGTGGCAGGTTGACCATCCATTCCTTCTGCTGCCTTAGTATCTCGAGAGAATAAGGGCCCAGAGTTATTAAAATATGCTGTGTGGGCGGGGGTGCGTGGCTGTGTGCACATGCGTGAGGTATGAGAATTAATACTCACAGCTGTGGCCCTGGAGTTCTGAAACTCTTGTGGAATTAAAAACAAACTTGCCTTTTGGTGGGTGAGTCACTAGCTTGGCTCCCTGCGTTCCAGGCTAAGTGTTAGATGGCTATTAATTAGAGTAAAATTCACTGTGTAGGTTCCAATCTGTGCTTTTTCTCAGGGTGCTTTGATTTTACTTTGCTTCTTGTCGCATGCACTTTGGGCTGCAGGGAGGGCTGCAGTGGGGGCTGCAGGGAGGGCTACAAGGAAGGCTGCAGGGAGAGCTGCAGGGGGGCTGCAGGGAGGGCTGCAGGGAGGGCTGCAGGGAGGGCTGCAGTGGGGGCTGCAGGGGGGCTGCAGGGAGGGATGCAGGGAGGGATGCAGGGAAGTCTGTAGGGAGGAAGTGGGGATGGCAGGTTCCTTCCTTCCCTGCCACTTTTTAAAGGACAGTTTTCTCTTTTCTTTTTTCTTTTCTTTTCTTTTCTTCTTCTTCTTTTTTTTAAAGATTTTATTTATTTGACAGAGAGAAACACAGCGAGAGAGGGAACACAAGCAGAGGGAATGGTAGTGGGAGAAGCAGGCTTCCTGCCGAGCAGGGAGCCCGATGCGGGGCTCGATCCCAGGACCCTGGGATCATGACCTGAGCCGAAGGCAGCCGCCTAGCGACTGAGCCACCCAGGTGCCCCCTCTTTTCTTCTTTTTTAAAGATTTTATTTATGTATCTGACAGAGAGACACAGGGAGAGAGGGAACACAAGCAGGGGGAAGGGCAAAGAAGAGGGAGAAGCAGACACCCCACTGAGCAGGGAGCCTGATGCGGGGCTCCATCCCAGGACCTGGGATCACAACCTGAGCGGAAGGCAGATGCTTAAGGACTGAGCCCCCCAGGGGCCCCCATCCTGCCCCTTTTATATGTATTTATTTTTGAAACACCTTGAAGATTTCTCAGGAGGGTCCCCGCCCCAGCGGGTGCTGCCCCCCATGGAGTGGAGTTCTGCTGGGATGACATCTGGAGCTGGGGTAGGGAAATGCAAGCGTGGGTCTGTGAAGCCCCGCTGTGAGCTCTCCATAGCAAGGACCATGTGCCGTAGAACGAACACCTTACAATTCCACTTATAGAAAGTTCTCGAGTAGGAAAACCATACACACCGTGTTGGAAATCCCATCACTAACTGCCCAAGGAGGAGGCAAGGGAAACTGAGCGTCCGGGGCAGGAGGGCACCTTCCAAGGGAATGGAAATATGTTGTGCACCCCGACTGAGATGACATTATAGTTAGAACACATATTCGTCAATATTGACACGGTACCGTTGGGAGGTATACATTCTATTTTAGGTAAATTATGCTATGATCGCATTGAATCTTAAACACTAAAATCAGGGGTCATAAAGATTGCCTGGATTGGAACGGCTTTTCTTCCCTTTTTTCTGGATGCACTCAAGCCACCACAGAGAGGTCAAAAGTGGTAAGAGGAAGAGTTTCTGATAGTGACCAAAATAGAGCCGCCCACAGCTAGATGGGGTTGTAGACAAAACCGAGATAAGTTATAGAGATGATTAGTCTATCAGCTAAGTTATGAACCGAGCTAATAGCCTTACATGGAACCACTCATCTGAAAATAAATTCGTGTTGCAGTCTAATTGTAAGCAGTGTTTAAATGCAACATAACGATTGAGCAATCCTCACGTCACAATGGCCTGGGGTAGCCCGTCTGTGCGACACTACCGTTTCTGATCGTAGCCCCTGTGGGAAGCTTGCGCACAGAGGGCAGAGGAACCCTGGGCTTGTATCCCAGCCCTGCCATTTTCAACACTTAGAAAGTCACTTCCCCTCCTAGTTTATCCATCACATATTCTTCTTTATATTCTTAGAGCCGTATGGACTTGACAATTAATGCATCTTAGTGAGAGCACTCACCAAATATAAGATATTATTTTTTTCTTCACCTAAAGCCTCTCCTCTTCTGCATCCTATGATCATGGACATTGAGGCCCAGCAGGCCCGGGATTAACTTGCATTCTTTAGCTGTAGATCTTCGAGAGTCACTCACCATCTTAAGCTTCTGTTTTCTTCCCGTACGGGGAGGGAGGGCTCACCATCATTCCTACTTTCCAGGATGGAATGGCATGAATACACATCAGGCCCCAGTGCTTCCCATCTAACAGGACTCCTGAGCTATAGCCCAGAAGGAAGGGTGTGTCAAAATATACCTCTTCGTAAACTGCTTCCAATTTTTTTTAATCTCCTGGCCTCGGCAACTGTGTAGAGTAGACGGGTTCCATAAACGTGCATTGCATTTTGCAAATGAGAAGACCAGGTGAGCAGTTGGTACAGGGACTCCGCAAGCGCAGGCCACGGAGCTTGAGTGAGAAGACGGGTCCCCACTCAGGTGGCCGCATGCGGCACCCAGCCTACTGGTCTGGGCAGTGGGAGGACCGCCCCCACACTTGCTGCTGGGAAATAATTCGAGGGGCTGAAGTGTAAGCATCTAGAAGGACTAGAATGACAATACATGAGAGCGTAGATAAAAGTGCTGTGAGCTGTCAGGAGAGAGTCGGTCATATATGACCTGGAGCAATTAGGGATGCCCGCAGAGCCTGTCTGGACATTCCTGCAGCCACAGGGGAAAGGTTTGGGGATTGCTAACAGAGGGGGAGAAGATGACTAATGTGAGACATTTGTGTTCTAGGTACTGCAGTAGGTTCTTTTCCCCACTCAGAAATGCTGGAAAATTAGTACTCGTAGCTCAATTTTAGAGATCAAGACACTAAGGCCCAGGGTGGACAAGTCTCTTTCTCAGTAGCAGAGTGTGCACAAGGACATGGTGTCATCAGATCACTTGACTCTAAAGTCTCTTATCTACCCCTGATCGGTCGATCCGTCTCTCATCGACAAAAAGCACAGTGCGCAACCAGAACCACCCGACCAGGAGAAGAACCTAAAGAAGATGCTGTGGCCAGAATCCTAGGAAGGAGGCAAAACCAAAACTGCTTGAATCCAAGGACCGGGGGGAAGTGCGTTCTGAGAGGCAGAGTAGGTCCAGAGTGTGATGATTTACAGACAGGCAGCCTCCGTGAGGAACTTAAGATGGAAAGGAAGGTGACAGGCACCGGTGGCCAACGTAGATTCCTGAGTAGAAGAGTCATCAGAACATGCCCCCCAAGTAGCTGTTTGCCATCGAGTGCTGACCGAAGACGAGGCCCTGGGACACGTACACACACACCTTGTCTGGTTGCAGCCGCTGTGTTGTTTCGTTTTGTGTTACGGATTGAGGGTTTGTGGTGACTGCCTCAGGCAAGTCTGTGGCCATTTTCCCCACAGCGTTGGCTCACTTTGTGTCCCGGTGACATTTTGGTAACTCTCACAGTACTGGAAGCTTTTTCATTATCCCTGTACTTGTTACGGCGACCTGAGGGACGTTTGAGATGCCGTCGTGGCTGTTTTGGGGCGCCCCAAAGCGTGCTCCTGGAAGACCACAACGTAATCAGTAAATGCCGTGTGAGTTCCTACTGCTCCCCCTGCAGCTCGCCCCCATCTCTGTCCCTCTCCCCCAAGCTCCCTACTCGCCGAGGCACAATAGTACTGAAATCAGTGACCTCCGACAGCCCAAGCGACAGGAAGAGTCACTTCTCTCACTTTTCGGCCGAAAGCTAGAGATGATTAAGCTCAGAGAGGAAGTTCGGTCAAACGCCAAGATAGGCCGAAAGCCTCCTGACCACACAGTTAGCCCAGTTGTGAATTGTGAAAAAGAAAACCACAGGCCCAACATGGTGTCATTTAGGACAAGGCAGCAACCTGGGCTTCACCCCTAACCTAACTGCAGTTTCAGACTTCCCTAGAAATGCTGTCTTACCTGGTCAGCCCAGAATTTTCTGCTTCAGTGATGTGATCTGTCCCATGAGCCCTCTTCATCCCCCTCTTCCCCCAAATAAGGAAGCTGAGGTCTCATCCCCCTAATAAGACATCCTGGCCCTTCTCCCCAAGGGAGGGTGACTTTGCCTGGAAAAGTCCTTTCTTTTCCTTTGCTCATGACTTTCTTGCCCCACCCTCCCTCCTATAAACACCTTCCATTTTGTACACCTCCCAGAGCTCCCCTCCACTTGCCAGATGGGATTACTGTTTGCCTCCTAAGTTGCTTAATAAATGTAATTAAGCCTTCAAGTGCACTCAGTTGAACTTTTGTTCTTTAACAGATTTGGTGGCAGCGTTGGGGTCCGAAGCAAACCTCTGTCGGCACCCGGGGACAAAGAGACACACAGACATGGCACCCTGCGAACAGGTGTGAGGTCAGTGTCATTTTTGCCATTTCCGAGGCCCGTTGGTGAGTTCCTGTTGGTCTGAGATCTGGTCTTATGTGTTCGAGCTCCAGATCCAGTCAGCTCTGCTATCCAGGGTGCACAGAGCCCTGGAGGGTAACAGCAGGCTCCTAGCAGAAGGCCAGCCCTTAGCTCTTGGTGCAGCCCGCAGCTCCGTGGTGGAAGCCCTTCTGCAGTTATATCCGGCAGTCTCCTTGAACTGGGTTTCCTGGCTTTGTCCTGTCCCCAGGCCTAGTCTGTGCTCCCCATTTCCTGGAGTCTGCTGATTTAGTCTACACTGAGCATTGCTCACGGTCACCGGAGGACTGGGCTGGGCCAGGGGTCAGGGCTCGCCTGGGTCTGGGACCAGACCGGCCTCGGTTTCAGCTGGACTGGGGCCAGTGCAAGGCCTCTGGGATTGTTTTCAATAAAAGCCACTTGCTGCTAAAGAGAATGCTGGAAGCCAAAAGTAAAGCCACAAGCACTGAGGGGCGCGGGTCAGCATTCAAAGGCTGGTACAGCCCTCACCACCGCAAGGGTCCTGTAATAGGGTAAGGTGGTCAGGGGGCTGATTAGCCTGGAACTAGGTTCCCTGCCGATCGAGAACATTTCCATGCAGTGACGTACACTGTAAAGCACCCCTCAAGTCCCCAGCCCTGTGGGATGTCCCTTTTAGGTATTAGTTTGGCTCTGAGAAACCCAAAAGCCTAGTGAGAACATACGTAAAGTTCTAGATCCTTCTAGCACACCTGCTTATTTTGTGCAGAAGACTGTAGTCCCCAAAGCTGCCACTATCTAGCAAGATGGAAAAATTTACCCAAAGGCGACCTGGAATTACAATGGCCCAATTGTGGGGAACATTCTCATTAAATAAAATCATTTAGGAAGTGCCCTTGAAAGCAAATGAACGAACAATGGGATACTTACTTTAATTGGCACGTAGAAGTCCCCAAAAGGTTTCAAGATTCCAAAATAGGTTCCTTGCAAGATTTGTTGCAAAAGGCTACTGAAAATCTCAAGAGAGCAGAGGTACCTGAAGCAAAAGACGTTCAGACAATTTCATGACTCCCATCCTTTCAGGACTACAGCTGTGGCTCCAGGAACAATTCAAAGCCCACTAATATTTTTTTTCACCGGATTCCCAAACCTCCCTGTTTAATCTCACAAGGCTCCCCAGCATTGTGAGAACTCTGGCCTTGACCGGAACATCCTCCTTCTAGGAGGGACTTGTGTTTTCCTCCTGTGCCTTTGAAATGTAAATTAATTAGAAAAAAATAAAAAGTTTGCAATCGGCCCTTCCAACAATAAATAAATAAACAATAAAAAATAAATAAATGAACAATAAATAAACAATCAAGTAAAAAGTTTGCAATTGGCCCTTCCAGCAAAAACAAAAAAAAGGAAATGTAAATTATCTATCTGGTCTTGGAGACCCTTATCAGGGCCATCTCTTTAAAATGCAAATTTGAAGCCTTTAATTCTTATCAAGAAAACAAAAGGGGGAAAGGTCTTTTGGAAATGGACCTGTCAAGGACAAATGCTGATCCTGTGTCTTCTCCATAAATACCAGTAGAAAAAGCTTTAACCCTCTAGGCGGTTATCCTAACTTTTTCCATCTACTGGAAAAACAAATTGAGGTCCAGCTTTTATAAAGAGTGAGTTTTGTTCATGGCAGTGACTTTAAAACAGAAGCTATGAGGTCTCGGCTTTCATCATATATTCATGTGCTCCCATAAATATGTTTTGGAGATGTGTGGTGTTGGTAAACCAGACGGTATCGCCAACATTTTGTAAAAGGTCTCTGTTTCATGGTCTGTGAACAAACAGGCACTTATATAAGTCATTATTCATATTCTCAGAGATGTTGTAATGCCCCCGATTTCGAATCCGAGAGACCACCGAAAAGCCGATACCGATGCAAACGTAAGAGGGTTTATTTGCAAGCTCGAGCTTGGGCCCGAGTATATCCGACACAGCGGGGTCAGGACTTGGACGCCTAGGTTAAAGGGCGTAACAGTTTTATAGGGGCCAGTGGTTGCACAGAAAGTTGCATAGTCATTGTCGGTCCACACGCAGGTGGCCATCGAGGTTGTAACACACGCAGAAAGTTGCATAGTCATGTTGGTCCACACGCAGGTGGCCAATTGAATCACAATTTACCGTCTAGTAACCGTTTGAACTAGCCTATTACTCCAGTCGCAAGTTTGGGGGGCAAAAGGCAGGGTTTACATCCTGTGGCGGTGAGGGATTCCCGTTCCTATCGGCTAACTCAAACTGGTTCAAGGACCGGCTAGGCAATGTTCTGACATTCTGTGACCTTTCTCAGGAGCAGGTCGTGTAGGGGTTATAGGCAAGATGACAGGTGTAGCACAAAATGAAGTTGGCCTTGTTCTGCTCTCTCAGTGTCACAGAAACTAACCCAAATGTTTTCCAAGGTCACGTGTCCTGGTGATTGGGTTTTGGAATACAGGTGAGGTTCGGTGGGGTGAGGTCCCAGAGCCAACCGCCAAGAATTCTTGAGACATCTTTGGTGCCACATTGTGGTTTAATAAAACATAGGGTCAGGACCTGTGGGCAGAAAGAGCTGCTCCCCAGGATGTGAGTGGTGGCTGATTATATACTATGGGGCTGGGGGAGGGGAGGGAAAAGGGTTTCAAGAGGATTTTCATATGTTAAAGGAGACTCACAGGATACCTGAGGCCTTGCCATGGTCAGGTCAAGGTTGTTTACCCCTCTAGTAAGGCAGTTACAGCAAGGTTGTTGGGAGCTTCCTGGAGGAACATTAGAACTACACATTTCAGTTATCAATGGGCTGCAGGTTATAAGGACATTAAATTGTATGTACATTTCCTTCTGGAAGCTAAGCTATTGATAGAAATGCTTTGTTTTTGTAGATTACCAGGACATCTGTAAAGGAGGGAGATTCATTCTCATGAATCTCATGATTCATGAGATCTCCCTCTTCCTCCTGAATCCTTCTCTTGAGGGAGACTCATTCATTCATGAATCTTACAGGATTGTGGTCCCTCTCAGTTAACTATTTTGTTTTTCCTTTCCTTAGCTTTAGGGCAGGCACCCGTGCCTGAGGAATGTCACTTGTATCCCGTTGGTTGGGGGGAGGGGTCTCAGCTTCCGCTTGGTCCTCAGCTTGCCGTCAGTTCCCTTATCACTGGGCTGAATCTTCGGTAAACTAAAGTTAGTTTTGGTTTCTTGGTCTAATTAAACTGGTCCTGTCTTTAGAATTATCAACATTGAATACGATGCAGTTAAACAAATTAAATTATTTATTATAATTACCTGAATTTCCTAGTTACATTCATGTTGTCTGTTGTAATTTGCCAGCAAAAATAGGGGAACAGTGGCTGATTTCGGCCGATGTCTCATGAAGTTTTCACGGGTAACCTAAACATACTTCTGGGGGCAAATGATTCAGATGTAAGTGAGATAAGAGTGCACAGACAACCATGTCAGCGACAGTTACATTTTAGGGTACGTGTACTTGGTTAACTCGAAAGTTTGGAGTCTTGCTATCTTAAATCAAAGATGGACATTTGTCGGGTATTTAGATCATTTCCAAATAAGAGAAACTAATGAAACGGTAGTTACCACACTAAAGAGGAAAGGCTTGGACAGAATCTAAGTGCAAACGTGAAAGCTCTAGATGGCTAGCGGGGGACAGGATTCTTTGGAAAGGAATTTTAATGTGTGGTCAAGCAGACCAAGATTAAAATGAATTTAAAAATGAACTTTAATATCAGAAGTAGGTTGGTGCAAAATTAGAACTTGGTTTTCTCTCTTCCTGAAAGGGAGCAGAAGGCTGTCTGCAGTCCAAGCAGGAGCTGAGCCCCCTGAAGCCCCCGCCCCCACTACTGGGTGGGCTCTGTGTGGCCTCTTCCAGGGATCTCCCAACCCCCTGGATGTTAATGTATTGCTAGAGGGGAGAACAGCCTGGCCTTGACCAGGGCAAGGCCTCCAGCATCTAGTAGGTCCTCTTTAGCATCTGAAAGTCCTTTAGAAACCTCCCTTGTCCTTACTTCCGGACCTCCCGAGTCTGTAATCAGCTGCTCCCGAAGACCCCAGTGCGGGCCGCTCTTTCTGGCCCTGGGTCCTGTCTCTGCGGTTTGATAAACTGCCATTTTGCACCAAGGACGTCTCAGGACCCCACCCACCAAACCCCACCTGTATTCCAGACCACATCCTAAGAGGACAAAGTTTTCTTGGATTATTGGTCTGCTTTTGATAAGAGGTTGTAAAAGGTTTTTTGGTTTGCTTTCCTTTTAAGTGATCTGCCTTGAGAGCAAACTTTCTGGGTTTTGTCAAGGTAATTTTACATGACTTCACGAGGTCTTTGATTCCTTAAGAAAGCTGAACTCTGTTAAAAAAAAAAAAAAAAGCTAGGGTTTTATGTTTTTGTTTGCTTTTTCAGCTTTTAACTTTCTGTGTTTGCAAAATCTTTAACCATAAAAATCTTTAACCACTTAACCGTGGTTAAGTTGATAATTTCTTGTTTCAGTGACCTATGATCCTATTTGACCAAGTGTTGTTGGTTTTGTTTGTTTGCTTGTTTTTTGGCTTTTTACTTTTTGGTATTTTTGACAAACTTACCAAAATTGAATTCTAAGTGAAGTCTTTTTGACCTGGAAATAGCTTTGGGAGGTTTTTCAAGAGTCCTTGGGACATTTGAAAGGATTTGTTCAACTAACCCAGCTTATTAGATATGTTAAAATGCATGGAAAGTATTGACAAGTAAGAACTGATACTAGGTCCTCCTTATGTTATGTTTGCACAGGTCTGTAAGCGTTCCCGAAATTCTGTAAAATACCTACAAATCTGCTATGTCCTGATATAACATTATCACTTGTACTCTATTCCCTTACCTTCTGAATTGCCATCTTCAGAATTGAGGCTCACAGTAAAAGGATTGAACCTGAGTATTAAGGGATGTCCCTCTGACTCTCGTGTAGACTTTATAAAGATTGTGGCACGGGTGCATGATGTCCGTGCGGCTTCTGCAAAAAGCAGCCCCTCAGAGCCAGACTTGGGCCATCCTGATGTTCTTGTGGCATGACAACAGTCTGCTCCTGGGGTGGAGAAGTTAAGATGGATAGACAATGCCTGTAAATGAGACAGGGCTCTGGGAAACCCAGGATGGCCCCTTGATTCTCCCTGGCTTTCTGGCAAATCTCATTTTGGAGGGTTGGGGGGCCTTACAATCCTTCACCTTAAATGCATAGTGCATTTAAGATTACTCAAATTTGGGGCGCATGGGTGGCTCATTCGTTGGGCGTCTGCCTTCGGTTCAGGTCATGATCCCTGGGTCCTGGGATCGAGCCCCGCATCGGGCTCCCTGCTCGGTGGGCAGCCTGCTTCTCCCACTACCATTCCCTCTGCTTGTGTTCCCTCTCTCGCTGTGTTTCTCGCTGTCAAATAAATAAAATCTTTAAAAAAAAAGATGACTCAAATTAGGAATTGGTGAGGAAACCTCTACAAAATTGCAGAAACTGACAAACAGCAATGTCTGACCTGTTAGGTTTATCATTTTGAAGCAACCGATTTGTTCCCAGAGACTTCAGACCTTCTCCCTTAGGACCCCTTGAACATCTCCAACCTGGACTTCATCTGTCTGTCACTATGAGTTATCAGTATGTTCCTAATGCGTGTGTGTCTACTGGATGGACTGGAGCTTTCCCCTGCTGCGAGGCTGATGTGCTTATGGGGCAGAGAAATTCTTAGAAAATGTGTTTCCTACTTGGGGTTTGTTCTTCATGATCTCCATTGATCGGAACACTCACTTCACTGGGCAGATTATATGAATGTAATGAAAACCCTGTCAGGTGCTTAGAATTACCACAATACCAATCACGTCAATCATCAGACAAGGTTGAGAAAACTGACGGGATCCTCCAACTTAAAATTTCTAAACTTGCCCAAACTACTGGACATCTGTGGTCTAGGTAGGGCATTGCCTCTGGTCTCGCAGACTGTTCATAGTTCACTTTTGGGTAGAAACATACACTCACTCCGCATGAGATGGGCCCCTGCAGACCAGTGTCCAATGGTATACAACTTTCTGCTGGTCCCTTGTTGTCTCTTGTGAGGGTGACCAGCTCCTGTAAATCTCTAATGCCTTACACTCAAGCCTGTCATTAACAGGTTCAAGAAGTTTTCCCAGATCCCAATTCATAGGACCCTGTTGGTCCCAGTCTGGAGCCTGGTGAACTGGGTATTCTCAATGACATGACATGAGAGGAAGACAGCTTTCAGGCCCCATTAGAAGGGACCTTACCAAGTGCTCCTGACCACTGCCGCTGCTAAAAACCAAAAGATGCTGGAGACAAATTGAGGAAGCAGACGAGGAAGCCTATTGGTCAGCTCCCCTGATTTTGCATTGTCTGAGTCAGAGAAGGCCTACCAAGGAGGCTTTCATGATTCAGGATTCATTCCTTCCGTGGGTCCCTACTTCCCTGCCTAGGGTAGATGTACATGAGGCTACGATCAGGAACTTCTAAATTTCTGCAATTTCAGAATTAATTCTAAAATTCTGCAAATTCACAATTAAAAATCCCTAGTGTCTCTCCCCAAAGTTTTGGAAAATAGAATATCCTTTAGATAAGCAAGGAATTATCTGTGCTTGACCACTACCTTCTATACTCAGATTAACAACTTCTGGGGAGGTTGAAATTCACTTAGGTAAGATCACTGAGCAAGTCACTTGGCTTAAAAGAGTGACTCTTTCAATGGTTCTTTCTTTAATTGGGTTGGGTCCTAGGGACCAGGGTTCTGAAGTGTCCTGCAAACATTGGGAAATTCCTTGCTTATAGTTAGTCATAAAACTCTCCTTGGTACGTTGTATCCTCTCAAAAGCTCTTAATGCATGTTCGTGGCCGCTAACTACCAAGCACTTGATCTTCCTAAAACTGGAACATTGGAGGAGAAGCAACAAGAATGACTGACTTCTATGACCTGTGAATATCACAGAGGTTCAGCAAAACTGCAATGATCTATGGATGTCACACACAAGGAACAATGAACATTTCAAGAATTTCAGAGCAGTAGCTGAAAGTGGTGCTAATGCCTTAAATTTTTATCACGTCTCTTAAGTAAACTGAGAGTCTGACCAAAAGAGGGGGAATTGTTGCAAAGAAAACCACCAGGGACACCTGGGTGGCTCAGTGGGTTAAGCCTCTGCCTTCGGCTCAGGTCATGATCTCAGGGTCCTGGGATCAAGCCCCACATTGGGCTCCCTGCTCGGCGGGGAGCCTGCTTCCCCCTCTCTCTCTGCCTGCCTCTCTGCCTACTTGTGATCTCTCTCTGTGTCAAATAAATAAATAATATCTTAAAAAAAAAAAAGAAAGAAAGAAAACCACCAGCCTACAATGGCATTACTTAGGACAAGGACAAGTCACCAAGCAAGTTTAATACCTAACTTGATTACATTTCCAGCCTCCCTGAGAAATGTACTCTTAACATGTCAGTCAGGAATATTCTGATCAGCATCAGTGAGGTCATCTGTCACGTGGTCCCTTTCTATCCTCCAAAGAAAGCTGAGGTAATCCAACTAATAAGACTCCCACCCCTGGGGCGCCTGGGTGGCTCAGTCGTTAAGTGGCTGCCTTCGGCCCGGGTCATATCCCAGGGGTCTGGGATCGAGCCCCGCATCGGGCTCTCTGCTCTGCAGGAAGCCTGCTTCTCCCGCTACCATTCCCTCTGCTTGTGTTCCCTCTCTCGCTATGTTTCTCGCTGTCAAATAAATAAAATCTTTAAAAAAAAAAAAAA
>CM053613.1:88423359-88441355 GCA_028646535.1 Procyon lotor | reverse complement strand
ACTCACACCCCTTCTCCCTGAGGAAAGGTGACCTAACCTAGAACAATACCTTCTTTGCTTTTGCTGGGAACTTCTTCGCCCTGCCCTCCCTCCTTCAAAGGTTGTCCACTTAGCACAACTTCCTGCCACCCTCCTGTACTTGCTAGCTAGCTGGGATGCTGCACCGCCCTCTCCTAATAAAGCCAGTTCGGTCTTCAGATTCACTCAACTGAATTTTTGTTCTTTAACAGAACACAAAGGAAAAGTTCTTGATAAAATTAAAAGTGCTACTCCAGCGAAGACACAAGTGATAAGAAAGTGAAACAGCAAGGATGCTTGGGTGACTCACTGGGTTAAGCTGCTGCCTTGGACTCAGGTTGTGATCCCAGGGTCCTGGGATCGATCCCCGAGTTGGGCTCCCTGCTCAGCATGGAGTCTGCTTCTCCCTTTCTCTCTGCCCCCTCCTCCCACTCATGCCATCTCTCAAATAAATAAAATCTTAAAAAAAAGAAAGAAAGTGAAACAGCCTTATTGCTGATATAGGAAATGCTTTGGTGGTCTGGATGGAAGTTCACACCAGCACAACATTTCTATAAGGCAAGACCCAAGCTTCAGAAGAGAATGTTGAAGCTAGCAGAGGCTGGTTCGTGAAGTTTAAGGAAAGAAGCCATCATTTCATCGTAAAAGTGCAAGGTACAGCTCTAAGTGCTAATGAAGAAGGTGCAGCAAGTTTTCCGAAAGTTCTAGGTGAGAGAGTCAATGAAGAGAGCTACACTAGACGAAGACATTCACTGTAGATGGAACAGCCTTCTGTTTTAAGTAGATGTCATCTAGGACTTTCATAGCCGGAGAGAAAGAAGTCAACACTGGGCTTCAAAGCTTCAAATGGCAGGTTGACTCTTTGGTCAGGGCTCATGCAGCTGGCCACTTTCAGTTGAAGCCAGTGCTTTTTTGCCATTTTGAAAATCCTGGGGCCCTTAAGAGCTATGCCAAACCTGGGAAACCTGGGTGGCTCACGTCATGATCTCAGGGTCCTGGGATCGAGCCCCTGCTCAGCAGGGAGCCTGCCTCTCCCTCTGCCCCAGCCCCTCCCCCAGCTTGTGAGCGCTCTCTCTCTCTCTCTCTCATTCTCTCTCTCTCTCTCAAATAAATAAATTAAATCTTTAAAAAAAGAAAAAAGAACTATGCCAAACCTACTCTGCCTGTGCTCTAGAAATGGAACAACAAAACCTGGCTGACAGCACATCTGTTTACAATGTGGTTTACTGAATATTTTAAGCCACTATTGAGCCCTACTGCTCAGAATAAAAAGATTTCTTTAAAAATATTACTGATCATTAACAATGCCCCTGGTTGCTCAAGAGTGCTGATGGAGAGGTACAACAAAGATTAGTGTTTCCATACCTGCTAGCACAATGTCCATCCTGCAGTCCATGGGTCTTACCGTGTAAGACCAACATTTTGTAAGGCGGCAGCTGCCACAGACGGTGCTTCCTCTGATGGATCTGGGCAAAGTCCATTGAGAACCTGTGGGAACAGATCGCTGTTCTCTCTGCCGTTAGGGACATCTGTGGCTCATGGGAAGTGAAAACATCAACATTAACAAGAGTTTGGAAGAAGGTGATCCAACCCTCAGGGATGACTGAGGGGTTCGGGACCTTGGAGGAGGCAGTCACTACAGACGGGGTGGAAACAGCAAGAGAACTAGGCTCAGAGTGGAGCCTGAGGGGGGGCCTGACCCGGTGCAATCTCGTGATCGACCCCACCAGCTGCGGGGCTGCCTCGCACAGAGAGGAGCGAGGGGACAGGGGTTTCTTGAGGTGGCATCTGTTGCTGCTGATGATGTGCTGGAGATCGTCGAAACAACATCAGAGGGTTGAGCATATGACTTAAACTTAGTTGACGGAGCAGCAGAGGGTTTGAGAGGATGGACTCCAGTTTCGAAAGAAGTTCTACGGAGGGTAAAATGCTATCGAACAGCCTCCTGTGCTGCAGGAAAACCTTCCTGACGGGAAGAGGCGGTTGCTGAGGCCGACTTCACTCTTATTCTGAGAAGCCACCCCAACCACACCGAACATCGCCATAGTCAGTGACCGTCAACATAGAGCTACGACCCCCTGCCAGCAAGAAGATCAGGATCAGCCAAAGCTCAGATAATGCGTTGCATTTTTAGCAACAAAGTATTGCTAAATTTTGTAATTAAGGCAATGTACATTTTTTTGCTTTGTTTTTGTTTGCTACTGCAGACTCAGTAGACCACAGTATAGTGTAAACCAAACTTTCACAAGAGCCGCATGTGGTTAGAGCAGAAGGCAAACACGAGTGACCCCTCAGGCCCCCACTGTGAGCACAGATGTGTTCTCTTCGACCCTCACAGATTTGATTTCTTTTGGCGCTGATTCTTTATCAGAAGCTAAAATTTGTGAGATTTTAAATACAGTCTTGGATCACAGGCTTCCCTTGCCCGAATTTCCACAGCACAGTGATTACCTGGAACCGAGTCCATATGCTACATTCCGGGATTCAGATGCTCTCTCGGTTTGCCTGACCCCACAGAGCCTGACTAGTGTAGTTAATGTCTCTCACCAAGCCTGCAGGATGTTTGCATTTATGGCCTCTGCTGGGGAGATTCAAGGCCAGACTTTGGACGGAGCCGTCCTTAACAACCTCAACACCTTACACCAGTGCCATGATTGATGGGATAATTATCCAACTCAAGTCTCAGTTTCCCTTTATGGAAACTATCTGCCTTGGAGAAGTTGTTGGACTAAATTTAATGCCTGAAAATCAATATCACCTATTGAACAGCAGATGTCCCGTAATGTTAATTATAACCTTCATGTAACTCCTTGAGTATCTATAATACCAGTAGATACAAGAAGTGTCCTAAGAGAAAAGATCTCATAAGAGAGGAACAGTGTATTTCCACAAGTTCAGAAGATTGAACAATTACATCCATTTCAAGGGCAGAGGGAGGGTGACATGGATATTTTGTTGAGGAAGGAAGAAAAGAAATTTAAGGCATCCATACTACAACACATGCCTCACAAGCTGTGCGGTGTGGGGAGCTCATTTGGACTGTGAATCTGAGAAAATCACCGTCAGATGCACGGTCCACACGGCCTGAGTGCCCCTTAGGCGCAGAGCCCAGCACGTGGCCAGTGTCCCACATCAAGCCGCTGTGCCTCCAGGGCTTTCTGCTTCGCTCTCTGGAGATGATCCCAGAGACCTGAGGGCTGCTCAGCTGTGAGCACCCCACCCAGAGACTCGGGGGCGGGTCTGGGCTCCCCACTGGAGAAAGACTTCAACCCAGGGGTCAGTGGGTAGCTGTCGCCCAATTCCCCACCTTCTGCTAAGGTAGATTTACATAATTCAAGAGGATCCTCCAGGAAGACTGGAAACTGGTTGCTCAAAATAGGAATGGATTTATTAATGAGACTTGTTTGGGTGGTTTTCTCCCTTGCATCTCCCTTTGCCCGACTGCTTCCTGGGAACCCCTTGCAAATAAGCTACATGCCTGCAAAGCCCAGTGTCCATCTCTGCTTTCAGGATCGTCTCAGTCGAGACCGTTGAGGTCCCCATCCAGTTGTCATCGTCCTCATTGTCATCTTTGCTGAGCACTCACTGTGTGGAAGAGCTGAGCTTCATTTCCTGCATATATCATCTTTGGTAGTATTAACACTCCTGAGAGGTGAAAATTTGTCGCCAAGATAAGGGCATGTGTAGTCATAGTATCTAATAACAAAGGTCGGTTTGAGTAGGTACCCAGATTAGGTTAGCAACTGGAGTCTGCTCTAAGCCGAGCATGAGATTAATTTATCTGTAACAGCTCGTGCATCTCTGCACAACATTCTTGCCTTGGCTTTCAAAGCCTGAAACTGTGTTACTGAAACGTCTTACCACACGTACTCCCCACCGCTGTCCGCAATATTCATTCACTCGCCTTCGGCAAACCACGCTGCTGAACCAGCCCTGAAGTCCTCGTCTTGTCCTCCTAGTCAGACTACAAGCTTTTCATTCCTTGAGTTGTGTTTTGTCTTTGTCTGGGAGACCTCTACATCTTCCTCTGTTTCTTCCTCAACCCCGTGCAGAGGTCATTCAATGGTAGGTAAACTGCACGTGGCAGGAGACACAGGCTTGGTTACCATGGACGAGTTCCATGGAAAGTGAGATAGTCCAGAGAGGATTGCATAAAACACACGGAAAAACTTTAAAGCCTAAGGCACTCATTTCAACTACCTAAATGTCCTCACTAAGGTCTGCATATTGTCAGGCCTCCTGCTCCTTCCATTTTGGGATTTATTGAAGTTTGGGTCCTGGTGACTCCAGCTCTCTTGAAAACTATTTCTTTGAGATCGAGGAGAAGAGAGCAAAAAATTGTTCCTCCCATGGGCTTTGTTAATGGTGCATCTGGGTCCCCTAAAGAAGCAATCTGCAGTACTCCAGTGATTTCTTCGCCCATACATGTTTTTTCACAGAGCAGATTGTTTTCAGAGCTTGTTACTCACTGGAAAGGGTGAAGAAAATGCTGGTGTAATCATCCTGTTTTCTTTCTCTTCAGTCCCCTCTCCATTATTGTCTCTCTGCTGTCTCTCCCCTGCTGCCCTCCTCTCCCTCACACGCACACACGCATACTCACGCGCACACACGCACATGCACGCAGACACACATTCAAAACCCACTGCCCCACTTTCCCACAAATAGTCAAGGCTCTATCCTGCTTTTTCTGAAAAGAATGCTAATTTAGCACAAAAGGTTTTGAAAACAGTTGTAACAAACTCCTTGTCCAGCACTAAACCATCAGATTAAACATTCACCTTCTAGTTGCACTGTCACCCTCTAGCAAGATAAACGCCGCACGAAGATAAGGTCCCCGGGGCACCTGGGCGGGCAGAAGGGGGATGGGCTGAGGAGAAGCCGTTGTGACCAGAGGAGACCAGGTATTGCAAGACGAAGCATGGAGACCCGAAACAAGGGAAAAGTCGGAATGGAAGATTCAGCGCAAGCAAGGACTGATGCAGCCCGCGGGGGCCAGCTGGTCCCCAGGCTGCACAGAGGGACCTGTTCGTTGTGTTAAAGGCCAACAGATGCAAGCTGCTCTTCTGTTTTCAGTACACACCTAACACGTATTTCCCACTGGACGTTCAACAGCGGTGGTTCTAAAATACTTGTGTAAGAGGGGCTCGTGGGCGGCCGTCCGCTTGAGAGCCGAAGGAACTGTTTTGAATTGTTTTCCTTGGATCTGATTGCTTTGGGCAGACCTGGCTTGCCCTCACACCCGTGCTCTTGATCTGTGAGCCCGCTGCCCCTGCACCCTCAGAGTGTGATTCCTTTACCAAAGCGTCTTTCTTCGAAGAAACTATCTGATTACCTAGGGAAGTGGAGCCCTGAGCCCCCTCCCCGGTGTCTCACAAATACACACTTTCCCTCAGTAGACATAACCTCCTCGGGGAAGGGCGACCCTGAAAATCTTCACCTGCTGTAGGCACTGTCCCCCCAGAATAACGGTTTCCCAGCAGTTACGACCAACAAATTCCAGAAGGAAAAGAACCACATTGAGTTTTAGTTTAGCTTCACAAGAAACTCATCACAGGTGCCCAAACCTGGAAAACCCAATAAATGGTTTGGCCGTAGTTCCTGGTCTTCCATCCTCTGCTACCATCTTTGCTGGAAATTTAGTTTTTGGCCTGAGATGACAACACTCCGGAAGGCAGAACTTGGTTATTTGTTCCTAGATGCATGAGGGAAACAGAGTGTACTTGAAATTAGTGCCCATTTCTGTGCTCTGCCACCACCGTCCCTCAGGCAGCAATAGCCACGGTTGGTCCCAACCCGCACGTTTGGTCCTGAAAGACTGCATTTATCATCAGTACTTTCATGAACACTTTTTTGAGGAAGCTTTTTTCCTGGCAGTGGAGTATCTGTCCGTGGGTTTTGTCCGGTCCCCTCCCAGTGAGGAAGGTCTGTGCATCGCCTTAGGTAATTACCACAGACCGGGCTCTGCCAAACTCGCAGAAAGGTGAGTGCATTACCACAAGCTGATGCTTTAAAGGCTGACCGGGGGCTTGCTTGCCCAGTGAGACAGAACCCAGGAGCTAAAAGGAACAAGCGGGCTGTTTGCCTGTCTCTGGATTACAAGGGGACCAAACAGAAAGCCAAGAGAAGGGAGCACAGTTTCTCAATGAGAATGCAGTCGTCCAGGGCCTTTGCTGCTGCTGCTGGAGTTGGGGTGGGGGCGGGAAGCATCTGAACAGAGTGAGGTTCATTAAAGGTCAATGGTCACTGGAGACATCCGTCAACTCTGCAGAAGCAGGTTGTTTGAACCCTACATTCACGTCTTCTGTCTCTGAAGTGGCTTCGGAAAGTGCAGACAGCCCGCCAGCTCGCCCCTCTTCCCTCCTGGAGCACCAGCTCAGATGCCAGAGCCTGGCCCTGGGCCCTAGGAGGTCCGGAGGTGAAGGCGGCAGGCCTCCGAGGACTCCGGCAGCCTGCTGCTATGCCAGTGGGCGGGAGTCCACAAAATAAGACGAGTGGACTAGAGAACAGAGAGCGTGTGTGATGTAATGCACGTGTAATTAGTCTGTGCACACCTACTTTTAGGACATACTTGACTTGTGTTTGACCACTCTGGCATCACTGTACATCCTGAAAAGCACACGAGTAGAGAGACGGGTTATACGCAGGGGGGTAGGAGGAAAAAGAGCATACGTCTTCTTCTCCGATAAATGCATGAGCCCCCCAAGCTCCAGGAAGAGTGATGTCCCATATTGCACCAGAGGATTCAGGATAAAGATGTCTGGACTGTTTGAATGAACTGCAGTCGATGAGCTGCTCCCTCGGTGAATCGTCGTGAGCCCTGGGAGCAGAGAGAAGGGTCGCAGGAGCATAGAGACGAGAACATGCACTGAGGCCACAGGTAGGACAAAGGGGTCTGAGGCTGCGATGGCCAGAGCCCTGTTCTCAGCTGACATGGTGAATGACGGTGAGAGGTCCCAGTCCTGAGTTCCAGCTTGAACCACCGGACCTGACCTGAGCGCAGCCCAATGTCTGCTCGAGGTCCGGTCTCACACGCATGTATGTGCAGGGAGGACACGCGTCCTCATCACTGGGTCACTCGAGTCTCAGGCCTCCTCCACGGCTCCAGCGTCTCTGTCTCTCACTCTGTCGCCTCTTCCTGGCGAATCAGTCCTTCCTCTACTAAGTCATCCAGGCCGGAAGAGCTTTTGTGGTGCCCTTGCCTCCCCGCTTACGCAGGACCTTGTCTGTCAGAAGCACAGAGAGACTTCGAGTACTGAACACAGCTCGGTTTCCCTCCCATTTTGCCAGTTCTAACCTTTTTTAACCCAACTTTCATCTCCACGGGGATCAATAGTCTTGAAGAATGATCTACCATCTTTGAATCTTGCAGGAAAGATGCAGAGGCGTCCTCTGCCCGTAATTCCTTCTCATCTTGGCGTGGCCCGCATAGGCTCACTGAGTCAGCGGGGCGACTGCATGTCCTGCTTTCCCTGTCAGCCCCCTGGAAGTCAGAGGTCACTCTGCTCCCACACCCCCCCACCCAGACTCCGGAGGGTCTCATGGGCTCTCTCCTTTGTGAACAAAGGCTGCCGATACACATCCTGTCCCCATTCTCATCTGCGGGTGATTCCTAGCTGCAAAGCCAAGTAGGACTAGGGAAATAATAGCAGGACTCCTCTGGGGCTTCTTCTTGCTGTTACTGTTTACCTCAGAGATGCCATCAAGGGCTCTCTGAGCTCCGTCCCTCCCCCTCCCCCACCCCCTCCCCCTTCCTCCCCAAGGTCACCCATATAAATCTTCACCAAGCCTGATGAGGACAGCGGCCCTTTCCCAAACTGAACAACACTCACCAGCCGTGGCCCCTCACCCTCGCCGTGGGTGCGCGGTTAAAATGGCGAGCAAGGTGGCCCAGCGTTTTTGGGTGGGGCATGAGCCCAGACTGAGAAATAAGGAGGCCACCTACGTGTCTGTGTCAATACTCACTATGTCCTAGGAAGCTTTAAATTATTCTCACTCCCCACGGTGTCTCCAGGTCACCACAACTGACGCTGAGTAAGTAGACATCGTTCCCTAAGACCTTTGCTTCACCGGTCGGGGAAGTGAGAACATAGAACAAAGGAGAAGGCGGCGTGGAGTTAACCACAGGCACTGAAGGATCTTCATGTCACTGAGCTTTAACTGGACCGTCCACTGAAGGGTCTGGAATTTTTGTCACCTAAGTCCAGTACTCGGACTTTTTTTTTTTTAATTGTGGTAAAATACACTAATCATAAAATTTACCATGTTGGCCGCGTTCAGTTCGGTGGCACTAGGTACACGCGTCCACATCCTCGTGCAAGCGTTCCCCACCCCGCCTCTCGATCTCTTCTAATCCTGGAAAACTGACGTTAGCTGCTACTAAACACAGCCCCCCAGTGCTGCTTCCTCTCCTTCTCTGCACCGCCGGCTGGCTCGTCTAGCGGACTCATGCCGTTTGTCCCCTCGTGAGTGGCCTTCCAGTCCGCTGACCCATGTTGTGGACCCTGCTTCCCTTCTGAGGCCGGGCAGCAGTGCGTCACGCGTGCAGGTTTTGTGTCCCTGCGTATCCGCCCGCGGGCACCTGGGCTGCTTCCACCTTTCGCTGCGGCGAATAACGCTGCCGCGAGCACGGCTGTGCCCAGACCTCTGGCAAACCCCCGTGGCCGCACACTCAGAAGGGGAATGGCCGGATCAGAGGGGAGTTCTGTTTTTAATTCTTTTCAGGAACTGAACTACCGTTTTCCGTAGCGGCTGCCCCGCGTGGGTTTCCACCAACAGCGCAGACCACTGGCCGCTCTCCCACCTCCTCACGGCGCCGGCTGGTTCCTGGGGGTTTGTTGCCTTCCATACCCCCGTCCTACCGGCCAGAGGTGGCCGAGATGTCCCGACTCCTTTCCCCTGTGCTCCAGCCCAGCACGGGGCCGCCTCCCACCCAGAAGGGACCCGTGTCCCTGAGAAGCAGCTTCGCTTCGGGGAATGAAAGTGTGTTTTTTTTCCCCTTTATCTAAGGCTCTTCCTCTTCAGGTGGCTCCGTGTTAAGGGACACGATAGAGCGGAGACGGACAGAATGGTTGAATTAACGCTTTAACTGCTGATCGCGGACAAGGAACGGCCCTGTGACTCGGTTTCCCCATCTCCCAGATGGGTTTCATGATAATTCCTATATTGTAGTGTTAGTGTGCTTAATGGGTATCTTAAAAGGCATATGTACCTGGCTTAGAGGAAGCACCCGATGACGACTGTGTGTGCCCGTAACAACCCTATTCATCTCACAGCTCATTCAGCATAAATCTTTGGCATGGCAACTAGGACCGATTCATGTGCCAGGCACTACTGTAGGTGCCAGGGATAGAGCAGTGACCAAAACATACAGACCTTCCGGCTGCAACAGAACTGCATTACCATGGGAGAGACACAATACTCATTGGCCACACACAAAATGTTTTGTGTTAGGAGTACTCTCTGTGAGGAGGGGAAAGTAAACGGGGTGGGGCGGGGCTGGGGTTCTGGATTATGTATTGAGGGCTCAGAGAAGGCTGCGAGGAGTGAGCCAGTGATCCTCATAGCACATGTTTAATTGTCTCAAACATAAACTCAGTGTGGCCAACTGCTTCATCCATGCATCTGTGGAAAACTGGAGTGTGATCTAGGTGCTAATACAGCTGGTTTCCAGCCCTTAGTAGGTGTTTTAACAGTTGAAAGAAAACAATCTCAGAAGATTTGAGGAATCACATTTCTCACTAATCGCCTATATGTGTGATGTAATTTGATATGTACTTAGCCAAGGGCCTGGGTGCTGCGGCGTGTACCGACCTGAGTGAGGCAGGTTGGCGAGGGGGAGGTCTGTGCCCCCCGAAGGAGGAGGCTTGTCCCTCTGAAGAGCCCGGACTCCTTAGGCCCAAGTGATTTTTCCCAGGAGAATGAAGATCCAGTTTACTCTAACCTTTCACTTGTGTGTATTTTATCTATCATTTAAAAAAAAAAAAAATCCACCTGATTTGCTGTTGCTTTAAAACACTGTGCGGATGAAACAAAGCTTATCTGTGTTTCACATTTGACCCGTGGGTCACCGGTTTGTTTTTTTGTGCTTTTGGTGGAGAATGGCATTTGCTTTCTTTGGGAATGGGATCCTCTGTCTCAGCAATGTGTAGCAGAAAATGAGGGACGTTTGATGTATGGTTTTCTTAAAGCAATGTTTTCTTTCCCTTCCCACATCCTCCACTAAACTTGTTAGAGGCTCTATGTCCTCTTGTCGTAGGGAATATCTGTGACAAAGCAGAATTCAGAAACGTCCAGGAAGACAGTGGGATCCAGAGAAGGAGAAAGATGAGGTGCACGCACGCACACACACACACACACACACACACACACACGGGATGTCACCGTGGAGAACGGAGAAGAAGAATGTCTTCATATGAATAGAGTTTCTCTCCCGTGGCCCGGGAGAAGTCGGAGGTGTGTGACTTTGCCCCACCGCGCTGGGGCCGGGACAGCGGACGGGGTGTCCTTACCACAGACAGTGGTCAAACCATCCTTACAAGGAAGTGAAGCCGGAGGTACCGAGATGGCCAAAGTCAGGCGTGGTTCTCAGGTGAGAGTCCATTCCTGGCTTTAAAAGTAAAAATGTCCATGATGATAATGTTTGAATAGAAAGAACAGAATTTTTTGCTTCCTCATCTTTCTGGAAACCACGTGAGCGCGTGTAAATCTGCCGAGACTACAGGAGAGGATGGGGCTCCTGTAAATGGCTGCCACTGGTCTTGCCTCCGTTTAGGTAGAGATTTGGATTCGGAATGTAATTTGGATTCAGAGAGGATGATCGGACGTACATGAAGGATGGAGTTAACAAGAAGCACTGTTTTACACAACAGGTAATGACCAGAAGTTTTAGATCTAGGCCCATGTCCGATTTCTGGGATTGATTTGCTGCCGACAGTTCAGATCTGTGATCAGATGTGTGTGGGTGCTGAGAGTGGATGTGATACGGAGGCAGAACATCCCCAGACCTCCCTGCATTGTCCATAACTCTTGGAGACGCAGTGTTTCATCACTCATTCCTCTGTCTATTCTTCGGTGTCAACCTTCTAGAAGAGACCTAATGAATACATCTTAGTGGGAGCACTCATCAAATGTGAGATGTTTCCTTTTCTAGAATCCTCCCCTCTTCCCAGATACGGAGTCATATCATCCTTGATATAAGTCTATAGTCCTATAAGCCTGAATTAGTTAACCCCTCGAATTAACTACACGTGCCTACACGATTACCTCGTCTGTATCATTTCTGTTATCTGTACTTGTTTCAGTATAGCACGTATAAAATCATCACCTGGCTACAAATGAAAGAGATTGCTGCTAGACTGGCGATAGTCTTGGAGGAAAGTATTCATATAGTTCAATACATCAGTATGTTCAATAGTCTTCATATCCCTATTTCATTTTCTTTGTAAAATGCCTGTGTTAGACGAATCCATGTCTGTTTTAGGGAGAAGAGTATGAAGTATCAGTGGTTCAGAGACTTGCCCAACACAAGGGTCCCCTTGCGTGATGTGCGCCTTGCTCCCAGCCTAGCATGATGGTAAGAAATAGGGAAATCATCAGCAGGTAGCATAGGACTCAGACCCTACTCTTAAGGAGCTCAAAATAATCTGGGAAATGATAGGCATGAGCACAGGAAACTGTTGCGTGGCATATGGGAGAACGTGGGCTGAGAGAGCATTAGGAAGATCTCGGAGAACAGGGACATTGAATGTGCTCTGGAGGAGACAGGAAGCTCCCACAGAGGTACTAGCATTCGTAGGACCTGTAGGGTGTAGGTGTCTGAATAGTGCTGGGGGGAGAAATAGGGCTGATGATCTGTCCTGTTCTTACTTAACCGGCAACACCTGGGAATTGGCATCTGCGTGCAGCTTTGCTGATGAGGAAACTGAGACTTCCCGAAAATACGCTTCTTGCCCAGGAATGTAGAGTCAGAGAACCAGAGGGGTGGGGTGGGAAACAACACGAGGAGACAGCCCCTATGAATGGAAGTGAGCCAAAACAAGAAACCAGAAACCTAGAGTCGGAGGATTCCCAGGTGTTGGGATATCCAGACAAAAACTACAGAAGAGCAATGTGGAGATCACTGAAATCAGTGCGTGAAGAGCGAGGCCCATAAACATCGGGAAGCAATCACTTTTAAAAAGATACTTTTTATGGAAAAGGGTCTTCCAGAAATGGAAACTGTAGTCATTGCGAGAAAAACTCAAAGGACAGCCTGGACACATATGCCGTTGACGATGGATTGGTGAACTTTGAGATACGCGCAGACCAGCTCTGTAGAATGCAGCACAGAGAAGGGAGGTGGCAGCTGCCAGAGAGAGTAGGAGGTTCGTAGGTTAGAATCACAAAGTCTAGCGTATTAGCGATATTAGTAACCTCTCGCTGCCATGACAAATCACCACAAGCATAGTGGCTTAAAACAACACACATTTATCGCACAGCTCTAGAGGTAAGTTTCTAATGCGAGTCTGTTGGCCTAAAACCAGGCTGTCAGGAGAGCTGTGTTTCTTCCTGCGAGATCTGGGAAGAAATCTACCGCCGTTCAGGTTGTTGGCGGAATGCAGTTCCTCGTGTTGTAGGAGTGAGCTTGTGTGTCCTTCCTGGCTGTCCATTGGGAGGTATTCCTAGATCCCCATGACCTCTCTTTGGTTCACGGGTATGGCCCTTCCTACAGAATTGGCAAGAGTGTGTCAAAACCTTCTGAAATTTGGAATCTTTCCGACTTCTGCTGCTATATCTCAAGTGCTTCCAACCGGAGAGAGTTCTCTGCTTTCGGGGACCCGTGTGATGACATTGGGCCCACTCAGATCACCCAGGATGGTCTCCCTGTTTCACAGTCAATGAGTAGTCCTTTATTACATCCTCTGAGACTCGGAGCTGTCACAACTGTGACACAAAGGTATGAAGACGATAGAGCCCAAACTTCGGTACATCTCGTCCCAGACACAATGGAAAGAATGAGAAGGAGACTATTTCTAAAGAGAGGTTTTCAGAATCATGTCAGAGAGCAGAATATCAGAGTTCTGAAATACACAGACCCACAGCTACAGAAGGCACGCTTCGTTAAGTGTGACAAACACAAAGAAGGCCAGTGGCTTACAACACCCCTGTGAGATGCGCATTATTTTTTTTTTTTTAAGATTTTATTTATTTATTTGTCAGAGAGACAGAGAGACAGACAGACAGAGGCAGGCAAAGGGAGAAGGAGACTCCCCACTGAGCAAGGAGCCCATTTCAGGATTCGATCCCAGGACCCTGGGATCATGACCTGAGCTGAAGGCAGATGCTTAACTGACTGAGCCACCCAGGTGTCCCGAGATGCACATTATTGTTCCCACTTTGAAGAGGAGGGGAAAAAAAAAGGCAGAGAGCTCTTTGTCAAAGGTCATCCAGGTTGGTGTAATTCAGGTCATGAATAGGGTGCTAGAGGTCCCTTTGTGCCTCTCTTCTCATGAAATTGTGAATGAAGAGCATTCTGGAGCTGGCTTCTGCGGTGTCACAGAGCCTGCAGAATGTAGCCCCGTGATGCTTTGGGAGTGACTGGTTATGAATGGCTCACTTGCATACCACAGAAACCACCGTAGCTGGCTTAAGTAGGAAATGATTTAGTGCTGTGTGTACCTGGCCGCCACCAATATGGCCCACTTCCCGGTGTTGTGCCCTTGCGTCATGCCTTCTCCTTGAGGGTAAGCTGAACATGGTATTTTGATTCCAATAAACAGAATAAGGTACATATGAAGCGGTGTGTTTTGCAAAATTAGGCGACCAGAAGACTGATTTCCATCTTGCCCATTTCTCTTTGTTCCCCCTTATTTGCTCTGATGGAAGCTGGCTTCCATGTTGGGAGTTTCCCTGTGGAGAAACTCATATGTTAAGGAACTGAGCAGAGCTTCTGGTCACCTGTGCTGACCTGAACCCTGCCAGTTGGTGAGCAGGACTCAGTCCCCCGTGCTCGAGTCTGGGAGCAGATCTGACCCTCTTGCTGGACCTTCAGATGAGACAAAAGTGTTGGGCGCCATCTTGTTTGCTGCGTATTGCCTGAATTCCTATCACATGTAAATAGTGAGATAACAAGTCCTTGTGTGTCAAGCGACTGCATTTTGGGGGCAGTTGGTTACACACATGTAATTACTATGTGATGTAGTAAGCGGCAGACAAAAATCGGTGTTAGAGCTTAAGAGCAGGATGTAGACTGATTGGGAAGGCTACGGCTGTGAGTCTGCTCACCAGAGACTGCTGAGTCGGGAAGTCTGGGATTGTGCGTTCTTCATCCGACTGTGTTCTCTCACAGGCCATGATCACCACAGGAAATAAGCACGAAGGACATCATCCTTATGTCCTTTCTCATTAATTGTGTCATTCCTCCTTTCTTTATCCCCTTATATCCTTATTTTTATCTTGTTTTTGTATGTTTTTGCTCTTCCTCTGCCTTATACACACCACACACCCCATTAGCAGCACCTTTACTCCTTCTTTTCTTCAATATCTAAATATGTTTTCTCCAATTCTAAACAGAATCTCCAATTCTAAACAGAATGCTGACTTAGCATCATAGGTTTTAGCATAGTAGGTTTTGAGAAAAGGAACTATATATACGTATGCATAGCAATCAAATATGGGAGCAAATTCTCCATGTTGAATATTCACTGGAATGAAAGCGAGTGTAGCACAAAGGGCAAGTCCCAGGAGGTATCTCGTCCAGGGCACAGGGACCAGATCATTACAGAACCCTACACAAAGGTTAACTTGTAAAATATTTTTTCCTTCTGCTCTCAGACAACACGAAGTTTTCATTCCATGAGCTGGGCTGGATAATAATGATCATCAGCTTACTTCTAAAAACTGGGGCTGGGTGGTCAATGTTTGGGAATGTGGTGTGGTTGCTAGATCAGGGGTGTCCCATAGATGATTCTTGCCACAGCTCCTGTCTGGGATACCAGGAGAGTAAAACAGTGAAAGTAACTAACAAAAGTCTTGAGTTTAGGGGAGGAAATGAATGACAACCAGGCTCGCACGTCTTCACAGGACTCCAGGGCCGCTGACTTTGGAGCATATGAACCTCTATAGAGGTAGAAGCACAAATGCAATTTACTCAGTTAAATTCCTTCAGCTCTTCCTCTTCTCCTATGTGCTCCAGGCCACCCTAACCTTAGTCCTATGGGAAGCTTTTTCACGGTAAGTAACACCGTAGATATACAGTTAATTTAACAACAATAACAAAAATTATCGGAATACAAAATGACCTTTAAAAAAATCATTCTAGACAGGTGACTCTCCTCCAGGACGTAGGTACACAAGGACTACACTGCTGTGGTTTTCTGCAGAATAGAGAAGTGGCACTAGGTGCCATGGTAGTTGCTCAGCTGTAATTCCTGTCATAATGAATAGCTTCAACCTTGTTGTATCCCAAAGATGTCTGTATTGTTCCAGGAAAGAAGGAATACAAGGACGTGTTCATACTGGTTTCCATTCCCAAGCTTGTGCTTATACAAATTATCATTGTAAGCTACATCCGTGATATGTACGTACGAGTTATCATTGTAAGCTACATCTGTGAAATGTACGTACAAGTACGTAAGAGTAATGTCTGGAAAGTAAAATGTGATAAACTAAAGGTGCATATTGTAAAATCCATAGCAATTCCTAAAAAATAGTGGTATAGCTAGTAAGAAGTAAAATAAATACAAATAGAAACAATTAATCCAAAAGGAAACAGGAATAAGAACAGATAAGACATATAGAAAACAACCAACAAGATGTCAGACTTGAACTGAACTGTATTAAATACATAAAATCTGTTACTTAAATAATTAATTATAATTCACCTGTATTTTCTGAATAAAAGGCACCAGACTGTTAGACTACATTAAAAAAAAAAAAAGTAAAACACAATTCTTTGCTTCTTAAAATAATCATACTGTAGATATGGTGATATAGTATGATAAAGTCAAAGAACAGAAAATGAGAGACCTTTCAACCCCATAGCACAGGTCCCAAAAGTCACAGACCACGTTAGAAAGAAAGAAAAAAAAAAAAAGATTTAATCACTGTAACTTTAAAAACCCTTGATCCCCAAGATACCATCCAGAAAAGTAAAAAGCAAGCATTAGCTTGAAAGAAAATATTTGTAATACATGTATCTGGCAGAGGTCTTGGACCAAGAATATTTAAAGAATACTTAAAACTCAGGAAAGAAAACGAAAAGATGATGTGGACACTGTAAGAGCAAAGATGACCAGACAGCCAAGTACATGATGTTTCACAACTTTAATCATCAGGAAGATATAAATTGTAGCCACAATAGGATATTGGTAGTCAAAATCTGTAGTTGCCCAGATCTCCATCACCATGTGAATGGGTAAACTGATCTGTATTGATGGAGCATAACGTTGACTCATGCTCATATCCTAACAACATGAACTACTTCTAAGTGCATCAAAGTAGAAATCTCTTAAAATATTTTGTTGATTAAAAGAACACTTACACAAGCATACCATTTACAGGAAAAAAAGTAACTAACACAACTGGTGTATGGTTACAGAAATGAGATCAGGAGTTTCCTTGACCTTGGGTTGGTGCAATTAATTGCCTCTAATTTAATTTGTTAAGATAAGGGAAATACTCTGCAAGTAGACTTTGGTAGTATGCACCTCTAGCAAAGCCCACTGAACTTTATACCTAAAATGGGATGCATTTTATCATGTGCAAATTATAGCACAGTTAGGTTAATTCAAAATAAACTGAGGCACACAAGTCAAAGGACATGTTTTATAACAGAGGCAAGGGTTTAAGTATGAGTAGGATAGCAACTTTCAAAAAGGAATTAATTCACAGGTACTAAACCAGGCAAATGCATAGGGCATCCCTTACGAGAGATGACCTTCATTTAGGAGAGAGGATTAACCATGGTGAAACTAATTGTTTGGGTGACTGAGTGTTGTGAGGTATCAATATCTTCTCCATTCTTTAAAAGGCATTCATTATTAACCATTTCAGTTTCAATTTGCCTTTTCCTCGTGACTTGTGAAAACCTTTATACATACATATTTGCCACAAGATTTTTTGGTTTGTGAGGTGTCTGGTCAATGTTTGTGGTTGTTTTTGTTTAGTTTAGTTTTTCTTTCTTTCTCTCTCCCTTCCTTCCTTCCTTCTTTCCTTCCTTCCTGCCTTTCCTCCTTCCTTCCTTGCTTCCTTCCTTCCTTCCTTTTTTTGAGTGTTGGGAGTTCCTTTCATATATTGTGAATAAAAGTTCTATATATTATGAAAAAATTAAAACTTTTCTCCCAATCTAGAATTGTCTCTTCAATCTCCTAAATATGTCTTTAAATGAGGAGACAACCTTATGTTTGATAAAAGCCAAATATATCATTTTAAGAAATTATGCTTTTGATGTTATGGCTAAGCATAAACAGAGGTCACAAAAATTCCCTCCTAACTTTTTCCTCTAGAATATTTATAATTATACCTTTTATATTTAGGTCTCAGGTACACTTAGGATTAAATTTTTACATATAATTTTAGGGTGAACAGGAGTTTATTATTTATATATGGATAGACCATTGTCCTTGTATCACTTCCTAAAAGCACTCTCTTCTCCACCAAGTTGCATTCATAATGTTGCCAAAAATCAGTTGCCCTTATGTGTTTTAGTCTGCACTCTAATATTTTTCCCCAAAAATCTTTTTTTTTAAAGGTTTTATTTATTTATTTCGCAGAGAGAGAGATCACAAGCAGGCAGAGAGGCAGGCAGAGAGAGAGGGGGAAGCAGGCTCCCCACTGAGCAGAGAGCCCGATGCGGGGCTCGATCCCAGGACCCTGAGACCATGACCTGAGCCGAAGGCAGAGGCTTTAACCCACTGAGCCACCCAGGGACCCCCCCCCACCAAATCTTTTTTATTACGAGGTTTTTTTCAACCACACAGAAAATTTGAAAGACAATAAAA
>CM053613.1:88384760-88422859 GCA_028646535.1 Procyon lotor | reverse complement strand
TTGCTTTGTGCCAAGACCTGTGCTGGGAGGTTTGTATGGAACATCTCCTCAAATTCATGTCTCATCCCCACTAGATGGGTGCCATTTGTATTTCCATTCTTATAAAAAAGAGGCTTGGGTGTACAGATGTCTCCTGTCCGATCTCGGAGGAGAAGCACTCAGTCTTTTGTCATTCAATATATTGGTTGTAGAGTTTTCATAGGTGTTCTCCATCACTTTTAGAAAGTTCTCTTAGGTTACGAAGGGTCTTTTTTAAGAAAGGGGTGTTGGATTTTGTTAAATGGTTGTTCTGTGTCTTGAAATGGCCATATTGGTTTCCATCCTTCTGTCCTTCCTTGCATTTCTGGAAGGAACCATCCTTGGTCATGAGATAGCTCCTTTTTTAAAGTATTGTTGGAGCTGTTTTCTAAACTTAAGTTGGGAATTTTGCATCTACATTCATGAGAAATATTTGCTGGTATTTTGCCTCTCTTATAATGTCATTTTTTGGTATTGTTAGCAGTGAAATGCTGGTCCCATAAAATGAGTTTGGAAGTATTTCTAACTTTTTAATTATCTGGATGAGTGTATATAGAATTTCTATTATATCTTCCTGAAATGTTTGGTATAATTCAAAACTGAAACCATTTGAGCCCAGTGTTTTCTTTGTGGGCATGTTTTTAAGCACAAAGTTAATTTGTGTAATGTATATAGGGCTCTTCTGGTTATTTATTTCTTCTTCATTGAGCTTTAATGGTCCGAGTATTTTGAGGAATTTATCCATTGCATAGAAGTTGTGGTAATCATTTGCATAGTGTTGTTAATTATGGTCCCTTGTTATCCTTTTACCATCTGTAGGATCATAGCAATGTCAGCTTTTCCTTCCTGATAATAATAATTTTTGTTTTTCTCTACTTTCCTATTCAGTCTGTTTGGAGTTTTATCCGGTTTGTTAATCTTCCAAGTGAACCATCTTTTGATTCCATGCACTTTCTCTGTTGCTTTTATATTTTCCAGTTGATGAATTTCCGCTGTTCTGATCTCTGGTATTTCCTTTTGTTCTAAGTTTTCTTTTCTCTTGCTCTTCTTTTTCTAGTTTCTTAAAGTGGAAGATGAAGTCCTTGTTTGGAGACATTGCTTGTTTACTCATTTCATCATACAGTGCTTAAAATTCCTCCTAAATATATCTTTACTAGCATCCCACAGTTTTTGATATGTTGTGTTTTAATTTACATTCAATTAAAACTGATTTCAAATTTCCATTTTAATTTCTTCTTTGATCCATGTGCTCTTTAGAGTGAATTATTTAATATCAAATATTTGCAGATTTTTCCACAGACCCTCCTATTATTGACTGCTAATTTTATTCCATTTTGGCTAAAGAACCATGTCCTGTATGAAAGGAATTACTTCCAATTTATTGAGACTCGTTTGACCAGACTGCTTTATATGCTGATGGGGTCAAGTTGTTTGATTATGTTGTTTATATCTCATCTGTCTTCTTTGATTTGTTTGTGCCCTTTTTTCTATTGATTATTGAGAGAAGGTTAATGAAATCACTGACTTTAGCTGTGAATTTGTCTATTTCTCTTTGTAGTTCTATCCGTTTGGTGTTCTTAGATGTTAAAACTGCTATTAAATGTCTAAATGTTTAGAATTGTTATGTTCTCCCTATGGATTTATCCCATCATCCTTACGGTATTACACGTTTTTATTCCTATTAATATTCTCTGATAAGAAATTTACTTTACCTGAATGTAACCTATTTTATTGTTGACTGGTGTTAGCATGATACACTTTTTCTATCATTTTATTTTTAACTTATTTGTCTCATTATATATATTTTAATGCAGTCTCAATGTCTAACATCTAATTGGTGTGTTTAGTCTATTTACATTTAATTGAATTATTTATAATGTTAGGTTTAAATCTATCTTGCTACTTTTTATTTATTATTTATTTATTTATTTATTGTTTTTTTAAGTGGGCTCCACACCCAACATGGAGCTCGAACTCATGACCCTGAGATCAAGAGTCACATGCTCTACCAACTGAGCCAGCTAAGGGTCCCTATTCGGCTACTTCTTAAAATTTGCATTACCTATTCTTTTTTTTTACCTTCTTTACAATGTTTCTGCTTCTCTTGGATTGAGTATTATTATGATTTATTTTATTTCTTTTGCTGCTTATTAGCTATAATTTTTTATTTTGTTCTTTTAGGCGTTAACTCGGTGGTTATAATATACAAGTTTAACTTATCATTTCACAAGTGTTATTATTTTAGTTTAACCATCAATTTTCCTTTACAGTTTTTAAATAACATACAGTTTAAGTATCACATTTATTCTATTAATAATATAATTTAATATGTGATATATATTTTATATTTTTATGTATTATGTAATTTTCATATTATATCTTATATATGCATTTTTCCCATGTAGTTACCACTTCTGACATTTGCATTCACTTTTATAAACCTTTATTTCTATATGGTATCATTCCCTTCTGTCTGAGTGACTACCATTAACATTTCTTATAGTTGAAGTCCACCCATGATGGAATATTTCAGCTTTTCTATTGATGAAAAAGTCCTTCCTTCACCTTTGATTTAAAAAAATGTTTTTATGTTTTTCTGAACTTACAGTTTTTGGATGACTTTCTTTTGGGTGGGGGCAGCTTTACTACTGTTTTCTAGCGTGGATTGTTTCGATAATCAGTCTGCTGCTGTTCCTTACTCTATTATGTAGCACGTTTCTTTTTCTCTTTATGTTTTTTTTTTTTTTCCTTTCTTTTAGGACTATGTTTTTACCAGTGGCTTTTAGAAATTTAATGATAGGCCTTGCTGTATTTTTTTTTACCATTTTTTTAATATTTGGCTTATCGCCCTTTTTAAATCTATGAGTCTGTAGTTTTTGTTACATTTGGAGAATTTTGGGCCAATATTTCCCCAAATATTATGTTGCTCCTTCTTCTTTAGGACACAACTTGCATGTATTTGAGGCCTTTTGAGTGTGTCCCAGAGCTCACTAACCCTTCATTTTGTATCGTATCATTTCCTGTTCTCTGGGCTTCACTTCGGGCAGTTTCCTCAAATTCACTAATTTTTCTTCCCATACATTAGATTAGCTCTTCATGCCATCCAGTGTATTTTCCACCCCACACATTCCATATCTCAAAATACAATTTTGATCTTTTAGTATCTTCCATGACTCTACTTACCTGTTTGCCATCAGGCATGCTTCTACGGAAGCTGTCTGTTGTTTTTCTGGTATGAGTAATGTCCGTACCCGTTATGGCTTAGTTTTGATGGATTGATTATTTCACCCAATTTCTACTTTATAGATGACCGTACTTACCATGGAGCTTTTCCTGTATTCCCTCTCACAGAACCCTCTTTTTGTTTCCCATAGAAATTGGAAATGGCATCTTCTTAATAAATTTTTTTTTCTATTTATATCTCCTACTACAATATTTGCTAAGCAAGGAAGGACTGTGTCTGTTCTCTTTTATTGTTTTGTCTGTATAAGGGAGCCCTAGCTCTTGTTTATAAAGAAGATCAATAAATATTTATCGAAAATAAATTTTTATGCCAAAATTTTTCCATGATCTGAATAGTTAAGTAAATAATATTCTATACCACGTGTGATCTCCATGAAATACTTCATAGTATTTCTTGGTACTACTATGTATTCTGTGTTTCTTTCTCTTTCTTATATCCCAAGTTTTTAAATATTTTCAATACAGAAGTTTAGCACACATAAACTGTCTTTGCCTACCAGAACTTAGTACTTGTCAAATAATTAAAAAGCAAGGTCTGCTGCAGTATGAATAATACCCTATCATTTTTATGAAATATGCAGGTGGGTTTTCATATACGTTGACTTTGGCTTGTATGAATAAATGGCATAACAGGTAATACAGTACTTACCATCACAAATATTTGTGTCGGGTGACAACACCAAGGATATTTTTGCACATAATTTATGAGTCATGCGATGATGATTGTGGGGCTCCTTGGGCTTCTCTAGGAAACATTATCTGTAGGTAAAGGAAATGATACATTTTGAGTTCTAGCCTCCTTCCTTTCAAAAAAGTCATACATTGTATTTCTCTCTAGACAGACTTAAGCAGGAAGGAAAAATAAAGACTCAGATTTCGGTGCCTGGCTTTATATACAAAGTAACATCTTGAACTGAGATTGAACCATGAAAGATACCAGGTAAGGGTTATAGGATCACAGATGAAGGGATAGGTCCTAGAATCATAGTTCTGAGGTTCAAACTGTAAAACTAATATATGTATACATTATATATATATGTAATTTTTCTTTAGAGAGGGGGAGCAGTGGGGGAGGGTCAGAGGGAGAGAGAGAAAATCCCCAGCAGACTCCATGCTGAGCACAGAGCCTGATGTGGGAATCGATCCCATGACCCTGGATCATGATCCAAGGTCAAGAAATCAGACGCTCAACTGACTGAGCCACCCGGGTGCCCCTAAAACTTATGTATTTAAATTGATACGACAGATAAGATCTTCTAGCAAGTATTTTCTCAGCCTTGAAAATTTTCTCAGGCTGAAATGACTACAGACTGACGGGGTATCGCAGAGAACTGGAGTAATGCACCACGGACGCCCTCTTCAGACCCCAGGCCAGCCGCCCTGTAACCCGCAGAGCGCTCCTGAGCCCACGAGGGGTCCACTTCCTACATCAGCCACACAGATTGCTCTGGCCCAGGAGGCTGTGCTCTGGGAGTTGATCGGCCCCATTCCTGGGAACAAAGCCTGCGTGGCCCTGACGTTGGAAAGGGCCGAGGTTCTCAGTAATATAGCCTGTCCACCACACCTCAGCGTCAAAGGGACTTGGAGTTGTATCTCGCCAAATACCACCAGTGTTTTATTCAGGTATTTCTATGGGCTTTCAGTCCTTTTTTTCTGTGTGAGTGAGAGAACAGTGTTTTTACCTAATAGAGATGTGCTAGAGATTCACTTACATATATTTATGAATATAATGTTTATGATTGTAACATTTATATTCGTATACACACACACACACACGCATGCATACATATGTATGTGTGGGCATAAAATAAAATGACATGTATTAGGTAAGAATGAACCTTTTAGAAATTCTGTCTACCTTTTTCGGGGCCTCGGAGTTCTATTATAATACCTTTTGAAAAAAAAATTGCATCATCTTAAATAGAATTGTTTTCAGAATTGATCCTCTAAAACTCTTTCCTCCCACAAACAACCACAAAGTGAGGTTGTAATCTCACTCTACCAAATGCTACTAATTGACAATTCTTTTTACCAATATTTCATACCTAGATTTCTTATTTTCCAAACGAGAAAATGCAGCTTCACCTGAGCATCAGGAGCAATCCCTTATTCACAGTAGACGCCCTAAGCCCCGACTGCTCTGCTGATTGATCGGGAACTCGAGGACTCGGCAGGCTGGGGGGCGCAGAGTGGCAGGGCCCCCTGGGAATCCACAGCAGACCTGGCACAGGAGGCTGCAGGAACCTGGACGGGCCTCCCTCCCTTTAAAAGTGTCCTTCCTCTTAAAAGAGATGCTCTGCCTGTGTGCTTTCCTGGGATACTGGGCCAAGTCTCGCAGGGAAACAGGCCTCAGTCACACAAATCCTTGCGTACAGAGGGGGGACATAAATGCAAGGCCGAGGAGCAGGAAGTAGTGAAGTCTTTCCCGATGTGGATCTGTGGACTCATCCTCCTTCAGGTCCTCTGGAGACCACGCAGAGCTGTCTCGTGAGGCTGCTGGGCGGTCAGCGACCCACAGCTCCCCACCGTGTGCACAGGGCCCCCGTCCTGCTCTGCACTGCCGAAGCCATCTCAGCAGTCTGGGGTGACAGAAGAAATCGGACGCCCCTTCATGAGGGTGTTCTAATTAACCGTACACACACGAACACACACACACACACACACACACACACACACACACACACACACAGTAAAGCCCTAACACGACTTTGCGCACATCTAACAGTATCAGTGATCAGCAGCCACTGTACCTAGAAGGCGCCCATTCATCAGGGGTAGTGATGATGCCAAAACAACTGACTATTCCTAAGTAAAGTGAGCAATTTCCAGTTTATTGATGGGAAAGTAACAACCATGCAGAGTCAGGGAAGGGAGTGTTTGCGGCATTTGACAGGAGACCCAAGATACTGAATCTTTTCACCCCCTTTTCACATGGTTGCTTCTTCCTTGTGAGCCCTTCCCCCAGTGGCATAAAGGTTGAAGTAAAATGTGTGTGGGAGAAAGCAAGCTCATAGCAATTTGGCTTATCGAGGCATAATGTACATACAGTAAAATTCACCCTCTGTAAGTGTGCAGTTTAAATAGTTTTGAAAACTGTATACAGTCATGTAACCACCACTGCAGTCGAGGTATAGGATGACCCTTCCGTCCTCCACCTCGGACCGTCATGGGCCTGGTTTTGTCCCTATGGTTTTGCCATTATTCTGCTGCCATATAAACGGAGTCCTGTGATATGTAGACATCTGGGTCTGGATTCTTTTCAGTTAATGTTGTATTAAAGGTTGACCTCTGACCATCATGTAAAATACTTCTCAGGTCACGGGTCGTCAAATTTTGATTAGAAACTGTTGGAATCGAAGCCTCTTCATGTCACAGTTTCAATGATTCCATATAAGGATAAATTAGAGTTAACACCATCACGGTCACTTACTTATGGTTTACCGAAAGTGGGTGACGTCTGTGTTGAAGCTGGATGCCAGTCTCTCTTTGCCGTCCTCTGAATACTCCTCCCAAAGACCTCTCTTTGGTGCATTTGCACTAGTGTGAGCCGTAGGGTCATTTTCATTACCTGGGAACCCCAGTACAGCCCTCAGCCTGCGTGAGCGTACCTCCCTGAGCTCCAGACCCCGTCTGCACTTGCCGTCTCTACGGGCCTGGATGGTGGTGACCTTGGGTTTATCCTTCAGTAGGAGCAGTTGTGGTTGTTGAACATCTGGAAGAAGGTGTCATAAAGTCGCACATCTGGTTTTCCATTACCGTGCCTAGTCCCATGGCCTCCGTCTAGGGCACCGTGCGATAGGAGCACCAAGAATGTGCTGTCTGAGGACTTGTGCTCTGGGTGGGTGCAGATGTCCACAGCACCAAATCCATGGCCTGAAAGAGAATAAATCTTTAAACATCAGATCATAATACCTACCCTTTCTCCTAGCTATGCTTTGAGCAATAGAATAAATGGAAAGTGCCTGGCACGGTGTTTGTCACATTAACTGCTTGTAAGTGTGCAATTCAGCAGCATTAAATACATTCACAGTCATTCTCATATCTATACTCAAAACTTGCATCGTTCCCAACAAAAACTCTGTACCCATTAAACTGTAACTCCTTATCCTTTCTCCTGGCCCCTGGGGATCTCTCTCCTACTTTCTTTCTCTAGGAATCTGTCATTCTAGGTACATCCCGTGACTAGAATCACATAGTACCCGTCCTTTTGTGCCTGGCTTATTTCATTAAATATGTTTCAAGATCCATTCGTGCTGTAGCATTTGTCAATATTTCATTCCTTTTTGTGGCTGAAAGATATTCCATATTATGTACATACTGGCTTTTCTTTATGCATTCACTTGGTTTTGGACATTTAGATTGTTTCCACCTTTTAACAGCTAATGCTGCTGTGAACACTGGTGTACAGTTATCTGTTCAAATCACCACTTTCAATTCTTTTTATATACTTAGGGGCGGAGGTAGTGAAACATAGGGTAATGGCAAATTCTGAAAAACCACAAAACTGTTCTCCACAGTGGTGCACAATTTTCCATTCCCACCAGCAATGCTTGGATTTCCAGTTTCTCCACATCTTCGTCAATATCTGTTATTGTGTGTTTATGTGTGTGTGTTTTAATGCCCCCCTCCAGCCCCAGAAGGTAGGTGTGACATGGTGTCTTATTCTTCAATCTGCACTTCCTTATGGACTAATGATGCTGAACATCTTTTCATGGGCCTATTCACCATTTCTATATTTTCTTTGGAGAAGTGACTATCCAAAAAAAAAAAAAAAAAAAAAAAGAAAAGAAATGACGATCCAAGGGCTTTATCTGCTTATAGATTGGATTGTATATCTGGTTGTTGTTACTGATATATTCTTTATATATTCTGGATATTACTCCCATCATGATGTATAAGGTTTTCAAATATCTTCTCCCATTTGTAGATTACCTTTCATTTCTTGATCATATTCTGTGAGGCATAAACATTCATAATTTTCACAAAATCCACTTTATCTATTTTCATTTCTTTTATTGCCTTGGTGACATATCCAGGAAGTTGTTTACAAACCCGGTGTCATGGAGATTTCACTAATGTTTTCTTTCTTCCAAGAGTCTTATAATTTCAGCTCTCAAATTTGTATCTTTGAATCATTTTGAGTTAGTTTTATATATGATATAAGGTAAGAAAGCAACTTTATTCTTTTGCCTGTGGATATCCAGTTTTCCCAGCACAACTTGTCAAAAAAATTGTCCTTTACCTTTTAAATAATCTTGGTGCCCATGTTGAAAATTAACGAATCATACATACAGGGATTTATTTCTAGGTGCTTTATTCTAGTCCATTGATCTTATGTCTGTCCTTACATCAAACAAGCATATTGTTTTAATTACTATATTTCAAAGTTGGGAAGTATGAGTCCTCTAACTGTTCTTTTCACTTTTTTTTTTTAAGATTATTTTGTTTATTCGGAACCTCTTGTAATTTCATATAATTTTGAGAATCAGCTTTTCCATTTTGAAAAATAAACAAATATAATAAAAAGACTCTTGAATTTCTAATGGGGGTCATATTACAGCTGTGGATGACTTTGTATAGTATGAACATCTTAAAAATATTGTCATCTTCTCCATGAAAGTGAATTGTGTTTCCATTTATTTAGATATTCTGTAATTTCTTCAGCAGTGTTTCGTAGTTTTCAGCATGTAAGTCTTTCACATCCTTGGATAGATTTACTTCTAAATATTTAATTATTTTGGGTGCTAAATGAACTTGCCTTCCTAATTTTCTTTCCAGACATTCACTGCTGGTGTGCAGAAACAAAACTGGGGGTTTTTGTGTGTGTGCATGTGTGTGTATTAGTCTCATACCCTGCAACTTTGTTGAATACATTCATTAGTTCTAGTAGATTTCTTGTGAATTCTTTGGGATTTCATCTGTGAATGGAGATAATTTTACCTTTTTATTTACGGTTCGAATGTCTTCTATTCAATTTTCTTTTTTTTTTTTTTTTTTCAATTTTCTTATGTAATAGCTCTGGCTACAATTTCTAGTATTTGAATAGCATTAGTGTTAAGTACCGTTGTATTGTCCCTAATGTCAATAGAAAGTTTTTCTGTCTTTCATCATTGAGATGTTAGCTGTGGAATTTCATGAATATGTTTTATCATATTGAGAAGTTTTCCCTCTGTTCTTACTTTCCTGAGAGTTTTTATTATGAAACGAGGTTGGATTTTGTTTTATGTTCTTTTCTGTATCAGTTGAGTTCATCATATGTTTTTTTTCTCCACTCTATTGAAGTGATATATTACATTGGTTGATTTTTTTAATGTTGAGACACCCTTACATTCTTGTGATAAATCCTACTTACTGAGGTGGATAATCCTTTTAATGTGCTGTTAGACATGATTTAGTAGTATTTTGTTGGAGATTTTTGCACCTATATTCACAAGGGATATTGGTCTGTAATTTTCTTCTCTTAACAGTGTCTTTAGCTAGCTTTTTAATTCTAGCTCAGAATAAGTTAGAAGGTGCCCCCTACTCTTCAACATTTTTTAAAGAGTTTGGAAAGGAAGGATTGGTGTTACTACTTCTTTAAATTTTTGGTGGAATTCACCAGTGAAAACCTCTGGTCCAGGGCTTTTCTTTTTTGTGCAGTTTTTTTATTGCTAATTCATTCTCCTTAGGAGTGCAGGTTCATTCTGAATCTATCTTCACAATTCAGTCTTACTAGGTTGTGGGTTTCTGAGACTTTGTCTGTTAGGTCTGTTATTCAGTTTGTTGGTGTACAATTGTTCACGGTACCCTCTTATAATCCTGTTTATCTCTGTAAGGATAGAAGAAATGCCCCCACTTCAACTTAGGATTTTAGTTATTTGAAACTTCTTTTTTTCCTTCTTTGTCCATGCAACTGTTTCTCCATTTTGTCAATCTATTTGAAGAACCCGATTTTGCTTTCATTAATATTTTCTCTGATTTTCTTATCCCACTCAGTTATCATACTTTCACCTTCAGAATTTCTTTTTGGCTCCATTTAATAATTTCTCATTAATATTCTCATTTTGCTTGTTTATCTTGTTCCTGTCTTTGCCCATGTCCTGCTTTGACTTTTTTTTTTTTTTTTTTTAGCATCTTTAAGTTGTTTAAGTCATCGTCTGCTACCTGGAATTCCTCAGGGATGGTTTCTTTACATTAGTTGTTCCTTTGAATGGCTCACACTTCCCTATCCCTTCATGTACCTTGTGATTTTTTTAGTGAAAAACTGGGTCTTTGAATCTTATGCTGCTTGAACTCTGGAAATCAGATTTTTCCCCAACCCCAGGGCTTGCGGCAGTTTTTGTTGTTGGCACTGTCATTGTTGCTTAGCTTGTCTCTGCACCCGAGATCTGCCAAAAGTGAAAGCTTCAGGTTTTCTCAGATATTTTTTGAGTCTGGGCACAAGTCGTGCCTCACTAAATGTTTCCATATTTGTGGTTGATTTTGAACGTCCAAACAAACCCACAGCTAAATAGTTGCCCTTCTTGTACATTTTCTGGAAGTCGCTTCAGTCCGTGGGGATTGAAGCAATGGCATCCAGCTTTTCTGCCCACCAGTCAGTGATCGAACACAGCAATGCACAGTGCGAACACGGAGCCCTGATATGTGGAGGACAAGGGCCTCATTGCCCACTCCGGGTCTAGCAAGTGGCCCCCTAAATGCAGGCTGCTGTCTCCACGGCTGCTGGCCCTGGGAGTGGAGGAGGGAGGAGGGGTCCGTCGCTAGCAGGGCACGTGCAGCTGGAATTGGTGGCGATTTCCTGCAGTTCAGCAGGCAGGCTCTTTCCTGGAAGCTGCAAGTGTTCGAATCAGCTCCAGAGTTCCAAGATCATCACCTCAGATTCTTGGCACTTACTGCTCCTCTGTCCTCCCTGCTGTCTTTCCTGCGCCCGCTCTTTGTCCCTTGTAGTTCCTAGATCCATCCCCTGCTCTTATCACCCCTGTTTGGTTGCCTTATGGGCCATACTCATTGGGCTTTCTTATCAGCACACTTTAAACTGTGTTTGGCCGATAGAAGGCACTAGCAGGAGATTGGGGAAGATCCTAGAGCTGTAGAAGAGGGGGGTAAGGGTGTTCCACCTCCCCGCATACCCGCGTACCCCAGGGTTACCACAGTTCTGCCGGAGGTTGTGTCCTCTCTGATATCAAGGCCTCCTGGGAGCACCGCTCGTCCAGCTCCCACCATATCGTCTCATTCTGGAGCACAGTGCATGCATGCGTGCATGTGGTGTGTGTGTGTGTGTGTGTGTGTGTGTGTAATGTCGAAATAAAGGGAGCAATTTTGATTTAATAAGAGTAAAATAACTACACTAGTGGTGGTGGTATTGTGGCTGAAATATACACACACACGCACACTTATGTATATGTATGGATTATGTGTGTGTATATGTATGTGTGCCCACATACACTACTCAAAGGAGTTATGGGTTATGGACCCCAGCTCTAACTTTCTTCATTTTAAAGTTTAAGAAGTCTGTTCCAGAGAATTCTAATGAACAGCCTCCAAGTACAAAGCTGGTTCATCATTAGGCTCATCCCAGGGATCGTGGAGGTATCTGTGTGCTGCACACGGAAGGGAAGCAGTTCTGCCCCTGGCCGGGAGATGCCCCCCACGTGCACAGGTACTCCTTGCACCCTGGTGATGTCATGCTGGGCTCCTCAGGCCTGGGCCGTGGTCAGACTCTGTCACAACTGAGGAGAGCCCAAGGAGGGTGGCTCCTCTTTCTCTTATGCTGAAGGGTTCTGCAGAGCCAAGGCAGGCTCGACATATCGTGTGCTTCTTCTTCCACATCCACAGTGTGGTCACAGGCCCTCTATCGGAGATAAGGCAGCTGTTTGTTTAGTGGCTAATTTTTGCCAAAACTATTTCTTTACTGTCTCCTGCTGACAGGTAGTAGGAGGAATTTCTGAAAAGCAGCAGAGGGGATGTGCAATGATCTCTAACCCCAGGTATGATTAAAAGAGCAAAATCCCAGAGTAGTGAGCGAGAGCACACATAAGCTTTTTATCCAGTGATTTTTGTGGAGTGGACTAGAATATTTCCCTTCTCTTCCATTTGGCTGAACTTTGTCTATATTCAAAATCCATCTCAAATTTTTTGAACATTAAAGACATCCTCTGTCTACTTCAGTCTACAATGATCATAACTTTTTGCACCTTCTAGGGTCATTATGCTTATGTCTCTTTGTATAAAAATAAGTATTTTTAGCATCGGTATATAAAGCATTCCAGAATTACTACTTATTTCATCATTGCATATCTATTTTTCCTAATAGAATGAAAATCCCTTCCTGTAATTATTTTTTTAACACTTCTAGCACCTCAAGACATCACTGAAAAAGATATTTTCACCCTTGATACATTTTTTAATTTTTTTTAATCTAGAGAACTACCACCTTCATTTTAACCTCCCCTCCTCATTCCACTCATTGATCGTCTCGCCCTTCTAGCCTCCATTTTGCATCGTTCTAGCAATATTTCATGAGAACAATGTTGGGTTTTGCCTGTGGATTCTGTGGATGCCGATTCTGCTTCTAGCAAGAGTTTGATGGTCGGTATTGAGGAGGGCACAAATTGCATGGAGCACTGGGTGTGGTGCATGAACAATAAATCTTGTAACACTGAAAAAATAAAATAAACATATTTAGGGGGACAAAGAAAAGAGTTTCTGCAAGAGTGTTGAAAGTCACGGCATTTAAGTTGTGGTATCTTCTTGGGTCCCATACTCTATTCCTCCATAGAAAACATCACAGAGGAAGGCAATCAACTCTCTTGAAGGAGAGAACACTTTGTAAGAAGACCTCTTAGCTTGAAAGAGTTGGACCAATGTCCAACATCCTGTTTATAGAGATGGGTTGTGGTGGGGCGAGCTTGCACTGCTTTGTGGGGAAGTCACCTGATTGTAAGGTCTAGCAAGAGGCAGCGATGTGTTCATGTTGAGTCTTTGGTGAAGACTAGAAGGAAAGAGGGCTAATGAGGTTCTATTGATCTGCCTCCATCTCGGAATTGTAAGAATGGCCCTTAGATGTCGTCCGTGGTTCCTCGGCATTGTCTGGCTACTCCCTGAGATCAATAGAAGTGACTTATTTTTTGCATTGGTACCTCCCTCCCTTCTCCCCACAACACACACAGATGCAGACACTCGTTGGACTTTTTTTTCTCAATATGATGTTATTATTAAAAATCTGGATTCTTGCCTTAAGTCAGTGATGAAGGAGAGGCTTTATTTGTTGTCGTTGGTGTTGTCGTTAGTGTTGTCGTTGCTTTCCTGCTTGCCTTCCCCTCCCATGGTGCAGCGGTTAGGGGAGAGGGCAGCATGAGGTGAGGTCTGCTGTGGGGTGACAGGGTGGGAGGAGACCCAGGACTCAGGATGGAGGGCAGCCTCCCGGGATGTCGGGGATCATCAGGAGGGCGTCTTCGGGCTGGAGGATATTGACAACCACCTCTCTTCTGACTTTGGTCTTCACTTGACTTTTTGGGAAATGATCCCCAAAAAGCCCTACATGCGCCCACAGAGAAAGGAAAAGAACTGGGCAGAAGGGCTCTTTTGGCTTTACTTACTATGACCCTAGGGTGGAATGAGGACAATTCCGAATCAACAGCGTGTGCGATCCAGAGTCACAACTAACAGGATTTTCCTAGACCTCTATGGTTTCAGCATAGCGTCATCAGATAGAGAAGACTGCTTGCTTAGGAATCTCTACATCTGAACAAACCCAAGGATGAACTTTGGCAGCAGGCTTGAGTTTTCTTCCTACCACCAGGTCGCTGTGTGAACTTAGATTTCATAACATCCCTGTTCTTTGGGCTCCTCCGTGGAAAGGGAGGATGAAACTGGCACCGTCCTGTTGATTGAGGTGAGTTATTTCAGACCAGAGTTCAGTGCTGTCTCCAGTTCTTGGGGTACAGAAGTCATCCTGGTGCTTCGCTCCAGACCCCCTTTATTTTTCCTCTCTTCCTGGGATCTCATCCAGTCCTATGGCATTAAACTGATGGCTCCCAGCCTTATGTCACTGGTTCTTCTGACGTCCGCATTTATGTAATCAGCCCTCTTTTTAACATTTACTCTTGGGTATAGGCCAGGCATCGTGAATTCAATGCATCCACACCTTTGATATACTCAACCATCCTAACTGCTTTTCTCTTCTTTCTGCTTCCTTCATAAATGACACTGTTAGCCACTCGTGTGCCAAGCTGAAAACCTGCAGGTGCTCCCAGGTACCTCTCTTTCCCCACCCTCTACCCACTTCATGTCCAGATCCGTTCCATCAGCAGATCCCGTTGACTCTACTTCCAAACCATGTCCTGTCTATCAGTTCTCACCTGCCCACTGCTCCTCTCCTCTTGCCAGTACACCCATCATCTCCCACGTGGACCACTGAGAACCTGAAAACAAACTGCGTCTGCTCCTCCCCACCTGCGTTCCATTGCCCTAACAGTGACCAGAATGGCATTTCTAACAGGTACGTAAGACTTTCTCTTTCTTCACTTCTGAAGCTCATTCATTGTACTTTCTCCTCCTTAGTGCAATGTCTTTGAGCACAAAGATCTATAAGAATACATGTAAATATCCTCAAGAATAAAGCTTATAGTCATAGATGCCCACCAGACAATTTTACAATCTCTTTTCTAAGGAGCCACTTTGAATTAACTTTTCCTTCTGGGCAACTGACACTGAATGAAACGCTCCAATAGACTCTTACATATTTAGAATAATATCCATGTGGCTTTTGCACACTGTTTGAGGACCCATATGACCAAATCCCTGCCTAAACTTTGACTTCCTTTCATTCTTGTTCAACGACATAAACAGTTTTCCTGTGTATTTCTCAAACACCCCATGCCTCTTGCTGCCTTGAGAACTTTGCACTTATCTTCTCTATTTGCGGTTTTCTTTCCCTACTTCCAGGTAAGACTGGCTTTTGTCATTCATGTCGTTAGCATGACTGTAACTCATCACTTAATCCTGGTAGCCTTCCTGGCATTTGCTACCTAGTCTATCCCATTATTATCTTTTCTTTTTCTTTATAGCTCTTACCAGTATCTGCAAACGTTTCATTTACTTTTTTACTTCTGATTGCCACCCCTTTCCCACCAGAGTCTCAAATCCATGTGAGCTTTATTTTAGAGTTCCATATGCCCAAGGGGAGGAAGAGTGATGGGCAGTAGTTACTCAATGTTTCAAATGAAAAAAAAAAAAGATATGAATGAGTAAGGGGAAGGAGGAAAGAGGGGAGGCAGGAACTGTAAATTTAAAGAATATCAGGTTAAATTTTGACCTACATGTTTCACACACTACTTCCCCCTGGCCAGGTTGAGGGCAAGATGTCAGGGCCTTACTATCGATTGAATACATGCCCCCTGAAATAAGAGTGAGTGGGTTCTGTTGGAAGAAGCCCAGTGTGACTGGAGCAGGGAGAGCTGTGTGAAATGGGATCAGAGCTGTGTTGGGAGAGGCCGAGTGCCTGCCAGCTTAGGACCTGTGCGCTGTGGTCTCTGCAAAATGAGAGGACAGCATGTTTAGAGTCGTGGAAAGACATTTTCTTGAGCACTCTATTTTGTGCCCTGTTACCCTGTGGCCATGAGTGTTTTGTATGGTTCCTGAAGCACAAGTGTTGGATCTGGCACAACGAAGCACATGAGAAACATTTGTGACACTTCTAATTGTAAGATTAAAGTAACAACAACAACAAACCAGCGGAAAACCAAAGAGTAGGGAAACGCATAGCACTCGGTTTCTGCAGAAGAGATGGCGTATTGGTTTCATCGTTACCAAAACCTTAGATTGTTTATTTTAGGGGGTGTGTGGGTGCGTGTTGCCAGAGAAGTGGCTTAAAAACATACCTACAACCTGTGAACAGAGAGGAAGCGAGAGGGAAGCTCTTCTAGGGTCTCTCGAGGAACCTCCAAGAACCACAAGGGCATTTCCCTTTATCTCTACTTTCCTCTCCTTTGTTCAGCACCTTTCCACTTAGCAAGTCTAGCAACTTATTAAGTGTGTCCTCAGATACTGGGTCGACAAATATTTTCCTTTTTTCCATTAGAAGCACAGGCATATTGAGATTCATAAACACCTTGAGAAATCCCACTCTATCCCCTCAACACAGGGGTGCTCCTTGTTTTGTATTCCCCTTTGTTGGCTAGGCGTCCAAAGGATGACTGACTCACTGTGCCCGAGATGCCTCCCGTTCTTTCTGAGCCCATTGATGCCCACAGCCGGAACTCTGACCCAGCTGTTCTCCTTGTTCTGCTTAGCTGAGTCTCCAGGCCGAGCCCAGGGAGCTTGGTCTGAGCCCTCGCCTTGATGACCGTGTCCATGGAAACCAGGACCAATGATGGTCGTGTTCACGTCATTTTAACTTCTCTTGTTTAAGGACAGCAGCCCATACGTGGTTATCTTGTCAAGCAGATTCTGAACTTCAGTCGGGTTTGGACATTTGAGCATTCAGGGAAAATTCCAAAAGAGCCTCAGAAAATGAGGTCACAGACCTTCCTGGCATTTACTTTTCCCTCTGAAACATCAGGAAAACCCGGCTGAACACCGGGCTTACGGACCCCATACGTCATATTCCTAGAAACAGAACAGACTGTTGGTTGCCAGAGGCTCGGGAGTGGGGGAAGTGAGATGTTGATCAAAGGGTACAAACGTTTAGTTATGAAATGACTACGTTCTGGGAATCTAATGTACAGCCTGGTGACTATAGTTAACAGTCCAATAGTATATATTTGAAAGTTGCTAAGAAAATAGATTTTTTTTTTTTTAGTTTTTTTTTTATTGATTTACTCGACAGAGAGAGAGATCACAAGTAGGCAGAGAGGCAGGCAGAGAGAGAGAGGGAAGCAGGCTCCCTGCTGAGCAGAGAGCCCGATGTGGGGCTCGATCCCAGGACCCTGAGATCATGACCTGAGCTGAGGGCCAACGCTTTAACCCACTGAGCCACCCAGGCGCCCCAAGAAAATAGATTTTAAATACTCTCGTGTACACACAAAAAGATAACTCTGTGAGATGACAGACGTATTAACTAACCATACTGTGGCAATCATATATACGTATAATCACATATATGTGTATAATCACATATATGTGTATGTACTCACATCGTACATTTTAAACTTACACTGTGTTATATGTCAGTATCTTAGTAAAGCTGGAGCAAAAAAAGAATGAAGTAGGAGAACTAAACACTGACACGGGGAGATTGCTCAGTGAAAATTAAGTCAGTTGGATTTGTTATGAACCCCCAAACCCATAGGCAGCTCGTCTCAGCTTTCTGGGTCAGTGAGCTGACCGCCACAGACAGAAGGCAGGCTGCACAAAGCACCTGTCCGGAACTGTTCTGTTCCCAGCCTCAGCAAAAGCAAGACCTCTGATCTACCAGAGGCTCCAGTTCACCTTAGAAGGGAACAGACCTATGTGACTTTCTTTTTTAATCTGGACATCCTAGTAACATTGGGGGCCAGCTAATTTGTTGTAGGGGTGGCCCCTTGCCTTCTAGTAGGTTGGGTGACATTGCTCACTTTTTCCCCCTGGAGGCCAGGAGCACTGCTCAGCTGTGACAGCCAAAAGTGTGTCCAGACATTGCCAAATGTTGCCCCTAATCCTTGCTCCACGTTGAGCCTCGCTACATTGCGAGGTAGATACAGGTGAATAATGAAAGTGCGTCACCTTGGACTCGGCGTCAGTTGCTTTAACTATGAAATGGGGATGATAATAATAACAAGCATTGGTGTGCGGATTAAGTGATATATGTAGTGTTTAATAGCCACTTATGTAGCATGCACATTTCAATTACTTATTAATTTAGTAGACTTGACGTTCCTGTGCAGGAGGTGATATCCTTAAGTCCATTTTAGAGATGAGAAAACCGAGACACAGGAACGTTAAATGACTCTCCCCAGGTCATACAGCAAGTAAGTGGCAGAGCCAGAGTTCAAACCCAGGTAATCTGGCAACTGAACCAGGTTCTCCCTTATGCCAGGCTGCCTCTCAGAAGGTGGGTGTGGACCGCTCTGCAGACGTCCGGCAGCTAGCGGGAGCGGAGCACGTCGTAGTGACGGTTAGACTTAGAACAGCGTTATTATCTTACACAGCCCCAGAGGCAAGTGCCCTGCCAGATGTTTCCCTTTGTACTTTTTTACCCTGTGTCCTCACAGCCACCTTGTGCGCAGGACGGCAGGCCAGCAGTAGCATCTTCCTCTGATGAATAATGAGGCCTTGCCAGAGAGACGAGATGAGGCAGGGAGAAAAATCTCTGTCTCTCCCATCCCCGGGCCAGCCCTCCGTCGTAGCACAAGCCACTTCCTTCTGGAGCGCTGTGCCAAGTTTTCTGAGGACACAAGGAGGATCCTGTTGTGGAAGGATCTGCTTTCTACAATTGGCAGGGGGACAAAAGCATAAGCACAAGAAAAGATCTTTGGTGGCGAAAGAGAGTAGAAAACCCACTAATTGTAGGGGGGAACGAGGGGTGCTAGGACAGGATTTCTGAAGAGGAGGAGGGATTTCAAACTGCTCCGGGCTTTGCAGAATGGCAGGGGTTTGGATGCCCAGGTGAAGAAAGAAAGGGGGCTGCTTTTAAGGAGCCCCTACTGAGTGCCCGGTGTCGTGATGGACGCCGCCCATGCATTAGGGTCCTGCTGACTCCGCGTCCCTGTGAAGAAGTGGGGCTGCTGAATCCCCGCCGCACAGATGTGAGCCCATCTGGCAGGAAGTCTTGCAGGAACCCCACACTCTTGCAGGAAGTGACGCTGTTCATCGCTGGTGGAGATCAAACTGAAACTCCCTCTTCCAAGTCTAAAAGCTAAGCTGTTTCCTGTGGAAGCACAAAAACGGGAAGGGCACAATAGGCTTAGAGCGCGGCAACGAGATGGGGAGTACGTAGACCAACGCGGCATGGGCCACAACAGACATGTCCTTTTAAACAGAGAAGGCTTGTTCTAGAGCAGCGTGGAAACACTTACCGAGGTAAACTGGTTTCCTTTCAAGCACTTCCCACTAACCGACACTTCCTGTTTGTTTACTTCTTGACCGTCTCTCTCTACTACCGAATGAGCCCCCAGGAAAGGGTGACCTTTAGTCCCTAAAACCATGGCTGCTGTCTAAAGGGCCGTAAGTATCCACTGTACAATATGGATGTTTTCGAGTGAAAGGAAGAACAGAAGTAAACAGAGCAAGTTAGCGAATGAGAAGTAACTTAGAAAAATATCTGAGGACGTCGGACAATTAATTCAACATTCAAAATTAAGCCATGAAGATAAACGTAGGAAAGATAAATGAGTTACTGAATTTAATCATAATATGTACCGTGATTTATTTTTCCTTCATTAAAGACATATTTGTAGTGTCTAATAAATGTCCCGCAGTGAATTAGGATCTAGGGATTCGAAACGAGAATAAAAAAATTGTCCTTGTTCTTAAAGATTTTTACCGACTCATGGGGAATTCGGACACGCGAGTTATTTACCAGTGAGAGAGAACTCAAAGCTACATAAGCTGGGCAGGTGACGCGTGTACTCGGTGGCTCCACTGCTGGATGGACAAGTCTGGAAATTGCTTTTGTGTGGAGTAAAAGTCTGGGCTATTTTTTTCGCATAAATTTAATGGGAGCTAGGACAACTCAATGCAGTCTTAGGCCATATTCACCTTAATTCACAATCTTAATCACATCCACAATAGTTCCTTCCTCTATGAACATCGATTTCAAAGAATTCTTGACAAAATAAAGAATGTGTAGTATTTCAAGTCTGGGAGATGAGGACATAAGGGCACTGTAAGGAGTAATATAACTTGATTATTTTGAGCCCATTTTACAGTACATTGTAAGAGAAAGGATACATAATTATGTCATTGCTGCCGCCACCAATATTTTCAGGATAAAAGAAAAGGTGGTGAATCAAAAAACAAATATATTAAATAAAAACTTTGGAATCTCAAATATGATTTGTAAATGTCACCGTGAGTTCATTCTATCTTCACTTTTAATGAAATGCATGTTTCCCAGCGCTGCGCAAAGGTCTAGAAGCCATGCCAGTCGAGTGGCAATGGTCGCCTCGAATATCCAGATATCATTTTTAAATACCATTTGCCACTAACAGGAATAAGGTCTCCTTCTAGAAATAGCTGATCCCAGGTCAGGGACAGGGAATGTAAATGACTGTGGGATGTCTTCTTGAGCCAGAAAGCACAGAAGGTCATACAAGGTCATGCTGAAGGGACACAGGGAGCCAACTTGAGACACTCCCACAGGTCAAGGGTGGGAAATTTTTGCTTCAAAAATATGATGTCTTCAAATGATTTAAAAACATGGGATATACTTTAAACAACCAGTGTGCACCAATTTTTTTTAAGGAGTAGGAGAAACAAGATAAGATTTTTGTTTACCAGTTAAAGTTACCAAGGCATCATTAATTATTCTGACGTTTGATAATTAAAGGGAAATGGATTAACCCTTTCTCTTCTTTTTCCTGTATGAATTATATTGGAGGGTAACCAAATTAGACCTAGTACATGAGGTATAATTGTTATATTAAGAAGAATTTAGCAGATTAATAGAAAACCCCCATTTCGTGATTGGTAATGAAAGAGAGAACATGGTGATGGGGATGAAGGGCAAAAATCAAGAGTTAGAGCTTTTTCGTAAACAGAGAAGAGGAGACTGCCATCATGTGAACCTTCCAATCCTGGTTAACATTGGTACGGCTGAGGCATTTCGGACCTGAGGTAGCTTCCTATACGATCAGTATGAAATACTCCACACAACCCAACAAACAGTTTTGCAAAATAAATTAACTTGAATCTACTCAAGGCTTTAGTTAATTTCCAGTATACAGGAAATCTGGGGTCACAGACAAACTTGTTCAACATAAGCAGTCAGTCACATCTAGAATAAGGGATTTTCTATAGGTCAATTTACCCAATTTCTTCAAAAAGTTCACTGAACTTTAAGAGGAGTTTTTCTGTATATATTTGTCAGGGATTTAGATATAATCAAATGCAAAGGATATTTTATTTGGATCCCAATTTAGACAAATCAAATATAAAAATTCACTTTTTTCAAAATGAGCAAAGAGCTAGATTATAGCCCAAAGAATTTAATAAGCATCCATAGCCGACAATGATGTAAATGAATGAATGCATAAATAAATAAGAGGACAAAGGCAAATCTTCCTTAGAGAAAAACTCAAATAATATATGTAGATAGTCTTTCTTCAAGGAGATGGACAGTATGGAAAATAAGACATTTTCAGTGGCGAAATCCAGCCAGTGTATACCGCTAGACATTCTTAGTGCCGTATACGTGCATGTGTGTGTATATGTAGACAGGAATTTATATGTACGTGTGTGAGACGCATACCCATAATATGTCACTTTAACCAGGTGATCAAGGTGAGCAGTACCCATGGTAACTCACGTTGATATCCAGAGACGCCCGGTAGGAAGCACTAAGAAAGCCACTTAACCTTTGTAGTCTTTCTCCCGGAAACCTATGACTCCAGTCTATTCATCGAAAAGCATCAGACAAACCTCAAAGAGGGACCTTCTACGAAATAGTTCTTTTAAATTATCAAGGCTATGAAGATCAACTTAATATTCTGCAAATCTAAGCCTTTCCACAAAATTTATACTAAAACGTGTAACAGGGTTTAGGGTTATTCCTACTCACATAAAGGACTTCGGTTCTTAAATCATAATCTACTTTGGTGGCTGGGTATCTTTCCTTTCCCCCACATTGAATGGTATGGGAGAGGTACTGTAATAATTTCCATTTACAGTTTTAGATTCATGGCTGTCAGGAGAAATTTAGGATGCATTGATCCTAACTTTGGAGATGGTGAAGAAGTATAGTGGAAAAGGGCCCAGAACGAGGCCACTGCTGGAAAACCCTGCTGTTCTCAGTCACTTTAGAGAGACAGAAACTTCGGAGCACCTGGGGAGCACGGTGGGTCGGGCTCTTGGTTTTGTCTGGGGTCATGGTCTCAGGGTCCTGGGATTAAGCCCCCTGCGGGGCTCTGCTCTCAGCAGAGAATCTGTTTTAAATTCTCTCTCTTCCTCTGCCCCTTCCCCACTGCTCACACACACTCTCTCTCTTTCGCTCTAAAATAAATAAATCTTAAAAAGAAAAAAAAACAAGGATGTAAGCCTAGTGTCAAGGGCCTTGGCTCCCGCTAAGCAGAGTCTGGAGATGGGAACATATGTGTTCCATGTTTTAATGTCCCGATGGTGAGAAGACATTAGCATGCTAACTTTATCCCTGGGAACGTGATGACCGGTGGTACAGCTTCTAAAGGGCAAGCGTTTGACTGTGGTAGGTGCTACACCCTTGCTGTGACCGTCCGGGCGACAGGGGGAGGCACACCTAAACCAAGATGGGCGGCAGAGGGGACTCTCCTGCAGTGTTTGGAAGGATGGAGGGAATTGGCGCTGCCGTGGGCGAGTGCCTTCGACTACCCCCACTCATCTCTAAGCTTTGACTTTATACCCTTTCACCTAAGAAATTCTCATACTGAGTCTGGCCTGAGAACCACAGTTCAAGCGTGTTTCCCCTCATTTCCCACCTGCTAATGGCTCATGCAATTAGAGACCTCAGTCACTTTACTTCCGTCGGCTGGTGGAAATGTAGTTCTGCTTCATCTGCTTCTAGCTCTGGGAACTCCGTTTACATACCTTGAGGATTTATGTTTGAATGATGGTAATAACTGAGTGTGTGTGTGTGTGTGTGTTAATGACCATACAGTCTGGCAATTAACAACCTACTGTCTTCATTTTTTTTAAATGATTTCCCTAAATGCTTCTGAAAGTATCCTTCCTTTTTGGGATTTTTTTTTTCCTTTAATAAGGATGTCTGTCCCTGAGTTACAATGATTTCCCCTGCCCCCTTTACAGGTGCGTGAGTATTCAAGGTAAGGTGAAGTGGGGTCTATTAGCCTTTCCCAAGATGAAACTCTCTTTTTCTCCAAGACCCTACTCACACATGTGTTTCCAATTGAATTCTATTTCTTTTGACCTTGTTCTAATATGAGAGCTGATTTCCTCTCATACGTTGTCTCCCTGTCTTTAACGTATTGAGTTCCACAGGGCTGTGTGAAGCCATATGTATAGACTGGTGTACAGCCCCCCACCCCCGACGTAGCAGTATTTATTCATTTGCTTATTTCCTTATTATTTTATATGTGAATCAAGCATCTCGGAAAAGTTTCCAGATTGTATAGGGGCAGGTGATCTTTTCCCCTGATGATTGCTTAAATCCTAATTGCTTAAAAATAAAAATGGGTCTCAACCCTCTCCAAGCTTAAAACAAAAAACAGCAACAGAAGACATTCCCAAACAGAAACTAAAAATGCCACACCAGGTCCCACATGGTTAGGCCCAAACAACGTACGTGATACGGCGACCAAACACAAGCCATCGAGACTGTGTTGGAAAGAGTCCTTTAAGTCTGTCTTGGACTCTCTGGATAGTTCGCTCAAATATCTTGCTGCACCCTAGTCAATTGGGTAAATGTGGATATTTATTATTGCTGTATTGTAAGAGTCCCACATCTTGCGATTTAATCAATGGCAGAACGTAAAACCAGTAAGAATCAATAAGGAGAAAAATTACCCAAGTGTTTCCAAACTGTACTCAAAGATGTTAAGCAGAGCAGTTTCCATGGTCTCAGTACTCTGCAAGGCCCCACTCCCCAAGGACAGCATACACACAGTCTGGGACTCACTTGGCTGAGGCCAGCGTGCCAGCTCCCCGACCGAGTCACGCTGGGTCCGTGGACAGCGTCCCTCCTCAGCCAGCAGCACGGCGTGTGGACGTACTGCTCACCCGGGCCTGCATCCTGGCACCTCTGTGGAGGTGCAGGTCTCCCTTCCTTTCTGGAGCTCAGGAGCACACTTTCTGTTTGTATGGGTCTCAGGTGCAGCTTCCTCCAGTCTCCGCGTGCCTTCTTTCGGCGGGGTTGGGTCCGTGCTGGGTCTGGGCCGAGTTTGGCCCGAGTGAGGCTTGAACATCTTGACTCTACCACCTGCTCTCTTCACTTTCCCAGCTGCACAAAGGTTTTGTGCTAGATTAAATGATCTTGATACTTTAGATACTTTGGGAAAAACTATGTGAAGTAATGTTACCTATCAGTGAACACCCATTGTGTCATTTGAGAAATACAGGACTTGGCCAAGCATTGGGCCTTCTCTCTCCAACTCCCTCAAGAGAAGATCAGGCTCCCCACTCACTGAACTAACACAAATAGGGACCCAGGGAACTGCGTGTGGGCTCCTTTGTCTCTGCACAGCCCTCTTCACTCGTCAGGTGGGGTCACGTGGGGTGGGTACATGAACAGCAGTCCAATTTTGCCGACAGACTGATAAAACTCCTCCAGAAACAGTGTTCCAGTTTTCCGGCTTCCCTCCGAAGAGCTCATTCTTGCTTTCGCTGATTCCAACACCCCTTCCACGACGAAGCTCCTCCTGTGGGGGCGTCTTCCTTCCTTCCAGGGCTGAGGCGGTCCGCAGCTGCACAGCCCGAGGGCACACGCTGATGGACAGAGACCAAGGACAGGCCCTGGACATGAGGCCCGGGAGCTGGGCCAGAGCTCACGGGATATGGGGGGGTCCACGGAGCAGGTGGGATGCCACACACCCGCGCGATCCCGTCCTGGCCCCCTGTGTCTCGGGGAGCTCCCCATCGTAGTTTCTCCCAGGTGCCCCATCAGGAGGTGGGAGGCAGCAGAAGTCTTCCACCACTGCCTTTTTGTCGTCAGGCTTACATCACCCCATGGGGAGACTTGACCCTGATTAACCGGCCTCCTCCGTTGAGGGGATAAGGTGGGCCTGTGCTGGGAGACAGGCTTTCCCGGGGAGCTAGAGACAGAGCTGTTGTTCAGGCCACCTGGACTTGGGTCTGCCGTCTCCTCCGGATGCAGGTCAGATCGGGGAGCTGGCAAGTACCCGTCTGGCCCCAGCCACTGTCTCCTCCGACAGTCTTGCAGGGAGGAGGTGAGTCCGTACCCTTGGCTGCCCTCAGGCTTTCTTCTTTCTTGTCTGTTAAGTACTGTGCTCTTAAAACTGCAAGGAGCATCGCGATGCACAACGAAAGCTAGCTATTCGCAGGAAGTCCATTTAAATAAATTAGCCAAATATATTATTAATCTTGTATTTCAGATAAGTGCGCTCTGAGCGGAAGACAGGGGTGGTCCTGAGGTAGCCCTCTGTTCTGGACACTCCCTGTGTTAGGAACCTTAAAACTTCAGAAGTAGAACAATCCATTGCCAGTTGTGAGAGAAAGACTCTTTGTGGCCACAAATAACCCTCTATTATTTTTTTTTAGGTTTTAAAAATTTGTTTTATTTAAGATTTTATTTATTTACTTGACAGAGCGAGAGAGACAGAAAGCACAATCAGGGAGAACGGCAGGCAGGGGAGAAGCAGGCTCCCTGTTGAGCAAGGAGCCTGATGCAGGGCTCCCTCCTAGGGCCCTGGGATCACGATGTGAGCTGAAGGCAGAGGCTTAACCATGGAGCCACCCAGGTGCCCCACAGGTTTTAAAAATCTAGAGTACAAGTCAGGAAACGATCAGAATGTAGCAGTCTCTAACGGAGCGTGCTTCGTGTCGACTAAGGAACTGGCATTGGCCGACCCCTCTTGTGTAGCCCAGTCACCGTGGGAGGGAGGGAGCTAGGTCAGGAGTCTGCCTCCAGTGAGGAGATCAAAGTGAAGGCCCCCGGGGTCAGTCAGGAGACACATTCAGCTGCTGGACAGAGACCACTTGTTGCCAGGGCTCAGATGTCGGGGTCTTAGGGACCCAGGCTTACGCCATTTTGTCCTGGTCCAAGACCTCCAGCTTACACCACCACCTAGCCTCGCATCCACTCTGGAGGAACAGTGCAAGGGAAAGGGGAGAATGCGTTCCATCCCTTTTAGGCACACCAACCCCACTCAGCACACACGATTCCACCAACTTCCCTCCAGGCAAAATGCAGTCATCTGGCCAAAGCTAGCTGCAAGAGAGCTGGTGAGAAAAATGGCAAACGGGAATCACCAACGTTAGCAGATACGGGCCTATTTGGAAGTTCCATTACTGTATGAGAATGGGACATGGATCCTGGGGTGACCACCCCTGTCTCTTTCCCAGCCTCCAGAAGCTTCTGACAGACTACTCCTTGGCAGCTTGAGGTGGTAGTCGGCTGAGTAGCCTGGGTACTTAAGCGGACCTTTCTACTTGCTCTCATCATGTTGGTTGTGATTCCACCCCCATTTTCTGTAACTGATACCCTATCCCGATAGGCTGATTGTCCTGGGGTCTTCGTTCACACTCTCAGAAGTACCCCCGTTTGGCACATAAGTAAGATATCCCCTTATCAGCTGCCTTCAGGCAGCACCTTGCCCTGCACCCCTGTGCCCCCACCCCAGCTCCCAGATGGTGAGGACAGACTGGCCAACCATCTGTAAGAAGGGAACCTAGGTCCCAGGTCCTACGGGAGAAGTGTGACCTTTCTGCTTTACAGGGGCAGGAGTGAGCACAAGTCCCTGCACGCAGTAGTAGGCATCATAATACCCCATAATTAATATTTTTCTTGAGATAAAACAATTGGCAAGTTTTAAGAAGGGAAGGCTGACTTATATTGTGTCTCTTCTTTCAAGTTACATAGCTGCAGTGGTTCATTTCTTTCTGATGTCTACACTCAGTTGTTGAACCTATGAATCGTCTCTCCTTTGGTGGGATAGTCCCTCGATTTTGCCTGATCCAGAAGATTCTCAATACGTTTCCCACTGGCTGTGTACTTGTGTCATGATATTCTTGTCATTACTGCAGCCAAAGGTAGTCTTTGACACCGAAGGCAGTCTGTTAACTTCACCATCATGAAAGGCTTTCTCATACAATGTTGGGAGTCAATACTGAAAAAAAAAAAGAAAGCAAGACCTGTAACTGGAGACATGAAAAGACTGATTAATTGTCCTCCACTCTTGGCTCTGTTTATAGAGGAATCAATGAAAAAGTTGTCATGTTTCTTCCCTCTCGCCCCACCCCCGAGGTTATTGATGACTCTGAGATGAGGCCTTCGAGGTATATCCAAGATTTGCAAAAGGGAGATAAACTAGACAGAGAGTAGGTGTTGAGCTATAAATGAGAAACAAGCACCTAACAGGCAAGTCACAAGAGCAGGAGGATGTGGGATAGCCTGTGCCTGGGTGTTGGATACAGGAGCTGGATCTGATTGATTGTCAATCAGAGATCAAGCCAGGTATCATTTTCATCTCCCCCTTCTTCCGTCTCCTCCTGATTTATCACTCTGTCCTCTAGCAAGCCACTGATGTGTCCTTGCTCATGGACCCAATCAAAAAGACTCATCTGCCAATAGCAATAAATTACCGAAAGTCCTTGGTAGAGTGGGAGACGTCACCTGCTCCCTTTATGTTGTGGTCCAAGACTGCCATGGAAAATGACCTGTCAGTAGTGGACTATTCCGCCTTTCCATTTATTTTCTTCCGGAGGACTCCTCTTCGTTGTGCTCCAGTGCAGACAGAGCTATGCAGCTGTGTTTATGCACCCGCGAGCAATCCTTTCCTTGGTGAGTCATTTGATTAGTCCTTGAAAATGCAGCATCCCGTTTCCACTCCAGAGAGCCCTCAGTTCATAAGAACCAGCCCTACCCTCCAATGGGAGCTGAGTAAATCCCCCAAGGCCGTCCTAATGAGGCCAAGGGTCCGTGGCGTTCTTCCCATGCAAACGAGGTGACCTCAGTCAAATTCGGCCCGTTGGAGAAATCAGAGAAGAATCCCAGAAGAAGGACAGTGTATCAGTAAAGGACCAGATCCTTCTAGATTTTTTTCATTCTTTTGCAGATGCCTAAGGGGCTCATCCTCCTACCCTCCTTTACTTTCCGAAGGAAACAGAGCCCCCCCACTCAGGAAGCAAACTGGTCAGACATGTTTCTGCTAGGGAGGTGGCTCTTCTCCCATTCCTCTGCCCCTCTCTGGTTCCCTGCCTCTTTCCAGAGCTGGGATACTGCACAAGAATAATGAGGATTTTTGAAAACAGACACTATCTTTCTCAAAGATAGCCTTAAGCAGCCACATTTTTGGATGACAAAGCCTCATCATTCCTGGCTCTGTCTAGAAGCTGTTGGAAAAGTAAAGACGTTAAAGAAAAGCATATCATTCCTTTCTCTTTTGCCAGCTTGTTTATATACCCTTCCTCTTACTCTAGGCCTCCTGTGGGATAGACGATTAAACAAATTCATACCGACGTCCTAATTACATTCGGCGCGCTCCTCTCTTTCCTCAGGCTCAATCTTAGGGAGGACAGGACTGTCCTTTGGAAAGGACAGAACAGCTCTGCACATTTGCATATCAGAAACTACCTTACAGGCACAGTTTTTCAGTCATTTTCCCCAATCCGTATATAAGGTGGGAGAAGACCACACTCTGAATCCCCATGAGAGGGAAGAGGGGCGTGAGGAATACACAGACTTGCAGAGACTGTCCTTGTAAGCTAATTAACTAATGTGAGATACAGGGGTGGGGGCGGGGGACAGAGTTGGAAAGTTGCAGAGATGCAAAATGATCAAGCCTTTGGTTTGCATGCATACAAAAAAGTGATGTTTGATGAATCAATAGATATATCTTGGCAGACACATGGGCTGAATTTAGCGCAAGAGGAACAGAGCTAGAAGGAGGATTTAAGTGACAAATTGGAAAAATCATTTTAGTTATTGTGTGAGTAACATGTAGGATTAAGGAGAGAAGAAGTCTGGAGAATTAGACTTTGGGATTTCCTCTTTGCTTTGGTGTGAGACGTGCTAAACCTTAGGATTAATGGGACCATGAAGACGGGTCCATTGGCCAGTGGCCCCAGCTGTCTTGCAGACCCCTGAATGCATCCCTCACCAGTTGAGGACTCATGCTGTAGATGTGGGGCACAGATTGAAGTCTGAAAGGCTATTAATACTAATAGCATTAGTATTAATTAATTTACTAATACTAATACCATTAGTTAGCTGGTCCCACCGCCAAGTGTCCTCTGCTGTGGCTCATTTGTGTTACAATGTGATACTTAATTCATCTCAGCTTAACATAAATGGAGATGTTGACAGATTTTTCCAAGTAAATAACTGAGTCATGATAAACCTTTTCCTGTGTGAGGATGAATGTGGGTACATAATCATTATTTGAACAGGATGTTCCTTTAGAAAAAAGCAATTGAGATGACACGTCTCCAGGCGGCTCGGATGGCAACTTAGCAGCACGTCTGACAACAGGATTTTGTTCCTTTCTTTTTCTCCTTCTCAGAAATACTTTCAGAAGTCAGGAAATTAAATCCTGTGAGTGACCAATACCTGTCCTTACTTTCTCTGCTTAGATGTACTCAACGAACTCCCACCTCAGTTGCCTGATAGAATGTGCTTTAACTTTTTATGATGTGATTTGCTAAATTTCAAAAAGTGACATCCTAAGAATAAGACAGAGATTCTGGGTAGAAAAAGCTTGTACTAAAATTTCAGAAATAGATATAAAGTGATTTTAAATTTGTGTGTGTGTGTGTGTGTGTGCGCACGTATATTCATTCCCAGCTATGTTGATTTTAATAAATCACCTCTACGGAGAACTCTAAAAAAAGGAAAGATAATATGGTGCAGTGATTTTTATTATCTTAAAACAATTTCATGATGGAACATTTGGAAATTATGGAAAACTTTCCAACAGAAGAGAAATGCCATCCACATAGCCTCCATATGTTTATGTTGTATTTTCTGGATTATTCGTATTTGAAAAAAAGCACATCATCGTAAAATTGTATTTACTTATTTTGTTATATAAAGACTGTTGTGTTCCCTGTGCATTAGCACCAAGTGCATTTGGCCAGCGGTTCCAAAATTAGAATCTTTACCAAAACATTAGAAACTTACCAAAACATGTCTTCAGCTTCGTTCTATGTGAACCATTCTATTCAATGGTGGAGTAAGTAGAAGGATCTGGGGACAGGCCCATCAGAAAGCAATGATTACATGTCCTACAAACATAGCTTCATAGAATTAAAAAAAAAAGTACAAAGAGAATGGAATCACATTTGTCATTATTTTTTTTCAGTGGTTCGTTAAGTGGGTCAGGTTAGCTTTTAATTTCCCTGCAGTTTCCTTTCCTTGTAAGTTAAATTAGCCATCTGTCTGCCACACATTTTGTGTAAGAATCACCTGAAAATTGTAAAGCTTTTTGAGTTGCTAAAGACAGAGGTATTAAAAAGCATTATGAGGTCTATAAGTCATGTTAATTTTATTTGAACTGAAATTAGTGACCTGGATTTTCTTCTCTCATTTATGTAGCATGTGCTCTGTTTAGACCATTGTATTTTATTATTTTATGAAAATCCTATGATGCTTCTAAATTCTTCTAGTTACAGGGAAAAAAATGGCAAATGAAACAAACAAGACACTCCAGTAAATTTAACAAATGGTTGGTGGAACTAACAAAAAGGGAAAGAATTGATGGTGCTTTAATCAGGACCCAGTGGAACGTAACTGTCTATCTATCAATCTGTCATTTCAGTTGTCTCTCCATAGCACATAAGAAAAATGAATTGGTTTACATCACTGAGCTGTGATACAATACTAGCACTGCATGTGTATGGCTTCTCGATTTGCAGTGTGACCTTGGGCAAGGTCTACAAGATGTGCTACAGATGAAAGGGGGAATCTTAACTCTATAGAACAGGAAAAGATTTCAAATTAATATGATAGAAACCTATGCCACTAGTCAGAAATCGATAGGCATATTGTCAAACTAATTCTTAAGAGGGGAAGAAGATGTGAGAAGCTTGGTATTAGATAGATCAGGAAAAAGTACCAAGTATTAACAGAAAAGGTATGAGTTAGAAATAGTCATTTTTTAAGCAGAAAGGAAGGAAAAATTAAAATAACATTCAAACATCACCTCTTCTTTCCTATTCTGACTGTTGTTACATCGGTAAGCGATGGTATCTTAGAACACTAAAAACAATGATTTAGATTTTCCCATCCTTTTCCTGTTGTGTGTCCAACTAAAATTCTACAGACGTCTCACGATATAATTTTTATGTAATCTGGAAAAATATGTCCCCAAAATTAATTAGTAAAGAGATGCTTTACTAATGCTAAGATGTCCTCCAAACCACAGTGGGTGTCCATGTTTGAAGGTTAAGAAACATGTGGAAAAGACAGTAGAAATGACATCTCTCCTCTCCTTTTGAGGACCACGGTGTCAACATTGACTCCAGCATTGAGAAAATCAACAAAAATAAGAAAATAAAAATAGTAGGTAGAACCAAGGCCCTGGTTCAGTAATTAGGAGCCGTATCTCTTTCAGAAATTTACCCTGCATGGAAGTAGAAATCATGCTATCTCAAAACGAGCCTTCCCTTGCTGGCTTGATTAAAATTGCTTACTTTTTTTTTTTAAGATTTTATTTATTTATTTGAGAGAGAGAGAGAGAAAAAGTGTGAGAGAACATGAGAGGGGAGAAGGTCAGAGGGAGAAGCAGACTCCCCACAGAGCCGGGAGCCCAATACAGGACTCAATCCCGGGACTCCAGGATCATGACCTCAGCCAAAGACAGCTGCTTAACCAACTGAGCCACCCAGGCGCCCTGAAATTGCTTACTTTTTTAAAGATGTGTATACTCAAAGTCTAATATTCTCCTCAGTCTTCCTATATATATAGATATATATATAGATATATATATAGGAATATATATATATATAGATATATATATTAGATAGATAGATATTAGATAGATATATATCTATATATATCTAGAATATATATATATTGCTTTTTGTAAAACCTATTTTCTACCAATTGCATAAGTATGCACAGATAATAATATAATCCTAGAAGTCATCTGAGGGCAAACTTGATAGGTTCCATCATTTTCATAAGCTTTGAGTTCACGCTCAGCTTCAAATTCGGTTTGAGTTTATATTTTCCGAGCCTTTTACTTTATATGTAAACGTAGTGAGAGTCCTTTGCATGGTTGCTTCATTGAATATATTAGATCATGCAATTACACATACTTCACATACTGCCTGGACTATAATACGTATAAAAATCAGTTCCATTTTCTTGTCCTTTACTTAGAGACTTTCAATATTCCTGTCACCTTTTCTCCAAATTTCAGCCTACCAGAGATTCATGTGGGGAAGAGTCATGGACAAGGAGAATTCCTTTTCTCTGCTGATTCCCAGTTGCTGCATCTGAGGTTGTTGGAATTCTAATCTTCAGATTAGGGGAATGTCTCTATACCTCCAGATTTTCCAAGCACGCCTCTTCTCTCTTTACATCATTTTCTATCTGTCGTACATTCTTCTTTGGGGTCTAGCATATATGTCACAGTCCTATCTAGTGCTCACTGGATTATAATTTTGAAAGTTTGAGGCTCACATGTAATGATCACTCGTGTATGGTTGCTGAATGAACCAACATGGGGCATTAGCTATTGATGACTTGTTTAATAAAAGGGAGAAATTCTTCCCCATTCGCTTTTCCAGCTCAGTTCAAACACATTCCTTCTTTGTTCTCCCAGCTAAATGTTAAGATTTCAACTCTGCCTTTTCTCAGTAATAAAACTACCTGGATCTCTAAAGTAGCAACTACTCCTTTAGAGATATTAATTTTGATAAACATACAATACTTATTAAAAATATTGAAAGCACAAGTGATACTTCCCACTTTGAAAGTCCTAAGTAACACTCCAATTTTTGTCTTGGTCTTTACTCACCGGGGCTCTCTCAGAAGCAGTGTCATGGATCAAAAGACAGGCGAAGTAAGTGGCATTTCTTGGCCAGAAAAAGACTGAATTGTCAGCCGTTCCTAGCAGTGCTTAAAGCTTTTCCCATCATCATCTGTTTCACAGGAATTAAAAAACAGGGACAAGCAAGCTGCAACTCTATGGATGACCAATAATTATTACTGAAAACAAATGTTTCACGTTATTGACGAAAAAGGTGACCAGATGACCAGCAATTTCCATTGCTTGGACTCATCATGCACCTGAAATCACCGGCCACAAGGTTTCACTCTGGAGCTCAGATGCAGCATGTGGGGAGGAAGTAAAATTTAAAGAACTCCACAGTAATTTAAACGCAATTAGAGGAGAGTGTTTTACTCTTTTCTTAAAAAAAAAAAAAATCACAAAACCCTGCTTAATATAAAGACAAATTTGACTTAAAATATATTTCAATTTTGTTAAAATTAATATTTGACATAACATGGTTGAGAGTAATATATATCTCAGAGTGCTGAATTGTCTTTTCCCCCTCCGTTCTTCTTGTTAATATAAAGGGTGTTTTAAGGATGAATTCCATATGTCAGGGGGAGGAGGAGCATATTTATAAACATTGTGAATTTATTGCTGTGATGAAACAGAAGAAAGGCTATTTTCTTTCTGACCTCTCTTTTCTTGTTACATCTATTGGGGGGTGGGGTAAGATGTAGGGTGAAGAGATAGAGAGGGAGATATATAGGGAAAGACTGAAAAAAATATTTTCAAAAGTGGAGGTCCTACTACTTCTTGATGTTTTTAGAAACACACATCCTCTACCCTGAGGTATCATTTCATCATTTTATTTGTTTTCCGCAGTGCCTGGCACTGACCTATCTTTGTCTTATTTTCTATTCTTCTTCCATAGGAAATTACTCAAATATATATAATGGCTTACTTGACCAGAAGGCCTGATTTGCTCAGAAATGCTTAAGTTTAGTCCTGTTGCCTGTGTAATTATTAAAAACTTTTCCTCTCAGGGGCTGGGGTGGCTCAGTTGGTTGAGCATTTGACTCTTGGTTTTACCTCAGGTCATGATCTCAGGGTCCCAAGATGGAGCTCAGCAGGGAGTCTGCTTGGGATTCTCTCTCTCCAAAAAAAAAACAAAGTTTGCAAAAGTGTCACTATTTGGACAATAAATGACCCAGGCTGCAATGTTTCTGTTCTAGAAGCATATTCCTGGTTTCTTAAGCCACTCTAATGAAATACAAAGGGGAAAGTAACGGTCAGATCCCACTGTGTAGCCCAGTTTCTTTGTCTTAGATAGTGGTCCCTCTGGCAAACCAGGAAAGGGGCTCTGTGGAAACCATCATGCAGCTTGGTAAGGAGCTGAGGCTTCGGTGTGGCTGCTCCCCATCCCCTTGGCTGGGCTTCCTTGGGTGTCAACATGTACACATGGTCTTACTATAAACTATGTGTCCGTCAGAAATTGATTAATTAGAATAAATGATCATTGTTTTAATTTTCAAGGTTTCTGTCATCGTGTCTTATTATTGCAGGTTTACTGAGCAATCACCAGATTGTGTGTAAGGGATCATAAGTAGATAAGAGAGGATGATGAAGTTATTTCCTATATAGGAAATCATGCTAGGGACAATGACATAAGGTGGCATCTTATTAAGGACTTTTTTTTTAAGGTTTTATTTATTTGACAGAGAGAAACACAGCGAGAGAGGGAACACAAGCAGAGGGGATGGTAGCAGGAGAAGCAGGCTTCCCACCAAGCAGGGAGCCCAATGCGGGGCTTGATCCCAGGGCCCTGGGATCATGACCTGAGCCAAAGGCAGACACTTAACGACTGAGCCACCCAGGCGCCCCTTATTAAGGACTCTTAACTGAGAACTAGCGGAGGAACTGTCACAGGAATGCCAAAGCCTTTTGTAAGTGAAGTCATTTAGTGGTCATTCGCTAGGAGATAAATAATTAATTAGAAGGAAATGATCAAAACCTCTGAATAATTTTGTTGAGCAAGTATTTTAAATACTCCTAGAATATTTTGGTTTAAGGGGCACCTGGGTGGCTCAGTCGGTTAAGCATCTGACTCTTGATTTAGGCTCAGGTCATGATCTCAGGGTTGTGACACTGAGCCCTGGGTCAGGCTCCGTGCTCAGTGGGGAGTCTGCTTGAGATTCTCTCTCCCTTTGGCCTCCCCCCTCACCCCTTGCTTGTGCTTGTGCTCTCTCTCTCTGAAAAATAGATCTTTTTTTAAAGAATGTACTTAAAAACCCATGTATAGGCAATATGATAAAAAAACATATCAATCTCTATGGATTCCATAAAAATGAAGAACGTTTTAATAAACTTTTGATAGAAGATGATTTATTATACTATTTAAAAGAGCTATTTTAAGCTGGTATCCTCTTACACAGTTAGTTGGGAAAAAACAGATATTGAAAAAGACAGTCTTTCTAACCCATAATTCCGAAACATCTATTTAGTACCGTGAGTCATGTAGCAGCAATAGGGAGTACAGATCTTGGAAAGAGGTTACACTCTGCTATTTTAGAAAACTCAAGTAGATCAAAGGGAAACACTTAGAACTTTAGTAGGATAAGTTAACAAAAATAATATTTAAAACTATCATGTTATAGACAACTGATAACCAGTTACATATAGAGAAGGAGAGATGATCACGCTCCCAAGCGCAGCAGGTCCATATGTAGTATCTAGAAAGACTATCTCTAGGAATAACATCTGTAACAAAATATTATAAAACACTGCTAAAGAACAATAAAGACCTGAATGACAGTGGTGGGAACTTACCCAAATTATTTATGGGAAGTGATCAGTTCTGTGTGTCTATAAGAGCATTGTCTATAATTCCAAAAAAAAAAAAAAAAAGGAAATAACCTGTATGTTGAACAATAGTTGCCTGGATAAATAAATTATAGTTTCTTTGGATAACTGTTAAAATGAATGAATTCTAGCTTATAGGACAACAGAGATAAAAATCTCCACCTTGACATTCAGGAAGCAAAGAAATTTTTAAAAGAATATATGTAATATAATATTTTTATCCAGTTTCAAGTACAAGTACTGCTACTTTCTACCGTATATAAAAACATGCAAAGACATAGGAAAAAACAAATTAAGACTAGTGGTTATTATGTCTGCAGAGGGTCAAAGGTAATATGACTATGGAGAGGTTGAGTTCCTGTGTATTTTTTTTTAAACAGCTTTACTGGGGTATAATTCACACACCATGCCATGTACCCATTTAAAGTGTATGATTCACCTGTTTTAAGTATATTCACAAAGTTGACCAACCATCACCAAATCAATTGTAGAACATTTTCAATGTACCAGGAAAAGAAACACTGAACCTCTTAGTAATTACTTTAAATTTCCCCTGCAACACTCCTGGACCTAAGCAATCAGTAATTTACTTTCTGTCTCAGAAGATTTTTCCTTTCTGGACATTCCATATAAGTAGGATCTTGCAGTATATGGTGTTTTTGAACTGCTTCTTTGACGTGATATAATATTTTCAAGTTTCCCACATGCTGTATTAAGATGTCTTCATACAGCATTCCTGTTTTGTTTTTTGTTTGTTTTGCTTTATGTGTTTTTTTCTGCTAAATAAAATTCCATACCCCATTTTACTTATTCATTCAAATCCAGATAGGCATTTGGATTGTTTTCACTTTTTGGGTATATTGAATAATATTGCTGTGAACATGCAAGTAGCAGCCTTTGTGTGTCTGTATGTTTTCCTTTGTCTTTGGTTCCTGTGGAATTTTAAGCTTGTATGCACACATAAGTATATATTTATATATAAAGGATAGGCTTGTCTAGAATGTTTCAAGAAAAGTAAAGGCGGTAAAGATGGACTCCCAAATTAATGTGTAGAATTGCTACAATTACAGTGATATCCCACTTGAATTTTAGAGTGATCAAATAAAGTGAATCTGGAGTTCACCCGGGGGAAAAAAAAAGAAAATTGAAAAAAGAAAGTGATGGAGAATTTAAATTAAACTATCAGAAAGCATTAGATAACTCAGTAATCAAGATTATCATACTCCTATAAAAATTAATGGAATGGAGGGACCCCTGGGTAACTTGGTTGAGCATCTGACTCTCAATTTCGGCTTAGGACATGATCTAAAAATATATCATATTTTTTAAATTAATTTTTTTATTTTATTTTTTCAGTGTTCCAAGTTTCATTGTTCATGTACCACACCCAGTGCTCCATGAACTACGTTGTATTTTTTTTAAAAGATTTAAAAATACCAGTCTCATGCGTATTTTCCAGAGTATTGTATCTACTGGCTATATATTTTCTTTCAAGTGATGAATTGATTTTGTCTCCATACCAATTCTTTAAAATGTGTTTTAAAAGCATGTCCCAATTATTGATTAAGATATGAGGTATTTTAATTTCAAACAATAGCTATCCTGAAAACTTTAATTGTTCCCAAATTTCAGGAATATTTTGACTCCAAATGTCTAAGGTGAATTTTGCAAAATTTTTATGAAGTTATGCAGCTGGAAAACTCCTTCATATGTAAGAAAATGTAAAATTTCAAATGTAGGCTTTTTGTCTAAATGGAAGCCACTTTGAGCAAAATGGCTTTGAAAACCATGGAAGAAAATCTTCTATGCTTTTTATATAGAAAATAAAAATGACGACTCATAAGAACTGAAATTATTTCATCACAAAAATGGCAAGGTAGAAAACCAATTTGTTTAGGAAGCACTGTGTATTATCAAAAATACTGAGGCGCCTGGGTGGCTCAGTCACTAAGCGGCTGCCTTCGGCTCAGGTCATGATCCCGGAGTCCTGGGATTGAGCCCCGCATTGGGCTCCCTGCTCTGCCGGAAGCCTGCTTCTCCCACTACCATTCCCTCTGCTTGTGTTCCCTCTCTCGCTGTGTTTCTCTCTGTCAAATAAATAAAATCTTTAAAAAAAAAAATACTGCTAACCCTCCCTTCCTGAAAACAAGATAACATAATCAACTGTTCCATGGATAGCCACAGCACGTTTATTTATCTTTTCATGTCCTTCAAAAGATTCTGCCATTTTCCTTTTAAGTCTGGGTTCAAAAATCC
>CM053613.1:88358969-88384260 GCA_028646535.1 Procyon lotor | reverse complement strand
AGAGTTTTGTTCTGTTGAGAACAGAGGATGGGCACAGCTCTGTCACTGAAGTGATTTTCCAACACCCAGAACCATTCAAGTATGCAGGACTTTCCATTTAGTACAACTTGACATTTACAAATCTGTCTAGAATTTTACATTTGTCTAGTTTTCTGGTTGTTTCGTTTTGTTTTTTTGACTTTTTTTTTTTTTCTCCAGCGTGTGCCATATTCTTTCTGTGTGTGAACGGGAACTAGAAGTTTGCAGACCTGAGTGTTAGCGCATTCTCGTCTGGCATGCAACACAGGTACTTCTCTGTGTTTATAACAGATACAGTGTACTAAGTAGTAGCTAGTATACAGTAGGCACTCAGTAAATTTTTGTAAGAGTGGGAAAAAAAATCTCTATGTAAACTTGACACTAAAGATCAAAATGCATTGATTTATGACCTTGTCCGTTCCTCATGGAATTCCTCAGATCTCATAGAAGAGGACTGCAGGATGATTCCGCCTTCCCGTATTTCTTTTGCACATCATTTCTTCTCATTCTAGAGTTTGGAGATACAAGGTAGACGATCACATTTTTTTAAATTAAGATTTTCCTGAGCAATCAGGAAATTCTCCAAGTCCTCTCCCATATAAGGGCTCTCAGAGGGAACTTGGTTGCCAGATCCAAAGAAGTAGATCATATTTCCCTGTAGCTATATCCTTGGTGACTAACTGTTTAGCAATGGATTGAATGGCGGCCATACTCAAAAAACATATGTGCACATCTTAATCCCTAGAAACTATAAATGTGAACTTATTTGTTTAAAAAAAAGTCATTGTAAATAAATTAATGATTTTGAGATGAAAGTATCCTGGTTTCTTCTGGTGGGTCCTAAGTCTGACGGTAAATGTCCTTCTAAGAGATGGAAGAGGAGAAGATACGGAATAGAGGAGGAGAAGGTCATGAGAAGCTGAAAGCAGAGATTGGAAGTTTTCGGTCACAAGCTAAGGGATACCTGGAGCCCCCAGAAGTTGGAAGAGGCAAGAAAAGATTCTACCCTAGAGTCTTCAGAGGGAGCATTTCAGAACTGTGATAGAATAAATTTCTTTCATCTTCAGTTGTCAAATTGGTGGTTATTTGTTACAGCAGTCCTGGGAAAAAATGATACATTACACCACCTCTGTCTTGATGAGTTATAAAGCAAAAAGCAAAAAAGCAAGATTATATGGAAACTGCTGTATGCTGATGCTAATACCTTTTTTTCTTCCTGTCCACATTCCCATCAAAAGGATTCCCTAGGGGCGCCTGGGTGGCTCAGTCATTAGGCATCTGCCTTCAGCCCGGGTCATAATCCCAGGGTCCTGGGATCGAGACCCGCATCGGGCTCCCTGCTCGGCAGGAAGCCTGCTTCTCCCGCTACAATTCCCTCTACTTGTGTTCCCTCTCTCGCTGTGTTTCTCTCTGTCAAATAAATAAAATCTTTAAAAAAAAAAAAAGGATTCCCTATTTCTGGAGGTCCCGTTCCCAACACACACACCCATGCGCACACACCACAAGTAAATTCCCATGACAATGGAAGATAGATCGAGAAGCCATCGGTAGTCTAAATATGGACATCATTGCATCGGCTCCAAACCATTTGATAGGTCTCCCTTTAAAATAGCAACTTACTGAAGACCTCTTGTGCTCTGTTCAGTCCGAAAGCTCATCTGTGGTGATGAATGGATTCTCTACCATATAGTGAGTCGCTTTGTATGTTTCTGCTTGGAAAGGAGTGAGAACATCTCTAATGCTATACAAAACTCCATGATGATAAATGATACTTGAATTGTAAAGGTGAGAATGAGACTAATTTCTTTTATTTTCTTTGGTTCACCAGCTACTTTCAAGATGGTTGAGAGGGTGGCTGCTAAGTTTTGTGTGAGCCTGATATAATATATTGTGGCATCCAGATTATATTTTTAAATGGGATACAATTGGAGCTCTTATTTTTCTGTTTAATGCTATGTGCAGGTTCATCCAGAATCTGCCTGGCTACAGCTGGAAGCAATTAGAATATGCAGGAAGAATTAAAACCCTAGGAAATTGTTTTTATCTCTAATAGATTGCAGCAGAGCTAAATTGTGAATTGGTCACAGGAGAAAACATGTCATGGTGACTCATAAATTACTGAAACTGGTTTAGTTTGGGAAATGGCCTCATTAGTTCTAGATTTTACCTTGTGATTTTCCCAAGTAACCAAATAGTATTGCTTATGTTAGAGGGAAGCTCTTGATACCATTTCTTTCAATAAAAATAGGATATTATTTTTATATTATTTCCATCATAAAACAGAAGATAAAAAGAAAGAAAATTGTCTCGCACATGCATTCTTATCGTGGAGTCATAATTAAAGGCACATTAATAGAAATTGGGAAATCAGTCAAACATTCAGCCTAGCTCTCCTCTTTTGTCTTCTTTCTTGGCTCTTCAGGAAAAAAAGGAATCCTCTTTTGCAACTGATATCCAGGTCTGTCTATTTGCTTTTAAAGTCTTCTAGAAGACTTTTTTTTTTTTTCTCCCAAATACCAGCTAATAAATCCTTGGAACTTCTTAGAAGAACTTTGATTCTCATCTAGTACAATTTCTTCATTTAACAAATAAAGAAACCGGAGAGCTGGAAGGCTGAATTAATATCTCCAAATTCAAGTTATAAAATAGAATCCACCTTATTTAAATTAGCATTAGGCTATAACTTCATCATGAGTTAGAGTACAGTAGCAATTTCCATAACTGTAAAAACGTGTATTTGCAAAAAAGAAATTCTCTACTTGAAATATACATGACAGCAAAATATTTGAAAGAAGAACAAGAGTAGATAAGCAAAATGATGCAAAGCTGTAGAAAGATTTTTCGGTAATTCAACATAGCTTTATTCTTTCCTATTTTCCTGGTACCACATTGGATTCTGAGGTTCTCCCAATATTAAGACTGTTTCTATCTTCAGGAAACATAAAACCTCATGTAATAGAGTCTACAGTGATGAACAAACTATTTTGTAAGACAGTGATAGAAGATGCTGTGAGTGAAGAATGAAAGACCAGTCATCCTATCCCGGGGAGAGTCGGGAAGTCAGTCTTGAGCTGAAAGCTGTGTTGAAGCCAGACAAATAGGAGTCAGCTAACGGAAAGGAGAACATTCTTGGCAGATACTTCTATATAAAAAATCCACTTAATTATGAAACAGTATCAAATTTGCAGAAAACCACAAGTAAGTTTGTATCTACTGGCGTTAAATCAGGGAAGAATTACAGAAGATAACCCTAATGGAGATAGTGGCTCGTCATCATGGTTCTTGCGTATTACTCTAGGAAGTGTGGTCCTCAGAGTGCAAGTGACGGGTAGCACTGAATATTTAGGATAAGGGAGTAAAATGGTCAGTTTTAAACTTAAGATGGTTCTGACAGTAGTGATCAAGATGAACTCAAACGGAAAGAGACAGTGTCAGACAAACCTAAAATCTAGATCCGAAGGAATGGACTTAAAGCAGGGAGAAAAACCAGAACAAAGTCAAGTATTAAGTTGCAAATAATTTGGTGGCCATGATAGTAAGTGGGAAAGGGAAAAATCTAGATTAATTGCCTTTTTGCGATGCAAACCCAAATATTTTTTATTCAGAAAAAATGTTATTGTGTAGCATGCTTTTGTTTTGGTTTGGTTTTTTACCGGACATACACCGTTGCATTTAGTTTCAGGTGTACAACATAGAGATTCCACAAGTCTGTGCTCACCACAAGCGTAGCTACCGTCTGTCACCATCCAGCACTGTTACAGTATCATTGACCGTATTACTCATGCTGTGCATTTTATTCTGATGAGTTGTTCCTTCCAAAACTGGAAACCTGTAACCCCGACTCTCCTTCATCCATTGTGCCCATCCTCCCACCTCCCTGGTCTCTGGCAGCCATCAGTTTGTTCTCTGTGTTTATGGGTCTCTTTCTGCTTTTGTCTGTTCATTGGTTTTTTAGATTTCACATATAAGTGAAATTCTGTGATATTTGTCTTTCTTTGTCTGGCTAATTTCACTTAGCCTAATGCCCTCTAGGTCCATCCATGTTGTCACAATGGCAAGATCTCATCCACTTGTGGATGAATAATATTCCATTTTGTGTGTATATGTAGGTGTGTGTGTGTGTGTGTGTGTGTGCACGCGCATGTGTGTTTCACATCTTCTTTATCCATCTATCAATGGACATTCAGGTTGCTTCCATATCTTGGCTGTTGTGGATAAAGTTGCAGTAGGCATAGGGATGCATGTATCATTTGGAATTAGTGTTTTCATTTTTGGGGGGTAAATACCTAGCAGTGGATCATATGGTATTTCTGTTTTTAACTTTTTTTTTTTTAAGATTTTATTTATTTGGCAGCGAGAAACACAGCGAGAGAGGGAACACAAGCAGAGGGAATGGTAGCGGGAGAAGCAGGCCTCTTGCCAAGCAAGGAGCCCGATGCGGGGCTCAATCCCAAGGCCCTGGGATCATGACTGGAGCCGAAGGCAGATGCTTAACGACTGAGCCACCCAGGCGCCTCTGTTTTTAACTTTTTGAATACTCTCTATACGGTTTTCCACAGTGGCTGCACCAGTTTGCATTCCCACCAACAGTGCACAAGATTGCCTTTTTTTCCACATCCTCACCAACACTTGTTATTTCTTGTCTTCTTTTTTTTTTAAAAAAGATTTTATTTACTTATTTATTTGACAGAGAGAGATCACAAGTAGGAAGCAGGCTCCCCACTGAGCAGAGAGCCTGATGAGGGGCTCGATCCCAGGACCCTGAGATCATGACCTGATCTGAAGGCAGAGGCTTTAACCCACTGAGCCACCCAGGTGCCCTACTTGTCTTCTTGATTCTGGCCATTCTGACAGTTGTGAGGTGATATCTCACTGTAGTTTTGATTTGTATTTCCCTGATGACGGGTGATGTTGAGCATCTTTTCATGTGTCTGTTGGCCATCTGGATGTGTGTCTTGGAAAAAGTGTCTATTCAGGTCCTCTGCCATTTTAATCAGATTATTATTATTATTATTATTATTATTTTGCTGTTCAGTTGTATGAGTTCTTTATATATTTTGGATATTAATTCCTTATCAAATATATCACACACCGTTCCATTCTGATTACTGCACACTTCGTACAGTGTGTCTTGAAGTCCGGCACTGCCACAACTCCGGCCTTGTTCTTTCTCAAGATTGCGTTGGCTATTTGGGTTTCTTGGTAGTTCCATATAACTTGCAGTATTTGTTCTAGTTCTATAAAAAATGCTATTGTCCTCATTTTGTTTTTTAACTGGAACAATGAGTGGGGCCATCAGCTGAACTGCAGTCCCCGTGTGAGGGACCATGCATGACAGAGAAGATGGTGAGCTCATTAGTAGACAGACGGAATTCAGCTTGCTCTGAGGGTATCCATATTGAGATGGGTAGCAGGGATGAAGTGACTATCACCAGGGGCAAGGGCAGGGGCTGGGGGTGGGGAGTGGGATGTGCTTCCAAAGCTTAGGAATTCAGTCAGGAGCAGAGATTCAGACTTGGTGTCCCCAGTATGCAAGTGGCAGTGAAAGTAATTAGAGAAAGAGGATGACTTAAGATGTAGAGTGAGATTAGGACCCACTGAAGTCAGAATTTCAGTGAACACCAAAGACTGGTGGGAAGATGAAGAAACTAGAACACAGGCAGGAGACAGAAAAAATTGAAGGTAAGAAAGAGTTGGACAATGAGAGGTGTTTAAAGAGAGAGAAGGCTCACAAAATTCAATCGAGGCACATTTTTGGAAAGTGATGTGTGTCATCAACGTAGTATCACTGTGTAGAATCCATTGGCTCAGACAAAAGAACTGTTACTATTGACTTCCGAAGAGACCTTTCAATGTAATAAAACAGATAGAAAATATATGGCTGGAAAATAAGTGAGGACTTTTATTTATAAATGGTGAGTTGACACCACACATTTCTGGTCCTGCAGGAGATCCAAGTAAAAAAAGACATTAAGTCACTTTTTTAAATATAAGACCAAAAAGACAAAGGAACAATGAGATGACAGTATACGACATGGTTAGATTTGGAACATGGAAAGCACATACATGGACAGCAAAAGACTGCGAAAAATCAAGATCCTGACCCCCAGTAGAGGACTCCAGTAAGAAGCACTCTCATTGGTGCTGAAGAACCATGGAAAGTTTTAAGAATCGGAGGTGCAAGCAACCTCTGAGTGTGCAAGTAACCCTGAGTGTGAACTGGTGCTAAGAGCCAAAGATCTGTTCAAAGTTTGTCTTTACTGGTCGGCAGCTTCCCAGATGTTTCCCGCCAGCCCAGGCATAGAGGCAGCTGCCCTTCCTTGAGCTGGAGTAGCAAAGAGGTTCATCGTCTGGAGATGCTGAATCACAGGAAGCCTGAACTGGAGACACTTTGAATGGCTGAGGTCCAGGAAGAGGCTGCTGAACGCTGGGATGAGGGGCCTGCTGCCTGCCTCCCACAGCCCCGGCCCTCTGCTCTTACTCTGTGGGCAGACGTCTGCAGGATTACCTTCTGGGGGACTGCCCTGAAGAAGAGAAAACCACTCATGTCGTTTGTAAAAAAACTGGTAGGCCACCCCTCATAAACTAATGTGAGGCTCAGGGCTCTAGAAGCCACTGAGATAGACAGATGCTCGGTAGATAGATGATAGATGATAGATAGGGAGATGGATAAGGAGATAGATAGATAGGGAGATGGATAAGGAGATAGATAGGGAGATGGATAAGGAGATAGATAGATAGATAGGGAGATGGATAAGGAGATAGATAGGGAGATGGATAAGGAGATAGATAGATAGGGAGATGGATAAGGAGATAGATAGATAGGGAGATGGATGAGGAGATAGATAGATAGGGAGATGGATAAGGAGATAGATAGGGAGATGGATGAGGAGATAGATAGATAGGGAGATGGATGAGGAGATAGATAGGGAGATGGATGAGGAGATAGATAGATAGGGAGATGGATGAGGAGATAGATAGATAGGGAGATGGATAGTCTTCACATCACAATTTTAAGGCCTACGTCTTTTATTTTTTTTGAAAACCTATACTATTATCCTGTGATTTAACTTTTTTTTTTGTTTTACATTCCTCTGTCTTTTTTTTTAATTTTTACTAACATATAATGTATTATTTGCCCCAGGGTACATGTCTGTGAATTGTCAGGCTTACACATTTCACAGCACTTAACAGCACATACCCAACCCAATGTCCACAACCCAGCCACCCCATCCCTACCCCCCTGCCTCCCGGCCACCCTTAGTTCGTCTCATGAGTCTAGAAGTCTCTTATGGTTTGTCTCCCTCCCCATCCCTTCCTGTTAAGGCCTACTTCTTAATTTGGACTTTAATTTGATTGGGTTTCTTTGTACCCAGGTGGGCATGTTCCTACCTCAATCAATTTTAGGAAAGCCACACGTCAATACAAGTTACAGGAATTTGGTACGTAGTGGCCTTTCAGCTGGACTACCAACTTTTGGACTTCTTTTATGTGAAAAAGAAACTTCTATCTTATTCAACCCAATGTTATTAATTAATTCATTTATTTATTAATTTATTTATTTATTTAACTACTCATAAGCCTCGTTCTGATATATATTCCCAAAACGAATCTCATAAAACTAGTGTCTTTAATACTAGGTTCAAATAAGATTAAATATAGTCAGATTCTCCAGTGTCCTACCTTTGCTAATAAGATCTTTCCAGAAAGTCTCCTGGAGGCAGAATCATTTTCCAACATAAAAGAAAGGGTTAGCAACGCTGCAGCATTCATTGAGAACATAGCCTGAATTATTTTTTTATGCTTACAAACAATATGTAAACATAAAGATGTAGGCATAAATCAATGATGGTTTAAAAGTAGGTTTTTTCCCCCGTAAAACAACTCATATTCTGTGTGTGTGTGTGTGTGTGTACACATATATTTGTGTGAAGTGACCCATCATCACAGTATGAAAGGAAGAGGAAAAAAGTCACATTTTTATTTTATATACAAGACTAATTGTATATTTTTTGTTTGTTTTTAAGAAATCACCAACATAGGGGCACCTGGGTGGCTCAGTGGGTTAAAGCCTCTGCCTTTGGCTCAGGTCATGATCTCAGGGTCTTGGGATCGAGCCCCGCATCAGGCTCTCTGCTCAGCAGGGAGCCTGCTTTCCTCTCTCTCTGCCTGCCTCTCTGCCTACTTGTGACCTCTCTCTCCCTGTCAAATAAATAAATACAATCTCTTAGAAAAAAAAAGAAATCACCAACATTATATATGGGTCAGTTACATTAATGATTGAAAGTGGTCCACAGCTGTCAAATTATGTAACAAAAATCATAGGAAAAGATTCACAGTGGTGAATGGACCAAATCAAAGGAACCCTGTGTCATAGTAGTTCAGAGATTGGGATCTTATGTTCAGTGGTCTGGATGCAAATCTCGGTGATCCCAGTTAGCTCTGACCTACTCCTACTGTCTTAACCTCTGTAAGCCTCTTTTCAAATGTGTCAAGTGGGGGTGATAATGGTACTTACCACAAGCTTGGTTGTCTGGGTCGAGAGAGGTAACCCGAGGCAGTAGGTGAGCACAGTGCCTGGAATGTGATGAGCAGCCCATCCTTATTACCGGTGGTAGCAGTGGTGACGATGTGCGTGGCAGACATTTATACAGACGCTAAGCACTCTGGGCTAGGAGGATCCTCAGGGAGGGCCAATACTTTTGCAAGTATGTAGCTACAGCCCACGAATGTTAGTATCTGAGTTTCCAAGCCTCACAATATCCCAGGAACGTGCATGACACGGTGCTACCAACTTCTGTCACCCTCTGAAGGTCCACTGTAAGAAGAAAGAGCCCCTTAGGGCCCACGGGTAGAGGCGGGGGAGGGGCAGTAAACATAAAATGTGAAGACCGCCTTCTGGAGCTGGATCACTTTCCCATCAAGGATGTGGCCACAGAACATGAGGCACTGACCTGGTCACACGAGCCTCTCCCAGAAGAAGAGCTCGAGGAGGGTTTAATAGTTTCAGAATTTGGCTGAAGAGCTCAACGTGAATCAGCATCGGGAGTAAAGACTTCATAGCACCAGCCTCCCCGAGATGTGGATGAAGTTTCGGGGAAAGACCCAAACAGCAGCAGCGTGGCACGTGAGTACTGAGGCCCCATTCAACGGCCCCTGAGCAGCAAAGGAGCCCCCAGACCCCTCCCCTGCTGTGCGTAGGCTCCCACTTCTCTCCTTTCCTGCTTGATCAGTTGAAGCACATTGTCCTGTACCTTTGAAGACACATGATAAAGCCATCAGGGGAATATCCTAAAGTGAACAAAGGATTAGTCTTAACATTAGGTTTATAAGAGTGACCCTTATGGATTTGCTAATTATTTTCCCTTCTGTAGATATTAGCAGTGCCTTTTATCTACATCTGCCTTGACATATGCTTACAAGGCACTCATTTGTGTTGTCGGCATTTATAAACAATTACTTCACGACAGACCTCCTAAATAATCCAACGGTCTCACTCCAGAGAGTGCAAAGCAACCTATTTACACACACTCTCACGTGCCACCGAGACACACTGGAGAAAGAAAAGCAGATCAAAGACGGGATTCAGGAATCTAATTGTCAGTCCATCTCTGCTGCTATAAATCGAGGTTTGTCTGGGCATCTTGCCATATTTGTATTCAGTCGTCTGTCTCTGTATTCAGTTCTGGTTTTCCATTTCAATCATGCAGTGATGTTGATTTTGTTATAACTGTGGAACAAACCTGCGTGTATTTCACTGTTTTAGAAAATAATGTGTCATTTTTCTCTCAGGACGGACTATAAGGAGCAGTAATTTAAATCGTGTTTTGTTCTACTAATAACTGGGGACCAGGAATGCTGACCATGCTGACCAAAGGCTTAGAGATAACAAAAATCCTTTATTATTTGTGTTTGATGTAACCATAAGTAAGGCATCTCTGATTATTTAATAAATATTTATTAAGAATTCAATAAACTGTTAGGTTCTGAGAGTTCTGCTGTCAGCAAGATACCGTTTGTAGTCTTATGCCGGGATCCAAAGGTACCCAGTTAATAGGATATTCAACAAAAATGTTTTGGTGACCCACTGAATGACAACATAGAGTCGTGTCTTATGATGCCATGATACCAAGTGACGGAAACCCACGGAGGAGGCTTTAGTAAAGAGGAGGTCAAAGACATTTTCATGGAGGGGGAAATGCCTGGGATGTGTCCAAAAGCTGAATAAGACACGCAGAATTGAAAGATCAATGGAAGGCCACTGTGCGTGGGCGTGGCCCACGTGGGGGCCGGGGCTGGGGTGGGGGGTAGCCCTGGGCCACGCCTCAGCCCCCCAGGTTGTCTGGTACAGGACGGTGATGGTGAGGCTGCCGTGGGTATGTAAGGACAAGGGAAGGTTGGTGGGATCCTTCCTTCTTTTTTAAGATTTGTTTATTTATTTCAGAGAGAGAGAGAGTGTGTGTGTGTGTGAGTGGGGGGAGGGGCAGAAGAAAGGGGAGGGGAAACAGACTCCCCGAAAGTCTGGGCTCCTCTCCATTTGGGAGATCATGACCTGAGCCACAAGCAAAAGTCAGACACGTAACCGACCGGGTGGGCTCCTTCTTAAGTGGACCCGCCTGGGTGGACACCTTGCTGTGGTAAATCTGAGAACCTCACTCTGGACAGCACATGAGGGAGAGCTCAGCGCCTCAGAGACACCCCGCCTCCCCTAATGTCGACCAAACCACAAAAGTGACATCAGGTGCCAATTTAACTGACTAGTTTATGGTGGAAACTGCCACATGGGCCTGTTGGTAGACTTCCACAAGTGTGAACACCATACTCTTTTCCCACTGGTGGGCTTACAAAGGTGGACAGTCACCTTTAGGAGCTTGCTTGGGGAGAGCGGAATCAGTCCAGAGACTTAGAGTGGATTCACATAATGGGGGGATCGGGACAGTATGACCTGAATCATTACTTTTACAACCTGGTAGTCTTGCCAGTGTGTGTGTGTGGGGGTGATCATATTTCATAAGCTAATGCTTTTTTTGCTTGTTTTCTCGCTGTGAGTGTTTGGAGGGGGGGGGGCGTGACTATTTTACTCGCCATTTGTACTCAGAAATGGCGGTGCACCAGGAATTTGGTACCGTCTCCCCCTGGACGACATTGCAGGCACCGTGGCTGGGCTAAGACGTGCTCTCTTTTCAAGAGCTGGGTCCATGCATGCTCCACGGAACAGCACGATTTCCTTCTCATTGGCATCTTCTTTATCTGGATAAATAGTGCAGCCGGCTGGCCGACCTGGACTTGACTTTGAGACCTGGTTCTTCCACCCAAGAACTGTGTGGCCTTGTGTAAAGGCCTTGATTTCTTTGAACCCCAAATTGCTTTGCAGCAAAGAGAGAGAGAAATGCATATACGTATATATACACACATACACATACACACGTTATGTGTTTTCACGTCTAGTATGTAGTGGAGTCCACGTTTAAGTAAAAAAGTATCTACTGTATCATTGTAATAATAAGTTCAGGTACAGATAATTCATTGCTGTTCCTGAATCACTTCTGCCCCTTTTCAAGTTACTTTGCACCTATCTGCTTTGATCCAGGAAGTCCTGCCTTCTCGTTTTTTGTTTTGTTAGAGAGAGAGAGAGCGCACACACAAGTGGAGGGGGGAGGGGCAGAGAGAGAGAGAATCTTAAGCAGACTCTGCGCTGAGCACAGAGCTCAACGTGGGGCTCGGTCTCACCACCCTGAAATCATGACCTGAGCTGAAAAGCAAGAGTTGGCTGCTTAACCGACTGAGCCACCAGATGCCCCTCAGTTTATCTTTCAAAGGCAGTGTCATTTCCTCTTTCCTGAGTCTTTGGGGGGAAAAGCCTCATTGAAAACCCTGATATGGCAATGTGACAATAGTTAATGCAGTAAAATTTGCATCAAGTAGTCCATCCAGCTGCTCAGAGTGGCCAAGGGGATGACACTTTTCTCTCCAGGGAAAAGAGTGAGTGGTGTGCATTACTGACTTCTAGAGGACAGAGAGGACTTATAATTTATTTTAGTATGTTTTCTTTTAAAGGGTCTTAAAATTCCCTCTAAATATGGCCACAGTGATTCTCATAATCCCAAACCCCAAAGTGGTGTCTATACAGTAAAATCTGCAAAATAAGCTAATGATTGTTCTCTGAAAAACCAGGCACAGTTGCAGATGACTCCCATTAGAACCATAAGGGGAGCACAGGGTAGTGGAGCAATTCCCAGAAACGGGGCTCAATCCAGAGAACAAAGGAGTACGAGAGAATCTGGAAGTGGGTCACGATCCCATTGGTCTGTGTAGCCGTTTGCAAGCCAGTTCTTCCTGGATATAGAGGTCTAATAGTATAAGCAATATACAAGAGGCTTATCAGTGATGCAAGTTCTTTGTTAGAGCAAGAGAAACAATGGCATCTCCCCAAGCTTAAATATAAAGCACTTTATGTCATCCTTAGATGAATTAAATGTTTTATTGAAAAGGAAGTGACTTTTATTTTCAAATTTATTGCTATAGCACCAAATTTATAGTCATTATCTTCAGGGAAAACAGTATAGGAAGGAAAAGGTGACTTGTATCCTCTGTGTCATTTTATATGATTTGAGGTATTGTTTTCCTAAAGTGATTCCAGACTATGTTTCAATATCTTTGTTGACTTAATTTTCTAGAGTTATTATATTTATTCACTTTTTGGTCATCGGAAAAATGAGCCCAGAGATTTGGGGATGGGTTTCTAAGAAAAACATTAAGTTGTCTGATGTCTGTGAATGAAGCAGGTGGTGAGAAATTCCCCTGTGAGGAAGGCGTCTCCTTATACCCCTGCCCTTTGCCGTCTACCTCACAGGAAAGATCGGCACTTCCCTTTCCTTTGTTCCTCCTTCACAACCATGGAAAAGTTCATTCTCTTTATGAATGCTTGTCCCTGAAGAAGAAAGTGTCTCCTTATGTTTATCTTTCGACTGAGTGAAAACATTTTAAGGAGAATATGTTTGCCCTCACTTTGTCTGAGTCATGTACAGTGGTACGTATGTATCAACAGAGAGGTCAAGTGCATGTCAAGGCTAAATTGGACCCATCCTTCCGGGCATTAAATAAAATTATATCATCATGATACATTTATGTTCCCCTGAGTGTGTATCACTGTTTTCCTCATCTCTTTGCTCTCTACACAGCACCTAAGAAAAGCTTAGATTTTGCCCCTATTTTGCCTTTGTCTTGAGAAGTTCTGCCAGATGCATTCTGGTAGGCAGTTATTTTATCCCAGGAAGGTTCTTTCCCTCACTTCTCCATTCTGTAAGTTGCCGTGCTATTTTTTGCTTCGTGCATAAAGCCACTTCAGAGACCTGAAGTCTTGAAACTTAGTAAGGCCCCGTGACGTCATTTGGTTTTACCCTTGATGAGAACCCAAGGTCTCAGGGACTTGAGTTGCCCAAGGACACAGAGCTAGTTGTTAGAGTGAATGATGACCAGTAGCTAGAGTCTAGAAACAGGGATTTCTGCCTCCAGTGAGGTTCCTGCTGTGTTTAGGTTCTGTTCCTCTTCCTGAGTAAGTGCATTAGTGCAAGAGTTTTGTGAGGGTCACGAGCTTGATTGGTTGCCGTTTTTTATCTGTAATTTAATAGTTATGTGCGCATTAAGTCTGTTAGGTGTCCATCTGTTCTTTCGATCTTGAGCTACTAGAAGAAAACTTTCACCCTTGAAAAGCGTGCTTTCTACCCTCTTCCCTTCAATGAGTAGCTCAGTCCCCCACCAATGCAATGTCACATTTAAATCCCTCCGCACGACCTTGGGTGCTGAGCTGTGGACACATGAGCTGCTTGAGGGCGGGACTCTGTCTCTTAGCCTTGGGTCAGTCCTGTGCCTCCTGTCAGCACATCTTGTATGACCTGAATTACATCTCATAGGAGTGAAGAAGGCACAAGGGACTCTTACGGGCAGACAGCAGAGTGGAGTGTTTGTGCTGGAAGAGATCGTAAAGGCCGTTTTTCTTTCCAGCGCCCCCCAAAGTCAGGATTTAGCCCAAGAGTGCGGCAGAGCTACGGTTTGGTGGAAACGCCTGCTGTGGTTGTTGCATTAGTTTAGACCCTGACCTCGCAGGGTCCCCTTCAGAGCCGCTCCCTGCAGGCACGTGCTGTCGGAGCCTCTCCCTCCCTTAGATTCAGTCTTGTTCTCCCCGAGCCTCTTCTCAGACAGCGCGTCCTCCGGAGCAGTGGCAGCCCACTCAGGTGTCCTGGCTGCTGTGGTTTTATTTGAGCTCTGGCTCCCGTGAACCACGAAAGCAGTTCTTTGATCTGCCCCGCTTGCCTCGCCTGAGGTTGACACAAAGAGGAGCTCTATCTCTTTTGCTCTCCATCATTCTGAACTTTGCCCACTCTTCCAATCCACTTTGTTCCAAGTCAAATCGATACAGTAAAAGCCCCAGCTATGATAAAAGGAACTCTTCTAACCCATGTTCTGCATCAAACCAACCTCTTCTCCATGTGTCTGCACGTTCTGAAATGATTCCAGTATTTCATAAAAGCCAAACCTCCTATAGGAAGAGGGAAAACCAGCGCTGCGTCTGCCCAGCCGCAAACATCGCTTGAGGTAGAACCATTGCACTTCATGGCACAACCCCCCGCCTCAGTTCTGAGTTGTCGTAAATAGCACAAACCACTTTCACACCCTTTATGAACGATCCCAGAATGCTGAGGGCAATTACCAAGTGTCAATATAGAACAATGTGGAAAAACAAGGCTCCTTTTTCCCGCCTTCCAAGGGACAGTACAGAGTAAGCTGTTCAGCTGCACACACTCTGTGTCCAGAGTGAGCTTTACAATATTCGGGGTGTCTTTTTCCTTAGTGAATAATTCTCTAAGTTCTCAGTTTATCCTTGGTGTTTCAAAGAAGGCAAATTTTTGGCATAAATGGGGGTTTTAAGGCTATGTTGAAGTAGCAGATGCAAAAATTTCAGTAGTTTGGCCCAATGGAAGTTTCTTATTGCTCGGGCTGTGGTCACCGTGGGGGCAAGGGACGGTCTGAGGGATCTGTCCTCCGGGCAGTGGCTCAGCAGCCCGTGAGCCTTTGACTACCGGCTGTCTCCGTAGAGACACACCCTTTCAACACCACCATGTCAGGAGAAGGTTGGCGGGAGGGTTGTATAACAGCCCTTGAATGCTTCAGGCCACAGTGGCCATGGTTCTACTCAAAACCCATGGTTCCAGTTCATCACACGTCTCTGTCTACCAGCAACAGGACTGGGAATTGTAATTGTTTCACAGCCCAACGGTGAGAGGCAGGGAATATAGATTAACGTGATAGATCCGAATTACGTCAAAAGTAGTGATTGAAAATGGCTCTTTGGAAATCACAAATCCAAAGAGGGTGGCATTTTTTTTTCTAGCCTTACATCGTGTTCTAAAACATAAAATAACCAGTGACAATACTGCCAACGATTTCCGGCATGCCTTCAGGTGGCATGTGACCTTCTTGATATAGGAGGGTGTCCTTATACATTTCTAAGAGAATGGTTGGGATTGGGTAATTGGTGACTACTGCGTAAGGGGACAAATGCAAATGCTGAGCAGTATGCGTTATAATTGGTGTCCCTAAACTCCATGGCAAATAATTAACCCTCTTTAACATCATAGTTTTCAAATACTTGATATGCTGTTCATCTTATATTTTAAGTCTTAGGAGTTTAAAATAAACTTCGCCAGTCTCTTGGATGAGCATTGACAGCATACCTTTATTAAATCTGAAAAATACTTTTAATAGTTTAAAATTCAATGTTAGGTCCGTGGTTTAATATTATTTTTTCAAGCTGAGAAGTAAAGCTGGTAAAATTTTACCACCATGGAGCATCATTTTGTGCAGAATTGAGGAGAGAGAAAAATATATGTTTTTAATATAGCCCTTATCCAAGACTTATCTATTGGACAGCATCGCATATATTGTGTTTCTGATGACTGCATTAGCAACGCCTTAGGAAAATAGGACCATACATCAAAAATGTCCCTGGCTTCCTTTCCAGAGTGCCTATTTAGATGTGTTTAGTTGAGAGACTGAAGATGATAATACTAGAAATTTAAAGAAACTTTCAGACAATTTTATAAAAACCTAGGTCTTGTGGCTGTTCATTTTTAAATAAGCATTTTAAATGCAAACATATGTCAAGCAGAAAAGACTATTTTTTTTCATTAGTGTAGTAGTCAATTACTCTATTATAAATTTGGGAATGCCATTGCATTAATGCTATAAGCCAATACCAATGCTGCTTTTATAAAATAAAAATGATTAAGCGGTAAAAACTAAATCTTAATCGTGCTTATATGGGTTTAATGTCACTTTATTGGGGTTTCTTGCCTTGTAACTGGGGGAAAAAATCTTTCTAGATTTAGTTTTAGTTTAATTGGCTAAAATATTTTTGCAGTAAAAAGTATAGGATATATCTGAAACACACACACACATCTTTTGTTAAAAGATACTTTTAACAGAAGATGTGCGCGCAAAAAGATGCACGCGTGTGTGCGTGTGTGTGTGTGTGTGTGTGTGTGCGCGTGTGTGTGTTTTAAAGAATTTCCTATGCCCTAAAACATTCATGACTTTTCTGGTATACTGTTTATGTGAGATAAGTTTTTCTCTAAAGAATACAAACCTCTCTTGCAATAATCACGAAGGTGGATTTCGTGAATTTTTTAGTCCATTTCTGCTTTCAATCCTACTATAATGCTAAAAAAATGTATGGGTAAATCATAATCATTTTTCTAACGTTCACAGGATGTTTTTCTGCTTCTATTCATGGAATGTGTATGTTATGACCACTATTCGAATGTGTTACCTCCACAGCCTGAGTTCAGGAGTGAGAAAGAAAAATACTTTTAAAAATTATAATTATTTTATTATTATTTTTAAAATTTTTATTCGTTTATTTGAGAGAGAGAGAGCACAAGCTGGGGGAGCAGCCGAGGAGGAGGAAGATGCAGACTTCCCGCTGAGCGAGAAGCCCAACATGGAGCTCGATCCCAAGACCCTGAGATCATGACCTGAGCTGAAGGCAGATGCTTAACGACAGAGCCACTCAGCCATCCCTAAATTATGATTATTTAAACATGAAATTTTAAAAAAAAGGTTTTACATAAGCAAAGAACGTTAATAATGAGCCCAGGACTGACAGGACGGTATTGTGTAGGTGGTGATTGGGACCTTGTCCTTATGTTCACCAGTCCATACACATGACCTTATCAGCAGGGCCGCCGACCTCGGAGGGTCACCGACACCAACTTTACAAAAGGCTGATACATAAATCAGAATATTTATTTTACACTTAAATTAGGATGATCTAGTAGCTATTTCTAGTATTCCTTCCTAGTAACTAAGTGATATTCAAGAATTAGGGCTTTCCCTGGTATTTACAATTTAAACAAGAAAGCACAAACGTACAAATGAACCAACGGAAAGATAATTTAAGTGTAAATGCTATGGAAACTCAAAGTCAGACAGTGGTTTATATAGAATGGAATTAGGACAAATTGTTTGAAGAGGTACGTCTAATTCATCTTCTTCTTTTCTTTTTTAACAATTTGAAATACAGAAAGTATTCATGCCCATGTTGTAAAAAAAAATGAATACTGTTAAGCAAAGAAGTCACTTTTAGTCCTTTCATCTGTAGGTAACCACAGTTGCTGTTTTGATAATCAACTGTACACACACACACACACACACACACACACACACTCACACACAGAACTCATGCTCCTACATATGCATATACTTTCTCAATCTCTTTATGGTTTTAAGAAAACGCACTTGTACTATCCATATTATCTTTAAACTGCATCTTACCTTAGTACCTTGTGCACAGAAATAAGAGACGTGTGTGTTGTATTGGTCTCCTTCCCCCCATGAGGTCACTACGCCCTCATACAACTAGTGGCGAGCCCCACAGGCACTTCCCCAAGCAGATCCGGTTGTGGCTGGACCGGCCCTGCGGTTCCCTGATGACAGCATGCACCCGGCCACAGACATCAGGTAGCTTTGATGGGCTCCTGGTGCACCTGCCTCCGCGGGTACCCAGCATGCTCAGCGGCCACCCCGCAAGGCCGCTGCAGGTGGAGGGAGGGAGGGGGACAGGGCACTCCTGGGGCTCCGCCTTTATCAGGGTCCAGGGTGGGGTGTCTAGCGGTGTTGATTGGCTCATTCAAAACATAAGAACAGGAATTAGGTGCAGGAGGGGAGAGGTGGGGTCACTCAAGTGGTCCGTTATCTCATTATCTCGGTTCCCTTCCATGTTATAGGAGGGGAACTGATGGGTGGGCGTGGCCTGGCTTCTTGTCCATTTGTTTTGCTGGTGGCCATGTCCCAGCGACCGCCACATGTTTGTTCCAGACGGAGGTCTCAGAGATGGAGGTCTCAAAATGAAGAGCTTAATGTCAGGCACTTACATTGCGATCTACCACATAAATTTTAGTGACTGAGTATAGTGCATTATGTGGGTGCACCACACTGGGCTTAAGAATGTTCTGTAGCACAATGCTAACAGCACTTACTGGGTTTTTACAGACAACTCTTCACTGAATACATTAATACGCATCTTGTCCTTGTACGGTTATTTCCTTACAATAAATTTCTGGAAGACGATGTCTGTTCTTATTTAATATTTTGAAAGTACTGGCAAACAATTTTCTAGTAAGGCTGTAAAATGATCCTCCCGCCAATAGATAAAGAAATGTATCTTACCACCTTCTCTTACATACTAATTACTAGTATTGTCACTTTTAATTTAAAAAGCAAAAATAAGTTATATAACTTTCATCTGTATGTCATTGATTTCTAGTAAGGGTTGACATTCTTTGTCTTTTCTTTTTTATTTTTTTTGAAGTATAATTAACATGCAGTCCTATATTTGTTTTATGTGTGTTATCGAATGATTCAACAATTCTCTATGTGTTACTACGTGCTCATCACAGTGGGTGTAGTCCCCAGCTGTCACCGAACAACACTATGACCATCATATTGATTATATTCCCAAGGCTGTAGTTTTCATCTCCATGACTTACTTACTTTCTAACTGGAAATTTAGACCTCTCTACCCCCTTTATTTTACCACCTCCACTATGGTATCTAGTTTGTTCTTTGTATCTAAGAGTCCGTTTTTGTGTTTGTCTCATTTTTCTTGGTTTCTTTGTTTTATTTCTTAAATTCCACACAGGAGTGATATAATATGGTATTTGTCTTCCTCTGTTTGACTTACTTTACTTGGCATTATATTCTCTATGTACATCCATGTTGTTGCAAATGGAAGATCTCATCTCTTTCATGTCTGAATAATATTACATTGTATGTGTGTGTGTGTATGTGTGTGTGTGTGTACATATATACATATATATACACCACATCTTCTTTATCCACTCATCTATCATCGGACACTTTGGGCGCTATTGTAAATAATGCTGCAATAAATACAGGGGTGAATATATCCTTTCACGTTATTGCTTTTGTCTTCTTTGGGTGAATACCCAGTAATGGAATTACTATATTATATGGTGTTTCTATTGTTAAGTTTTCCTTCGTGTCTGTACCAGCTTGCCTACCCACCCACAGTGCATGAAGGTCCCTTTCTCTACATATCTTTGCCGACATGTGTTATTTGTAGTCTTTTAGAATCCTGCCATTCTGACAAGTATGTGGTGATTATCTCACTTGGTTTTGACTTGTGTTTTCCTGATGATGAGTGATGTTGAGCATCCTTTCATGTGCCTGTTGGCTACCTGGATGTCCTCTTTGGGAAAAATGTCCACTCAGATCCTTTGGTCATTTTTAAATTGGATTACTTGCGGGGGGGGGGGGGCAGTTTGGTGTTGAGTTGCATAAATTCATTATATATTTTGGATATTAACCCCTTATTGGATATCTCAGTTGTAAACAACTTCTCCCACTCAGTACGTTGCCTTGTTTTGATTCCTTCATTGTGTGAAAGCTTATTGTTTTGGTATAGTCCCAATAGTTTATTTTGCTTTGGTTTCTCTTGCCTGAGGAGAATAGCTAGAAGATTGTTCTTATAACTAATGCCAGAGAAATTACTGTGTTCTCTTTTAGGATTTTTATGCTTTCGGCCCTCATGTTTGTGTCTTTAATCTATTCTGTTTTTGTGTGTGGTGTAAGAAAGTGGTCCAGTTTCATTCTTTTGCATGTAGCTGTCTCATTTTCTCAGCACCATTTGTTGAAGAAACATTCTTTTCCTCATTGTATTTTCTTCATCCTTTGCCTGAAATTAACTGACCTTTCTATTTCTGGACTCTCTATTCTATTCCATTGATTAATGCATCTACTTTTGTGCCAGTGTCATACTGTTTTGACTACTATAGCTTTGTAGTATATTTTAACATCTGGGATTCTGGTACCTCCAGCCTTGTTCTTCTTTCTCAAGATTGCTTTGGATATTGAGGGTTTTTGTGGTTCCATACAAATTTTAGTATTGTGGGGCACCTGGGTGGCTCAGTGGGTTAAGCTTCTGCCTTCGGCCCAGGTCATGATTTCAGGGTCCTGGGATCGAGCCCTGCATGGGGCTCTCTGCTCAGCGGGGAGCCTGCTTCCTCCTCTCTCTCTGCCTGCCTCTCTGCCTGCTTGTGATCTCTCTCTCTGTCAAATAAATAAAATCTTTAAAAAATTTTTTTTTTAAATTTAGTATTGTTTGTTCCAGTTCTGTGAAAAATGCTGTGAGGGTTTCGAGGGGTTTGTGTTAAATCCATACATTGCTTTGGGTAGCATGAACGTTTTGACAGTATTGGTTTTTCCAGGAATATCTTTCCATTTGGTTTGGTCATCTTCACTTTCTTCCATCAGCATTTTATAGTTTTCCGAGTACATGCTTTTCACTTCCTTGGTTAAGTTTATGACTAGATATTTTCTTATTTTGGTACCCTTGTAAATAGAATTGTTTTCTCAATTTCTCTATCTGGTCCTTCATTATTACTCTCTAGAAATGCAAAAGATTGCAGTACATTAATTTCATAGCCTGTGATCTTACTGAATTCACTTATCAATTCTAGTAGTTTTTTGGTGGAGACTTCAGTGTTTTCTCTACATAATGTCATGCCATTTACAAATAGTGACGGCTTGACTTCTTCCTTACCAATTTAGATGCCATTTATCTCTTTTTTCTTGTCTGATTGATGAAGCTTGGAGTTCTAGTATTATGTTGAATAAAAGTGGTGAGAGCGGACATCCTTGTCTTATTCCTGATATTGGAGGAAAAGCTGTCAATTTTTCAATATTGAGTATGATGTTAGCTGTGTGTTTTTCATATTTGACCTTTATTGTGTTGAGGTATGTTCCCTCTAAATCTACTTTGTTGAGAGTTTTTACTATGAAATGATGTTGTACTTTGTAAAATGCTTTTTCTACATCTATTGAGATGACAGTATGGTTTTATTTTTACTCTTGTTAATTTGATATATCATGTTGATTGATTTGTGAATATCAAATTATCCTTGCATCTGTGGAATAAATCTTACTTGATCATGGTGAATTATCTTTTAATGGATTGTTGATTTGGGATTGCTAATATTTTGTTGAGGATTTTTGCATCCATGCTCATCAGAGATATTGGTAGTTATATTTTTGTAGTATTTTTGGTTTTGGTTTTGGTATCAGGGTAATACTGGCCCTCATAGAATGAATTTGTAAACTTTTTTCCACTTCTATTTTTTGGAATAGTTTGAGAAGAACAGATATTAACTTTTCTTGAAATGTTAATACAATTCACATGTGAAGCCATCCAGTCCTGAGCTTTTATATGCTAGGACTTTTTGCTTACTAATTCAATTTTATTATGAATAATTAGTCTGTTCAAATTCTCTGTTTCTTCCTGATTCAATGTTGAAAGGTTATATGTTTTTAGGTATTTATCCATTTCTTCTAGGTTGTCCAATTTGTTGGCACATAATTTTTCATAATATTCTCTTATAACTTTTTATATTTCTGTGGTTTCAGCTATTATTTCTCCTCCTTTTTTGGTTTTAGTTTTTTGAGTTCTCTCTCTCTCTTTTTTTTTTTATTAATTTTTATTAACATATAATGTATTATTTGCCCCAGGGTGAGTTCTCTCTCTTTTTTAATTGTTGAGTCTCGGTAAAGCTTTATTGATTTTGCTTATCTTTTCAAAGGATCAGCTCCTCGTTTAATTGATGTATTCTATATCATTTATTTCTGCTCTAATCTTTATGATAGCCTTCCTTCTACTGGATTTGGGCTTTGTTTGTTCTTAGGTTATTTATCTGAGATTTTTGGTTTTTTTTCTTAAGATAGGCTTCATTACTTTAAACTTCTCTCTTAGAAGAGCTTTTATTGCATCCCAAAGACTTTAGAACATTGTATTTTCATCTCCATTTGTTTCCATGTCCCTTTTTAATTTCCTCCTTGATTTCTTGGTTGACCTACTTAATGTTTAGCAGCTTGTTATTAAGCTGCATGTGTTTGTGTTCTTTTCCAGTTTTTTTCTTATGACTGATTTCTAGTTTCAGACTGTTAATGTCAGAAAAGATGCATGGTATGGTTTCACCTTTTTTTAATTTATTGAAACTGGTTTTGAGGCTTACTGTGTGATTTGTCCTGGAGAATGTTCTGTGTGCACTTGAAAATAATGTGTATTTTGCTGCTTTTGTATGGAATCTCCTGAACATATCTGTTAGGTCCATCTCGTCTAATGTGTCATCCAAAGCCTATGTTTTCTTATAGATTTTCTGTCTGGATTATTTATCCATTGATTTAAGTGGGGGTATTAAAGTCTCCTACTATTATTTTTTTTTAAGACCTATTTATTTTAGAGAGAGAGCATGAATGGGAGGGGCAGTGGGAAAGGGATAGAGAATCTCAAACAGACTCTGTGCTGAGTGCAGAGCCGAACATGGGCTCAATCTCACGATCCTGAGATCACAACACAAGCTGAATGAAAGCAAGAGTTGGACACTTAGCCATCTGTGCCACCCAGGTGCCCCTCCTTCTATTTCTGTATCACTGTCAATTTCTCCCTTTATTACTGTTAAAGTTGCTTTATGTATTTAAGTGCTCTCATGTTGGGTACATAGATATTTATAATTTTTATATTCTCTTGTTGGATTGTGTTCTTTATCATTATGTAGTGCCCTTTTTTGTCTCTTGTGAAACTCTGTTTTCAGTCTATTCTCTCTGATATAAGTATAGGTGTCTTAGCTTTCTGCCATTTTTTTTTTTTTTCACTTTTTGCTTTTTGCTTTTATTTGCACGGTCAATATTTTCCATCCCTTCACTTCAATCTGAAGGTGTCTTTAGGTCTGAAGGGAGTCTTTTGTAGGCAATGTTTATATAGGTCTTGCTTTTTTATCCATATAGACACCCTATGTCTTTCAATTGGAACATTTAGTCCATTTACATTTATTTTTTAATTTTTTTATTTTTTTCCCAAATACTTTTGTTTTTTCAGTGTTACAAGATTCATTGTTATGTACATTTAAATCAGTTATTGGTAAGTATGTACTTACTGCCATTTTGTTACTTGTTCATGGTTGTATTTGTACTTCTTCTCTGTTCCCTTCTTCTCTTGCCCTCTTTCTTTGTGGATTGATTTTTTTTTTAATTATTAAGCTTAGATTCCTGTATCTGTTTTTGTGTAGGTTTTTTTTCCTTTTGGCATCTAGAATATATCATGCCAATCCCCTGCCTGCAAATTTCTGCTGAAAAATCAGCCTATAATCTTACAGTTTCCCTTGTATGTAACTGATTGCTTTTTTCTTGATACTTTACAAATTCTCTCTTTCTTACTTTTTTTAAATGCCATTTTAATTATTATGTGGTGTGGACTTCCTTGGTTAGATTTTGTTGGGGCTCTCTGTGCCTCCTGGATCCAGGAGTCTGTTTCCTTCCCCAGATTAGGGAAGCTTTCAGCTATCATTTCTTCAAATAAAATTTCTTCCCATTTCTCGCTCTTTCTCCTCTTTTTGGGACCCCTATATTGTCAGTATTATTACACTTAATGATGTCACTATTTCCCTTAACTTATTCTCATTTCTTTTTCTCCTCCCCCTCCTCCCCCTCCTCCCCCTCCTCCTCCTCCTCTTCCTCCTCCCCATTTAGCTTAGTTGCTATTACCCTGTCTTCTAGATCACTGATACATTGTTCTGTCTCTTCTAATCTGCTATTGATTCCCTCTAGTGTATTTTTTATTTAGGTTATTGAATTTTTCATCTCTGGTTTGTTTTTGTATTTTCTATCTCTGTTGAATGTCTTGCTGAGATCCTCTTCTTTTCCCTCCAGTCTAGTGAGTATCTCTTTGACCATTACTTTGAATTCTTCATCAGGCATATTACTTATCTTCATTTCATTTAGCTCTTTTGCTGTGATTTTGTTCTGTTCTTTCATTTGGGACATATACCTCTGTCATTTCAATTTGTCTAACTCTTTGTGTTTCTTTCTATGTATTAGGAAAGTCATCTATGTCTCCTGATCTTGAAAATAGTGGCCATATGAAAAAGAGTTCCTGTAGTGCCCTGTAGCGCAATGTCCCCTGTTCACTAGAACCATGTGCTGCAATGTTGTATCCTGTGGGCATTGCATGTGCCCCATTTTGGCTGAGCTGTGTCTGTCTTCAGTCTAGTCAGCTGCAGTGGCCCATTTTGCCTGTTGTGGGTGCAGTAGGCAGTGTTTGGTCCCTGTTTTGTTAAGGTGTCTACTAAGGATACCAGGAACTTGGGTAGCGTTGGGTAGCATCAGCAGTCAGACCAGATACCTGCCCTTAGTCTGCTGGGACTGCAGTCACATTAATAAGCAGGGCACTCTTCCTGTGCTGCCCCCTCAGAAGCTTCCATTGGTTGGTGGGGCTGACAGTCAGACCAGATACTTGCCCTCAGACTGTCTGCCAGGCAGGTCTGCAATTGCACTGATTCACAGGTGCTCTCCTTGTGTAGGCAGGTATAAGTTTCAGCTGCTGGAGCTACATGCACACTGATGTACGTGGTTATCTTTCTCTCTCCCCAGAGGAGGAATCACTTTGGAGTGGTAGCAGCCTTTGCTGGAGTTGCTTGTAGGGTGTCTTGAGGAAGAATCTGCTTTGGAGAGATTTGCCTGCTCTGTAGAGTGGGATGGATAGGGCACATACATAGGGGAGTGTAGGGTTAGGGTGCTAGCAATATATGTGGAGAGTGTTCACACTGGTTCTCACAAGTGTCTGACTATCTGTGCTGGGGCAAAGGAAGAGAAATGGCACCTACCAGGACTCTTATTCCTAGAGGAGTCTCCTAAAGATCCCTGC
>CM053613.1:88322039-88358869 GCA_028646535.1 Procyon lotor | reverse complement strand
AAATCTCTTTCACATATACCACAGGTGCTTTTCAAACAGGGGAACTCAGTTTCCTATTGCCTTCTTTCTTTCTTTCTTTCTTTCTTTCTTTCTTTCTTTCTTTCTTTCTTTCTTTCTTTCTTTCTTTCAACATATCCTGTTGCCTTTCAACTCTCCCACAGCTAATCCCACTGATTTTTAAAGTACTCAGAAATAAGCCTTGCTGACTATAAAAAGTTGCTATATGCCTCACTGGTTTTCAAAGCCAAATGTTATGGGGACTCATCTTACCAGTACGGGGCCCCTATGCTTGGCAGTCCTGGTGTGGGTTATGACCTTCTTACTCCTCCATGTGATGTCCCTCCCATTTGTGGTTATTCTTGCTGGGTATTTGGTTCCCAATCATGTCTCTTATTGATATGGCCTCCTCTGTATGATTAACTGTGGAAAGTTTGTTTGGCAGGCTTTGGATTGTTTTCAGAATTGGTTGTACAGATGTAGCTGCTATCTTGATGGGGGGGGGCATGGTGAGCTCAGGAACCTTCTGCTCTGGCACCTTCCTGACTTCATTAGTATTTTCCATTTATAGTATCCCATTTTTATTTTTAATTTGTTCCAGCAAAATTATAACCTACAATATATAGTAGGTACTTGGTAAACAGGTTTTCTAACTCTTCTTCAATTTTTGTAAAGAAATAAAGATAAATGCAATAGCTAACAAAATTCCAATGGGGTTTCATGGGGAAACTTTAAAAAATGATTTTGAGCTTTGAATAAGGGAACAAAATTTTATGAATACTTAGGCCAATTTTAATGATCATAATTTTATCACAGGTCACTGAGAAAGAATATTTATTTACTAGATGATGTTGTAGACACTAAGCAGGATCCAGTTCACACTATATACAATAATAAACTCTAGATGAATTAAAGGCCTAATTGTGAAAGATAAAGCTAGGAAATTAATGAAAAGAAATCTAGGATGATATTCTCTTGACCTTTTTAGGAAATCACCCCTTAAATAAGACCTTAAAAATGGGGGGGAAAGCATTAAAATTAATAGATTTTTCTTTATTAAAATTAAGAAATTCCCTTCAACAGAGGAGACCACAGACAAAGATATTAAACAGGTACAGTCAATGAAAGTATTTGCAAAAGTTAAACTTGCCTAAAATTGTACTATCTAGAATAAAACTGCTCTACTCCAGTGAGTAGACAGGTCCTTAGACAAAGGACCCAATAGGAAAAAAAAGTCAATATTCAAGAAATTCACAAAAAGAGCCCAAATGTCCATTGACTGATGAATGGATAAAGAACACACACACACACACACACACACACACACACACACACACTGAAATATTACTCAGCCATCAAAAAAGATAAAATATTGCCATTTGCAAGGACATGGATGGAGCCAGAGAGTATTATGCTAAGTTAAGTCAGAGAAAGACAGATACCATATGATTCCACTCATGTGGAATTTAAGAAACAAAACAGATGAACATATGGGAAGGGAGCAAAGGAAAAAAAGAAGAGAGAAAAGCAAACCATGAGAGAGACTTTTAACAATAGAGAACAAACTGAGGATTGATGGAGGGAGGTAAGGAGAGGGATGGACTAGATAGTTGATGGGTATTAAGGGGGGTACTTGTCGCGATGAGCACTGGGTGTTATGTGTAAATGATAAATCACTGAATTCAACAGCTGAAACCAATATTGTACTATATGTTAACTAACTAGAATTTAAATACAATAAAAAAATTCACAAAAAGAGATTCAGAAATGGCTGGATAGTACATGAAGAGATTTTCAATCTCAGCCATCAGAAAAATACAAATTACAACAAAGATGTACCACTTAAATTCTCTAGAATAGAAAATTTAAAAAATCAGTATCAAATGTTGACCAAAATGTAGAGTCATAGGAACCTTCATGCACTGCTAGTAGAAATGTAAAATAATTCTTTTTTTTTTTTTAAAGATTTTATTTATTTGACAGAGAGAAACACAGCGAGAGAGGGAACACAAGCAGAGGGAATGGTAGCGGGAGAAGCAGGCTTCCTGCCAAGCAGGGAGCCCGATGCGGGGCTTGATCCCAGGACCCTGGGATCTGACCTGGGCCGAAGGCAGACGCTTAACGACTGAGCCACCCAGGCGCCCCGAAATGTAAAATAATTCTAACCACTTTATAAATCAACTGCATAATAGTTAAGTGAAATAAACATGTGTAATCTATAATTCAGTCATTATATTTCAGGTTATATACTAAAGACACACTCATATTCACAAGATAGCATGTGCAATATGCTTTCTGGTATTTGTTCTGATGGTAAGCACTTGGAAGCATTAATAGGAGTCTGAATAATGGACTATGCCTCAATATTGAGACAATTTGAAGTAGAGTTACATAAGGGAAAATATAGGCATATCTTTCAAACATTGTGTGGATTAAAAAAAAGAAATTAGATTGAGATTTATAACAGAAAATACTCCTTGTGGAATCATTTAAGTAAAGTAGGCACATGAGATGAAATAATATTTTCACATGTGTTTAAGAATAAGTTATTTTGTTTGTGTAAGGAAACATATCATTACATTAAAATGAGTGCCTACAGTAGGGAGAGCAAATAAAGATGCAGGAGAAATGAATCATAGAATAAAACCAAGAAAATTTTGGAAAGAACGATGACCATGTGAGATGAAGTGTAGAATATGATGAACTTTACATCACAGAGACAATTAAGAACATTGAGACAGAAGAAAGGGAAAAATACAAACAAAATCTTTTTTTTTTTCCAAACAAAAAACTTTTAAGTCTCTTAAACCTTTTGTAATATTTTGGTTTGTCTATGAAAAACAGTTAAGACATAGACTGCCCCAAAGGCTGTCCACTCTCAGTCAGTAATCTACCAGGTCTTACTTTCTGTATTAACCATTGTTTGTTTGTTTTTTTTTCTGGTTACAACTGCTGGAAACAAAAAAAAAAATGAATTAGGATCTATCTGTTATTATTTTCTGCATAACATGAATTTCAAGTTACCAAAGCCTACCTCTCAGGTTCAGTTCTGCCCTTCTATGTCAATGTGAGATTGGGAAGTTCATCAGGAGCCACCAGGATAAGTGTTTTACCAAAATATAAGGAGATGAGGTAAAGCATGCTTTCTCAGTGAGGACAAGTGCCTTGCAGGTTGGGGATGCAGTAAACAGCATTAGGCAAGTATAGGTAAGTGTTGAAGGGATATGGACAGAGCATGAATAACATCTGCTAGAAATTACTCCCTGAAAGGCACACTGATGCTGCACATTATTTCTACTCTGTACTGCAACTGATTTTTTAAGAGACTAGCCAGTCATAATTTCTAAGTAAGGCAAAAACAAAGCCTTAAAATAACGAAGATTGCCAATCCCCTGAGCCAGAACTTACTCTGTATTAGGTTGCTTCCAGTTAGGTTTAACACTGGCCAATGGTGAGATAGGCTGCTGCAAATCCTTGAGGTCCAGGTACATTTTGTCATGCACCTCGTGATAATTGGTGTATGAGTCAGGGCTCTCCAGAGAAACAGAACCAGTAGGAGATCTGTAGTGAGCCAGCTGGAAACCCAGGCGAGCCAATGGTGTAGTTTCAGGCCAAGTGGGAAGGCCTGAGAACCAGGAGTGCTCACATGGAAGTTACAGTTGAAAAGCTGGCAGGCTCACAGCCATGGAAGAACCGGTCCTTCAGTTCCAGTCCAAACACAGGAAAAGACCAGCTCCACAGGAGGAGTTCCCTTTTATTTGTGGAAAGGTCAGCCTTTTTGTTATATTCAGATCTTCCACTGATTAGATGAGATGCACCCACACTACAAAAGGGAATTCTCCTTTACCCAATCTACAGATTCAAAGAGAAATCTCATCCAAAAATGTCCTTAAAGACATACCCAGAATCATGTTTGTCCAAGTATCTGGGAAACCTGTCCTTAAGTCAAGTTGACATCTGAAATTAATTATCACAGAGGGTCAATTAATCCTACAAGTATATTAACTAATTTCCTTCCCTATGAGCTTGAAGAATCTAGAGTAAACAGGTGGTAGTCATGGCTTTACGGTTAATGGAACGCTGATTTTTTTCTATCCTCTTATAGTGGAAGCAGAAGCTCTAATCTTGGGGAGCCTAAAATTGTGGGGAGAAGAAAAATGAATTTCTGAGTGAGTCACTTAGAATAATGATAAGAAATGGCACACCTTGGGGCGCCCGGGTAGCTCAGTCGTTAAGCGTCTGCCTTCAGCTCAGGTCATGGTCCCAGAGTCCTAGGATCGAGCCCCGCATCGGGCTCCTTGCTCGGCAGGAAGCCTGCTTCTCCCGCTACCATTCCCTCTGCTTGTGTTCCCTCTCTCGCTGTGTTTCTCTCTGTCAAATAAATAAAAACTTAAAAAAAAAAAAATGGCACACCCTGTTCTTGCCCTTGGTTTCCTCACCCATGATTGCTATCAGATAGAAAACCCCATTGCTTGCCCCCATTCTACAGGGCATGATCACCAAGATGCCACTTAAACTGTGCCTTTAAGGGTATTCCAACATCTTATGGGGCTGGAAACTTCTGGGTGCTATGGTATATGGTATAACCCATAGCTTTCATGATTATTTAAATATCGCCAGTGGGTCTGAAACATGTTATGTGAGACCCTATAATAATAATTCTGATCATCAGTTTGCTAGTGGTGAATACCCTAGAGAATGGTAGAGCACCTGGAGCTGAGTGTCAGTTTATATCGCTAATAGTTTGGACATTTGGTTGAAGGGAGCTGTGATGTTGGACCGTGCCTCCCTTCCATCTGCATCACCAGGGCGACCTTGTTCCCCAGCCCAGCAGTGAAAATAATGAGGGGGCCAAAGGCAGAGACTGGCTGAACTCCACCAGCCTAGTCATCTTGTCCAAGTAAATACTTAATATCTTCTCTACAATGGGTGTTTGTTGGTGGGCATTACATGAGAAATAAAGGTTAACACACTTCTTGTCCGCTCCTGTAGATCCAGTCATAGGCTGCTTTCCCAGACAACTTTGCCTTTGGTCTTTTACTCTTGCTCCTTCCTAGACTCTGAATAACTAGTGAGGCCAGTGGGCGTGAGTCTGTCTGTAGAGTATCTTGATCCAGACCATTTGTCTCCTCCACCATGTTGATGAGGAGGTGTACTGCTTAAAGTTTTGCCACTGGGAGACTTGTCACTGTCCACCACTGGCCAAGAGCTGTTTCCAGGATTCCAGCTTTCTGGTGCTTCTGGACTGTCCTACCTGTAAACAGGAGTGTCTCCACTGGTCAGAGCAAAATCCCTCAAGTGTAGAAATCACAGGTATTCATTTTTAGCAAGCATGATAGGATTGTAGCAGTAACTTCCAGGGGAGTATCAGCAGGGTACCAGTTGCCTCTGCTTAAACAGGAAAAATCATTCTACTTGTCCATCTCTAATTTCTTTCCTTAATTTTTCTTACTCTCCAACAATCTGTGTATTTGATGTGAAATATCTGTACCCCTCTGATCTTTGTCTTCATCCTCTGTTCAACCTAATAATCACCTCATTGGATCTAATTGCCTTTCTTTAAAATTGCTAAATCTTTCATTTTTCTTTTTTAATGACACTTAACATATTTAATCTAATCATGGGTATTTTTCAACTGTATCATAACAATATCCACAGACATACATTCATTGCAAATGAACTGTAGGCTTTTTGAACACAGAGATTATTTCCTATTCACCTCTGCATCTCGTATCTCCAAAAGAGTACCTGGTACAAAGTAGGTAGTCATTAAATAAACATTTGCTGAATTATGTTAAATTGAATGTTCCTGTCTTTGCATTCCTTCAAGCAACGATGAAAATGTCAAGTACAGAATAGGTATTCAGAATTACCTGTGGAACTGACTCGCATTAATAATCTTGAGTTCCGTTTTTCCTTCTCAGATTTCAAGTTAACTTTCGATTCTTTTAGATTCTCATATCCACATAAAACAAGCCCCCAAAATTGTTTATCTTGTGGTTTTATCACTGTTCAATAAAAGTCGATGTAAGAAATATTAAAGCGGGTGGAAAGCTTGATGTGCTATTGATTGGTTGTGCAATTGGATAAACACAGTGATATGGAATGTTTAATGACACAGCGAAAAAGATTCAGAGTAGAGGAGGGGCCCAACCCAGTTCTTTTGTGAAGTTATGGCTATCTGCTACCTTCATGACCCCACGTCCAATACTAATAGTACATTTTTGTTTTTACTGTATAGGCTTAAAATCCTTTTTTCAGAGAATATTTGGAAATCGGATCCTGGAGTTCTGTAATTTTATACCCTGCTCCTCCTAAATGGAAGAGTCCTCTTCCTACCCCACAGTGACCTGCTTGACATGTGGCAGAGGTATTTCTTTAGGATATCAAGCATGTAGAGAGATTGGTGACTTGTCTGGTTATCTTCTCTGGAAGCCAAGCCCCAGGGCAAGCGTGCAACTCTCAATCCATAGCAGCAATGAAATCAGGATTCCTCCTGGTGATCAGATCCAAAGATGAGACCTTCAGTATCAACTCGGATGCTATCAACTGCTGGTCGGATGCTGAAAACAGCATATGAATCCTACATCTTATGTACAAAATTGTCAACTGTCAAATAATTATAAGATATGAGGCATTGGGTGAAAATGGGGTAACTGTCAGTGTTCCTGAATCACGCTATAGCCCGCGGTTATTTGCCTCCGTAGCATATGGTGAGTTGCACCATCGCATTTCTCCACTGGGGTTCACTTTTATGCTTCATCTTTACTTTCCCCTGTTTCTTTTCAGGGACTGTTCTGTTTCTAGCCTTATGTTAGTACTTTCACTGTAGTCATTGTTTCTTATCTTTACCTGCCCTTCATCTGGTCACCTGCACTCACCCTCCATGAAATCCCTTTTCCTCACATTCAGGAAATAGCGTAGAACACTTAACCCCAAAGCTTCTCCCATAACTGAAACAATGCTGGTATGATCCTCAAAAGCTATTCTGCGGATCTGGCACCTCAATTGGGCCTTTTCTTCCTACAGATTTCTTCCTCAGTTGGGCCTTTTCTTCCTATGTATCTGTATAGATCATCTCAAAGCTTAAGATGAAGCAGTTTATCTAATGTTATAGAATATTCTAACAGCACAGTCAGAATCAGGAATCAGATCTCCCCATTTTCAGCCCCACTTATGGTTGACTTGACTTCTGAGCCTCCAACATCTTACTCAATGCCTGGCAAATAGGGGTCTAATTGAGTGTATATTTTAATCAACTGTTTACATCTTATTTATTTATTTTTATTTTGCAAATACTATATCCAACCTAAAATGTAATTTAGTACACTTCACATAAAAGGAGACATAGGAAAGTAGTTTCAACCAGTGATCTTCAAAGTGCACTGTGTGTGTACGAGGAGGGCTTCCGGGCGGGCTGCTATGGTGCAGGGAAAATGCATTAGGATTTTAGACATGCTCTTTGTTAAAGCGATGCCCTGTATTGTTTTAAAAGTCAAACAGTTCAGAAAAGCTTTGATGAAAATGTCAGTAATCTTCACCTCCTCTCCATCATCCAGTTCTGCTGCCAAAACAAGCAGTTTGTGTTCTTCTTAGTTATTTTTCTTGGCATTAAATTCCATATTTCTGTTTGTATTTGCTTTGAACTCATCCTCTTACATTCTATAACATACATTTTAACTTTGCATAAAGTGACAGAATGATGGGACCTGCATATGTACTTTTAAAGTACATACCTAGCGAAGGCATTTGCAAAACCACAGTGTGGACCAGAGGCACGACCCTCCGCAGCTGTCAGGCAGAGGTTTTTCCAGGGGCCCGGTAAGAGCAGGAAGACCATTTACCATTTTGAAATACGCTCTGTGGAAAAGCCTCATTACCTTGGCCAAGGATCACCTGAAGGGTCTTGGAAAGCTTGTGTCAGGATCTCTTGATTCTTTCACAACATCTCTTGGGAACATCTTTCATTGAAGAGAAACAACGTAAATGAGGGATAGACACCAAGGTTGGAAATCAAATCTCTAGCAAGTACGTTTGTCCTGAAGCTGAGTAGACTTCTTGCCTTCACTACTACTTCTCACCCTCGGGCTTTCTTTGATCCTTAAGCTAGCTTCCTTCACGAGCTCGGGCAGTATGAGTTAGTGTCCTGGGTGAGACTGGCCAGAAGTCACGAAGTCACAGGGGAACAGACAATTATTAATGGCATAAATGCCCATCAATTTATTTCTTTTACACGGAATGCCTGCAGCCTTGTTTTCTCCCTAGCCTGCTGAACTCTTAACCCATTTATCATGTGTAGCTTTCTGGTATGCAGTTTTATTTCAAATGGTTTGCACTGCAAAGAACACCTTCCTTTTTGGAGGCATTTTACCTCTCTCTTAGCTAATTGTCAAAGAATATTCATGTGTCCGTATAGATCATCTAAAAAAAAAATCAAATGAGAGTTATTCTTACAGAAATGTATTTTAAAACCTTATTATTACAACTTGATCTTTAGATTCAATGAAATCCCAGTCCTGATTCAAGGAAGTTCTTTGTGAATCAGTTTGTCCACAAGCTGGTTCCACTCTATTGAGAGTTACTTCTTGTGCCTTATGACCCCAAGTCACCAGACTCTCCCAGGCTGCTGCCTTGGTTTAGCTAGGACGTCACTGTCCCAGTGTGGTGTCTGCATGTGGCCCATGGTGTATTGATGGAATAAGAACTCCCAAGCATTTAGTGACAACCTCGAAGCAATAACCTGACATTTGACCACCAGCTCTTTTAAAATATTTATTACCCTCCAAAGATTTGCAACTAAAAGACAGGAGTAAAATAATCACCAAGAAAATGGAACATGGTATTTTGCTTATTTTTATTTTCTTTCCTAACTCTCATTTGTTTTCTGGGTATTCACTGGAGGTGGTGTTTCCTGACAATGAGTATAACAGAAGATTGAAAGATAAGAGATTGATTTTCTACTGCTACCCTCCAGCAACTTCTGAGCCTATTTTCTGCCTTTAGGGACCAGAGTTTCTTCTCCATTCAGATATCCCAGAGAAATCTTATTAGGGCCTCCTGAGTTGTAGGTGGAAGTGTAAGTGAAACAGTTGCTGCCTTCAAGAGCTGGCAGTCTAGTGAGGATGAGGGAAAGGTGAGCATATGTGAATAACTGTGTGGACATGCTATTACAAGGCAGGTGAAAAGTGATCCTGGAAAACAGAGGCAAAGCATCTAATTCTCTAAGTCACCAGCTTTGGCATTCAAAGGGAAGTTGATACTGCCATTGGGCTGTGAAGGATGAAACCAAGGTTTTCAGTCGGAAGGACAGATGGGTTTCCAGAAAGAAGGAAGTGCAACATACCATTGGCCGCCATTGTTGAATATCCATCATGGGCCAAGCAAGGACTTTTCACTAATGAGTCTTGATCTTATTAAGATCACGATTGCTATTTCCATTTTACTGTACAGTGCCGTGAGTCAGAGAGGCATGCCACTTGCCAAAGTCATGCCTCTAAGAGTGCTGAGATTGGATTTGAACTGAGGTACATCCGACTGGCTCTGAGCTTACATGCCTCCAAAACACCGAACTGCTTCTCTCTCTACACAAGTGTCAAACTTGTGTCTAGCTGAATTAACATTAATTAATTAATTAACATCACATGGAAACATCATGAAAAATGAGCGTGTGCAGGACTGGATCGCTGGGATCATGGTTGAATACTATACTCTCTCTGTTTTGCAGCACTTTCTGTATATCACCACTGTGGGATTTACAGCACTGTCCTGGGAGTCTGGAGGTTTAGGCTGTTGACAGGATTTTAAAGAGATACAAAAAAGGTTATATGAGGAGACTTTTCCCTGAATATTTTTTTTTATAGTTATATGCCTATGTGTATGTATCTCTCTAGTTAATTTAGTATTTATCTAGCATCCAGAATGAAGGGCATTAAAGCTTTTGTATCTTCCACGAAATGACCAATTCAAATGAGCCATTTCCTGATACCCAGCTAGGTGACGAATAAATGTTTGAGATGTTTACAACCGGCTTTTGTTCCTGTCCTAGCCAAGTTGATTACTTCCTCACTGGGCAGTAATTATACTATTTTGGTAAACAGCATGCCTACTGGATTTAGAACTAGCTGGGTTTTAATCCCAGTTCTGCCATTAAAAAGTGTAACCTGAGACAACCAAATGAGCCTCCGAAAGCCTGGTATATAAACTGGGAATTACTATTTATTTCACTGGACTGTTATGCAAATTAAATAAAAACATATCCGGTGTGCAGAGCCCGGGGAAAGCCACAAACATTTAATGTGTTTTATTATAAAAAATGGTTACTGCTTGGACGCCTGGTTGGCTCAATCAGTTGAGCAACAGACTGTTAGTTTCAGTTCAGGTCATGATCTCAGGGTCATGGAATCAGCCCATGATGGGCTCTGTGCTCAATGGAGAATCTGCTTGAGATCTTCCTCTTCCTCTGCCCTTCCCTCTGCTAACACGCATGCGTGCGCGCGTGCACGCACACGCACACACACACACTCTCAAATAAATAAATAAATCTTTAGCAAAAGTTATTACGGCTAAGGATTGTTATGTGAATAAATGCGATGTGTAGAATTAGCCTTGTCCATCAATATCTGGGTAACTTTCAGTTAACAAAAGTTCAGTTACTCAACTGAATATTTACCAAATGGTCAGCACTGTGCTAAAATTCAAAACATTATGCCATAAAAATTGTATTTTCACTTTTTTGAAGGAACTTGGAATCTAGAGGAGTAAAGCTCCTTATGTGAAATGCCACACAAAGCAAGTGGAGAGCAAGGAAAAAGAAATAAATATAAAAGCTTGTTATGCTCTCTGGAATATAAGCTTCATAAGAATTGAGATTTTTTTTTATTCATTTGTTCACTGATGTCCTCCAAGCACAAGGGGAAGTATCAAGCACATAATAGTTACTCGAGAAGTATATATCAATTAATAAATTAATTCAGAGCCTTGTGGCTGCTGGATTTCAGGCTAAACTACAACATGAGTCAGAAAAAGAAATAATTATGGTCATGCTAATGAAAAGATTTTTGGAGAGAAAGTCAAGCAGAGCTGTGAAGAAGGAATAATACTTAGAGAAAAGGTGAAGAGGGCATTCCAGGCCAAGCTAGGGCAATTCTAGGAGTACCTTTGTTCTGTTGGGTCAGGACTCAGTAATGAATTCTGTAACAAAAAGGATTCACAGCTCTATTTTTAGAAAGAAATGGAAGGGAGGGGGAGAAATTAAAAGAAAAGAGCAGAGTACATTATATGAGTTAAGCTTCTTGGTTTTTATTTTTTGTTTTTGGGGGGTTTTGTTGTTGTTGTTTTCTGAAAATGTATATGGATAATGAGGTATTATGAAACCCTTGGAGTTTGGGTCATGCATGTTGGGTTTGGAATTCGTTTTAGTCTAAATTTATCCTTTAGTATCTGTGTGACTTTGGTCAAATCACTTTCTATGGGTCACCCTTAGTTTCATCAGGAAAATAGGGTTATTACACATATTTTGAAGGGTTGTTATAGAAATTTGTCAAGATAATGCTTTTAAGTGCCTGGAAGAGCCATAGTGCACAACCAGTAAATGGTAGTTCTTATTGCTCTTTAAACAGATACTCCTATATAGAGAGGACTTCACAAGACACCACTTTCACACAATATTTCCAGCATGCTAGAACTCTGTAGTTCATAAACCCATAGTATTCTATCACTATATAAAAACATTTGATACCACCATGGTATTTTTTTAATGTCACTTCAAAAACTTTAATTTTACAATTAATAACATTCTAGAGGCACCTGAATAGCTCAGTGGGTTAAAACCTCTCCTTCAGCTCAGGTCATGATCTCAAAGTCCTGGGATGGAACCCCGCATCGGGCTCTCTGCTCAGTGGGGAGCCTACTTCCCCCCCTCTCTCTGCCTGCCTCTCTGCCTACTTATGATCTCTCTGTCAAATGAATGAATGAATGAATGAATGAATAAATAAATAACATTCTAAGTAAGATCATGTTTTATTTACTTTAAAACTTCATTGATTCTTTTGTTTTTATGGTTATCCATTCATTTAGTATTTTTAAGTATCTGCAGTGTACTAAATAATTTTTATAATGTCCATGCTAGGATACGAAAATGAAGCCGCTAACAACCTAATTCAGGGATAAAGTAGCAAATAAGTAAAATACAAGCTAGAAAATAAGGAGTTATGTGCTCTTAGAATAGTGTACATGCATTAATATGGAGATAAAGATAACGGAGTAATTCTGTGGATTGATAGGGTTGTCACATTTGAGCTAAGTCATGAGAGATGAGTAAGAGACCAGCTCTGGCTTCATGGGCAAGTAGCCTGTGCAGTCACACAGGACCTTGTATTCTGAATGACTTCATATGTGGTTTAACGTTCTGCTATCCATGTCTTAAAATTCTGAACAATTTCATCTTTCAACTTGTGTCTTGAAAGTGAAGTGTGATGGAACAATGGTGAATGCATGTGAGCAGAGGAGATGAGTACAATATATGCGTCCATTCTAAGTTGGAAAGAAAGTAAGGTACCCTTACCCTTATCATATCCTTTCTTAATCATGTTACTTTCTGTATTAGCTCATCCCTTGTTCTGAAAGTGAAAATAAAGAAGAAAAGGGAAAGATAGGGCAAAAAATAGTTTGTTTTCCTTTTTTGCTTGTCCTTACTCATCAGTAAACAGAAGGTACAGTGTTAGTAGAATAAAGTGCAAGATAAAAACATATGAGGCCAAGCAAAAGGAACTGTCAGCAAAGTGAAAAGATGACCTCCAAAACAGGAGAAAAGTTGCAAGTCATGTATCTGATAAGGGGTTCACGTTCAAAATACATAGAGAATTCATACAACTAAATAGAAAAAAGATAGTCTAATCGAAAAAATGAAGGAAATAACTAAACAGGCATTTATGCTGAAGAAGATACATAGATGGCCAACAGGTACAAGAAAAGGTGTCCACCCTCACTCACCACCAGAAAAATGCAAATCAAAACCACAATGAGATACCACCTCACCCCCATCAGAATGACTCTTATCAAAAAGACAAGAGATAACAAGTGTTGGTGAGGATGTGGATGTGCACTGTTGGTGAGAGTGCAAATGGGTGCAGCCACTGTGGAGAACAGTTTGGAAGTTCCTCAAAAAGTTAAAAATAGAGCTACCCTGCAATGCAGCAACTCCATTCCTGAAGGAAATAAAAACACTGTGTTGAAGAGATATGTACACTCCCACGTTCACTGTGGCATTATTCACAATAACCAAGACAAGCAACAACCTGTGTTCATGGACAGATGAATAGATGAAGTTGTGGTGTATATACTTTTATACATGCACACACACACACACACACACACACGCAGAGGAATGTTATTCACCCTTTAAGAAATGGAAATCCTACCATTTGTGAAACATGGATGGACCTTGAAACTGTTACGCTAAGTGAAGTAAGTCAAACAGAGAAAGATCAAGATGGTGTATGACCTTACTTCTTCGTGGAATCAAAGTAAAACCATCCCCCCAAAACAAAACAACAACAACAAAAAAAAAAGAAAAAAGAAAAAAGAAAAAACAATCAAAGTCATAGAAAAAGAGATGAGATTTGTGGTTACCAGAGGTGGGAGTGGGTTAATTGGATGAAGGGGGTCAAAAGTTGCAAACTTCCAGTTACAAGATAAATACGTCCGGGGCTGTATTTATAATGCAGAGCATAGCGACCGTAGTCCACATTGCTGTGTGGTATATGTGAATGTTGCTAAGAGAGTAGATCCTAAAAGTTCTTATCACAAAGAAAGAAATATTTTTTCTCATTTTCTTGTATCTGTGCGAGGTGACGGATGTTTACTAGACTTGTATTCATTTCACGCTATATGGAGATCACTGGGCTATTACATTAATTCATATGGTGCTGGATGCCAATTAATACAACTGGAAAAAGAAAAGACCCTCAGATGAGATAGTTGTGTTCAGTGTTTTCACTGTTTTTTCTAGAGTGAGACCCATACGTGTGTACAAGCTACCAAATGCAAACTGTGCAATTTCAGTGATTTAGATAGTTCAGTGTTTTCAAACTGGCATTACACAATATAAAGAGTAAAATTCATGCTAATAATTTTGTTTTTCTTTGTTTAGGGCATTAAATAGCATAAACAAAAACAAAACAAAACCACCATGTCCAGTCCAGACAGAGACTGCTGAAGAAAAGAGAAAGTTTTCTATTTTAATGCCTTTTCACTGCACTTTTTTTTTTTAAAGATTTATATTTTCATTTATTTGACAGAGAGAGAGATCACAAGCAGGCAGAGAGAGGAGGGGAAGCAGACTCCCCACTGAGCAGAGAGCCCGATATGGAGCTCCATCCCAGGACCCTGAGATTATGACCTGAGCTGAAGGCAGAGGCTTTAACCCATTGAGCCACCCAGGCGCCCCTTTACTACATTTTTCCCCTGCTCTTTGAACAAGGGGAAATTTTAACAGGGCCACGTTTCTGCAGCCAGCCGTGATGGAGAGCGGCTGATGACTGTCCCCTACCATCTGCTTGTGGAGAGAAGTAGGACGCGTGGCACAGGACGGCCAGCTCTCCGGAACAGAGCACGCAGGAGGCGAGGCTCGGCGGCGGGTGCCCTGAGACTCACTGCGCATGCTCACTGTTGATGCTCGGGGTCCTCGAACCCTCCGGGGATCAGACCTCACTGTCAGATGTCAGCAAGAGTTTATGATACTCAGTCGAGAAGGATCGTCAAGGCTCCAGGGATTCCTTGGGGAGGAAGGGTAAGGAGCGCGGCCACAGGGTCCCAGAGTTTCTTATGCCATCTCTGAGAATTGCCTGGATTTCCAGCTCAGTTTTGGTGCAGGAGGAAAGTGAACAAGTGCAGGACAGACACGGCCGGAGAGACGGGCGGGGGCCTCGGCGGAGTGGGAGGGCCTGTGTGGTGAGCCTCCGGCCCCCTTCCCCACTCCCAGCCGCACTCCGTGCCCCCAGCCCAGAGGGGGGTCCCGTGCACCGGTGCCGGTGACATGGGGACTCGGGCCTTCGGAGGCCAGTCGGCAGCCGCAGCAAGCTCACGATGAGCCAACCTCGGGGGTTATAAATCACATCCCTTGTAATTAAACAACACTAATGATCAAGACAAAAAGGCATTAGTGCATTTTTTTAAAGACAAATTACAAAGGAGTGTCATCTAGCGAGACTCCTGTTGCCAATTTAGAAATGCTGTTGTTTTCACATCCTTCTAGGAAAAGGCGATCTATTTTCACTGGCCAAGGACATTGATGACTAAATGAAAGCTGTCCCTGAGAAGTAGAGCAGACCATCATCACCCAGCTCTGTAGTGGGCAAAGTGTTTGACACGTATTTTTCTGTACAGTGGGCCCCACCATAGCGCTCCTTCACAGATGCAAATAATGTACACCAATGTATTTTTTTGTGGCTGGTTGATTTTGCTTGAAATATGCTGCTGATGAAAACAAACCAATATTGAAAATTCAGTGAGATTTTCTTGTATGCTAAGTATCCAACATGATATTATTTAATATTCATAAAACCAATTAAGTTTTGGGGTGCCTGGGTGGTTCAGTCCGTTAAGCATCTGCCTTCAGCTCAGGTCGTGATCCTGGGGTCCTGGGATTGAGTCCTGCATCCGGCTGTGTGGGAAGTCTGCTTCTCCCTCTGCCTCTGACCCTCCTCCTGCTTGTGATCTCTCTCTCTCTCTGTGTCCAATAGAATAAAATCTGTAAAAAAAATAAAAAGTACTTAAAAACCAATTAAGTTTTAAGATGTTGCTTTTATACCCATTTTTACAAGAAAGACCAAAGGTAAGAGAGATTGCTCACATCTGCCTTTTGTTCGATGGAAGATTTAACAATAAATACAGCTCCTCCACTAGGCCCCCAACCTCCTCGTCCACTCCCAATAGATGTTTATAATTCCTGCTCCGATTTAAGATGCCTGTGAATATATCACTTATAAGCCTGAAGGTGGCTTACGGAGTGTGAGAATTATAATGTATAAGTTTAGAACTCTGTAAGAGCTCCTTTCTATCTGCTGCTAAGACATTGAGGTAAGAAGCTTATGTAGTGAAGGAGGAAGGGAGGGTTATGAGTGTGTTCTAAAAAGGAATCTTACCTAAAAATACCAAGTTTATGACAATGATAAAATCGGGTAGGGGAGGGACCCCTGAGGACGAAGAGCTTTTGGGAAACCCTACAAATCCAGGCCAAAGGAAGATAGCCCCGTTCCAGGTGAAGAATCCCAGAGGACTAGCTCAGTTTCTGTGTCAGACCCCGCCCCTTGCTCCGGCCACCCCCACAAGGCAAGAATGTCACTCCACGTGCCCAGACTGCCCAGACCTACCGTCACATCACACGTGGGGACATCTGCTCAGAGTAGAAATCAAGGGATACAACTCAGAACGCTCTCCCCCTGCCTCTTTAACTCACTGTTGATTTCTTCTCAGAGATCTGTTTAAAACATTTTTTAAAAATAAGCCATGTCTCTAAACTTTATGTCCTCTGAAGTTTGTTTCCTGTTTTAAAACAGCATTTTGCCCCTTCCAAAGTTATCTTTAAAGATGTAAATTGCCCTTATTTTTATCGAGTACTTCTTGGCCTCATTTTATCATTTAAGTATTTTTTCATCTGGAGTTTATTTTGATTTTAGGACAGCGGAGGGATTTAGCAGGATTGTTCCTCTGGGCTGGCATATTGTCACAAAATAATTTATTGAATTCTCTATCTCTTTCCCACCAATTTTAAGTGCCGGCTTCATCACGTGCTCCATCCCTATGTGATTCTGGATCTATTTCTGAACTGTCAATTCAGTCCTATTGATGGCAAACTATTCCTGGCTGGGAGCCTGCTGCGTTTGTTATTGTGGCCTTATTACTTATTTAACTGTCTGGTAGAATTAGTCCCTCATCTTTAGCCAGGAATATTCCAAAGAAGCTTTTTTTTGGTTTATTTTTCATTTATTTATTTATATTTTTTAGTAAGATATATTTTTGCGTTTGAATTTCATAACCCCCTTCCTCTGAGTCTCAAAAATCCTAACACATTTCATTAAGTGCTGATGTTCATTACATTAAAACTTAAGAAGTTCTCCCTTTTAAGTTTTTATTAATGTGTATCCTTCTTGGGCACAAATTATATCTTCGTTTTAAAGCCCTTATTATTCTCTTTTTAAGAATCATTAAAATTCTTTCTCCGTGGAAAGGACTCAACTCATTTTCCTTAGGATTAGATACGTGTGGGCTGGCTGAAGGTACAGAGAATATAGAGAGACATGAAAAATCCTCAGGTGAGCAGGGATTCGGTTTTTTATCTTGTGGTCAACCTTCCTTCCCCATTCCTACTCGTGAACAGATAATAAAGAGGAACTAGGGTTGGGTTTGGTAAGTTGCCAGTATCTGGTTTCTACCATAAGAATGAAAGTCGGTATAAATGGAATCCGTGAAGCAAATTCATTTGTGATATATATGCCTGCCTCAGGGGATTTGAGAGGCCACTGGCTTAAAGGGTCAAAACCCGGCTGCTCCCCATCTACCCTCCACATTGGACTTACCCAAGGATAAAGGAATCCTAGTGACTTTGATTTTGTCAAGACTCACAAAAATTAGGAGTAACCTCAGAGTGATAAACTAAAAGCTAATAACCCAGAAAGTATATATTGCCGAAGTGTTGGTATTAAAAAGAATGTTAGGTCATTTAAATGAACATGAATACATAGTACTGTATTACAATTTAATAATCTCTTTTCTTTGCTGTGTAAAGATCCAGCTGGATCTTCTGCGTAGTTTATAGCTTTTCCTGTTTTACTTCTCCCATTATCCAGTAGTAGAATGAAGTCCATGGGACCATAGTGGACCCATGACCCAAGGTGGGCCAGTGAGAGATTCTTCCTAGGAATTCTGATCTTAGAATAGAAAGAAAAGCAGTCTCTCTGGGTGATTTTATACGTACTACGTGATCTCACAAGCTTGGGGCTGCATTTATACCCAGCAGGTGAACCACAGAAGCAGTGAGGAGAACCGATAGCTTCCAAAATCCCCTATCTGAATAACTTTTCGAGGCCTAGCCAGATCTGCACTCAGTGAGACATGTCAGTTCTACTAAGCCCCCCTCCGCTTTTATTTGGCTTGAATTAGGTATGCCTTGGTTAAAAAAAAAAAAAAAAGCCCTAGGTAAACCTAGGCAGTGGCTAGATGAATGGCCTTCAATCCTAGCGCAAATCCCTAGTGCAAATGATTTGGGCAAATTGTCTGTCTTCTTTAATTTCTTGAGCATCTTCAACAGTACAACAGGAACTTATAACCTACCTTAAAAATCGTAAAGAGGATCATGGACTAATCTTGTGTGCTCAGGCAGGTTCCTAGGGACTCTCAAGAGCCAAGTGTTAAATATTCAAAAATGATGCCCCTTGGTTGTTAATTCCATTAACAGCTTGGAATTGGCACATGGCAGGAGAAGTTATACCACAAAGATTAGCAATTCTATTTAGAAAGCTGTGGGGTTTTTTGTTGTTGTTTAAATTTAATTTTATTTTTTCAGTGTTGCAAGATTCATTGTTCACACACCACACCCAGTGCTCCATGCAGTACGTGCCCTCCTCACTACCCACCACCAGGCTTACCCAACCCCCTAACCCCCTCCCCTCCAACACCCTCAGTTTGTTTCCAGGAGTCCACAGTCTCTCATGGTTCATCTCCCCCTCCGATTTCCCCCCATTCACCCTTCCCTTCCTTCTCCCCATGTCCTCCATGTTATTCCTTATGCTCCGCATATACTTGAAACCATATGATAACTGACTCTCTCTGCTTGACTTATTTCACTCCGCATAATCTCCTCCAGTCCCATCCATGTTGGTACAAAAGTTGGGTCTTCATCCTTTCTGATGGAGGCATAATATTCCATAGAAATTGCTTTTCTTTTTTTTTCTCCCAAATATGTTTATTTTTTCAGTGTTGCAAGATTCATTGTTCATGCTCCACACCCAGTGCTCCATGCAGTAAAGCTGTGGTTTTTGTTGTGTTTTGTTTTTAGGCCGGTTACCAGCACATCCCTGATTCTACTAACGGATGTGAAGCGCTTAGTATCCCGCCTGGCCCATCACATGTACTCGGTAAAGTGTTCTGATTATTACTCGATATTCTACATCCGTGAGCCCAAAGAAATCCAACTGTCTGTACTATGAAAACAGACACCAGGTGTCATTAGGAATGTCATAAGGAAGCCGTGTTCATCGTAGCTCATTTAAACTGCAAGGAATGGTGTGCATACAGTCTTTTGAGACACAGACACCAAGGAGACGTTAAGGGTACAGGGACTCTTATTAGGGAAAATGCCTGCATGAGGAGGATAGGAAGAAGGGGAGAGCCATCAGACTGGGAAGCTAGTGCACCTGAGTGAAGGGGGAGAGAGAAAGGGGTCCCTGGGAGCGAGCTAGACTGCCAGGTCTTCCAAGGGAGGTTTGGTAGAGCCCTTGGCGGCGGGGGAGTGGTGGGGGGATGGAGGAGTGGGAGTGGGGGTTCCTTCAAGGAACCCTGATGCTCCCAAGGGAAACACCTGGCGGGCTGCCCTAGGCGGGCTGTGGGCACACCCCCAAAGCCGCCACAGGAAATAACTAGTTTCCTATGTGCTGGCGCTTCAGAGATCCTACAGCTGTTCTCAGCTTTTTTTTTTTTTTAAGTTTTGATTTAAATTCTCCTTAGGTAGCATGCAGCGTAGTATGAATTTCAGGTGTAGGACAGAGCGATTCCGCACTTCCGTGTCACACCGTGCGCTCCTTCATCCCCGTCACCTGTTTAACCCCTCAGCCTCAGTGCCCTTAAACACTGCTCCAGTTCTAACTGAATGACAGGTTCCTGGGTCCCTGACCGAGAATGTGGCCTTTTATGTGCACCTCCGGTACTTTTGATGGGAGTGGAGGGAATACCATAAAACCACATTTTTAGAAGATTTTTATTTTTCTTTACAATTAGTAGGTTATTTTTGATCACCTTCCCCCCTAGGGGTTCAGACCGTATGCAGCTGTAAAATACCAAGGCCGGTTGTTGGGATCCGCACGGGGACCCACAAACAGCAGTGATACCTGGCTTGTTGTTTGGGGCCTCTGCGTCCTCACCGTCTGAGTCTGTCCCCATCTGTGTGACACTTTTGTTTCTGAGCTGGTTTTCCCCCCGTGTGCTGGGACAGATCTCCCAGGGAGCTGGTTTCATTTCATTTCACTTTTTTTTTTTATAGTTTCCTTCAGTTATCTTGGTTTTACAAGATCTTTTATTCCTTTGATACCATTTATTTTGCCTGTATCTCAAGAGTTTCTCCTTTTCTATTTTCAAAGCCACCCTCCCAATCTGATCTTTCACACACACAAAAAAGATTCTTGTAATTATCTCAATAGTGGTTTTAGGATATTCAGGAATCTCTAGTTTGTCTCACATGAGAGCTTTCTTAATATCTAAACCCAGATGAAAATCTCTCCTACTCAGTAATTTTGCCTGTTGAACAAAAAAATTTAAACTCCACACTGGCATTCTAGATCCCTTATATTCTAGTTGGTGGATATGGTTCAACAGTTCCTACCCTGTGTCCTACAACAGACTGTTTACATCAGGAAGGTTATTATGGCCTATAGTCAAGTGAATTTGGGAAATGATGGGTTGAACAAAAGTTAACAGCGTAACTTACTTAAGGCCTCAGGTCCCTTAATGTGCTACTGTGCAAATGAATTTTGAGGAAGGATATGTAGCATGGCGTGTTTCAGTAGTCTGCACAAAACATTTCTGTGAAAATCAGTCCACTTTTTTATCTGTCATTCCCCATAGAAACCAAGGCCTTCAAAGACATCTCCTCCTATGATGAACATGGGTTCATCATATTAGGTTCATAATCATGTCTGTATCTTTGCTGGGCTCCTCCAGCAAAATCACACATCCTGATTCAAGTGTATATATGTTGTGTCAAAAACTTCAAGTCTCATCCTCTATGAAGGTCCAACTTATATAAAAAATCTGTGTATATGTACGGGTATATATACTATATACACACAGATGTGTATATAGTATATACATAATATATATATATTTTATATATATATATATTTGGCTGATATATATCTAAATATCTATATCTCCTCTTCATAGAGCACGAGACTTGAAGTTTTTGACACACCATAGACTCAGGCTCTCTCTTGTCCTTATATTGCTGTGTTTGGTAACTTTAAAGAAGCCTTTTGAAGACTACCAGCCAACACCGACGTCGACTTGATTCTTTATTGACCATTTTATCTATAGTCAATGAATCTTGCCCCTTGATTCTATTACACTTAGGACTTCTCTAATTGGTTCATTTGGTCACTTCTTGCCTCCCCTGTAAGACCACGCATACTGCAAGACCGGGTTCCTGAGCTGGGTTTTCTGCGGAATGGAGCAGACTGTAATGTGCTCTGTAGGAAGTGAGGTTTGCTGAAGGAAAAAGGAGCAGTGGGGGCGGGAAGGGGAAGATTCAGGATTCAGACACATAAGCAAAGGAAGTCTGAGGTTGGAACGTGAGATGCAAAGACTGGCAGGGCTTAAAGCAGAGCTGCCACAGAATGATGGGTCCACAGGGTGCGGTGGCTCACGTGAGTGCTTTTCCAATATTCTTCTGTGACCAGCTTCGCTTTGCCCTGCATCATGAACTCTTCGCTGTTCACAGATAATCACTAATTGCAACACTTGGGAAATAGGCTTTTCTCTCTAATAGCCCAACATATTTCAAGACAATGGAGCCTCCTCCAGTAACCAAGCCTGTCCCAGCTCAATACCCCCCTGACTGATGGCCTCTGTCTCTGTGTACATGCTTCACAAACACACATTTTCTGTTTTTAAGGTATCACAAAGGGATACAATCTGCGTCCATTTATAGTTGTTGTGAAATCTTGTGCCCAGGGATGTGCGGGGGCTGGGGGAAGAATGCTAAGTTAAAACTCAAAAAGAGTTTTTAAATGGAGAAGTTATATGCGGAAGGAAAAAGGCTAACACATGCTTAAGTGAGGCTATTTCTTTTGAAAACGGAGACTGGAAATTATTACAACTTCAATGTGTTATCCCCATAATACCCTGGCTGATAGCACCAGCCTCTATGTGATAAGAGCTTCAAAGAAAGGTGAAGCAAAAGTCACTTAGAATGACTCGTCAGTGAGGTCTTCTAAGTGACAGTTCTAAAAACTGTGAAGGGTCAGTTTTCGGCCCTTAGCTCATTGGATTCGAGAGGCTAACACTTTACGAAGGAGACCGATAGATAACCTTCAAAAGCTTTCCTTTAAAAATAGAGAGACATTTGACCTGTGAATCTGGAATTAGCTCCCATAAACTCAGAGTGCAGGGGATGAGGGCAAGAATGTAGTATTTGACAGGAAACGGAGTTCTAGTTTTTAAAACTTAGAAGAGGATAGATTGTGAATAGTTCATATTCACCCACTGGGCACAGCCGATGGTGGATGAGGGAGCTGCGAAGGCAGGGCCTGGGGACCTGATGGGGCCCTCGTTGGCCCCACTCACTTACCAGTCCTGCATGTGGTCAGAATCTTCCATGCACTGGGCAGAACCCCACAGAGGACTCCTTTGTGAGGAGGACAGCTAACCTACAAATATTAGAGCCCATAATAAAAGTGCATCCAAAGGTCATTCTTCCGAATGGCCTGTCAAGTTTTGAGTCTCACCCTTTTCATAGTGAGTTGTCAGGATCCACCAGTGACTTGAAGAAGGAATTGCCGGAGGTACAGCGTTTGTTTTTCGACACACTCTTATGTCTGTTCCTTCTGGGAAGGCTCTGCTTCCAGCTCTGTGACCTCATCAGTAACGTTGACCTCAGTCGATGCAGGAGAGAACACTTGGCAGCGCTGTGAGCTCCTTTCTCTGGACCCCACACCCCACCTTACAAATGAAATAAGGAGTAGGGGCGAAAAGGGGAATGGACATTGGTCTCCTCCTCTACAGAGGATAGCAGTGCATAAAAGTGAAATGTGATTTTATTGAGACTTTTCCTACAGTCATCCAATTATTTTCTCATAGAATTCTTCTAAACAATGGAAGCCTTCATCGAGTTAAGTTAGCACTTTTGCAGCATATTTTTGTCCCTAAAACTGCGTATGAAGTTCCAAGACCATCCGAGGTGTTCTACTATATAAAATGTTTTTCTTCATAAAGATAGAAACAGGGAGAGTGAGCTCTTTACAGAGTGGAAAACATACCTGGGTAGATGAACTATAATAAGTTTAATAGTATGTTAAACATTATGGGGTTTATGATAAAATGGAATCTCTGGATGAGGATCTGACCATGTCATAAAGCCCTTTAGTGTTTGGCTGTTTCTCATTCACACAAATGGAGTGTGAAGGGATCTGGATGTCATCAAATATGAGCCTGAGGGTCTCAGCGGTACTATGACCTCAACAGTTTGGCTTGAGGGGGAAGGGTAGACATTTACACCTTGTATGCTCTTCAGAGAGAAACAACCCATGAAGAGACCCAATCTCCTGTTTTGCTTTGGGGCCCTACACAGTGCCTCTCCATGTCCCAGGCTCAAGTTTGTTGAGAGGAACTTTTCTTTTTTTTTTTTAAGATTTTATTTATTTATTTGACAGAGAGATCACAAGTAGGCAGAGAGGCAGGCAGAGAGAGAGGGGGAAGCAGGCTCCCTGCTGAGCAGAGAGCCTGATGTGGGGCTCGATCCCAGGACCCTGAGATCATGACCTGAGCTGAAAGCTGAGGCTTTAACCCACTGAGCCACCCAGGTGCCCAAGAGGAACTTTAAATGGAGGCTCATTCTGCTCCTTAAATGAAATTGTGCTATTTTAACCTGTGCAGAAACTGTCCCTCAGATTGCTGGCACTTTGAGAAGGAGGCCAGACTTCAGAGTTGTTGTATATATGCAGCAAAAGCAACAACAATAATAAAAGCTGACATTTATGGTTCCCGTACTATGTGTCAGGTTCTTCACATATAATAATAATAAATCATTTAAGCCTCATAACACCACAGTGCAGTAAATACCATGATAGCCATTATATTCCAGTTGAATAAAGTGTTCAAGGAGCTTACAAAAGTTAGTCCATTCACACTGCTAGACAGAGAAAGAGGCAGGATTTGGACTCGCTTGTATGTTCCTTTGCTCTTGGGCACTATGCATAGATGGTGCGGACAATGGCATATCAATGGCACAATCATTTTTGGACACTGTTCACAAGAGGTTGCAGCTCAGAAGAAGCCTATGGGTATAACAGGCATGGAGGACCTTGACCTCTGCTTCATTTATTATGCACGTGGAGAAGCAATGCATGAACTAGTTTTGCTCAAGCAGGGTTTTCTCTTGGAAGACCGATGAAGATGAGTTTCAGGCAATAGACAGAGGGGGGTGCCTGGGTGGCTCAGTGGGTTAAAGCCTCTGCCTTCAGTTCAGGTCATGATCTCAGGGTCCTGGGATCAAGCCCCGCATCGGGCTCTCCGCTCAGCAGGGAGTCTGCTTCCCCCACTCTCTCTGCCTGCCTCTCTGCCTACTTGTGATCTCTCTCTTTGTCAAATAAATTTAAAAAAAAGAATAGACAGAGGTCATAATTGGGGCCTGTTTATGTCATGCTGAAGTGTCTGAACTTTATCTCACATATCATGAGGAATAAACAAATTTTAAAAAATTAAATAGAGTGGTAGGTACAATTTGGTGACATCAAAAGAGGAATCTCTGTTGGGGAAGTCTCTGCAGGCAGACTGAAGGTGAAAGGGACTAGTTTGAAGGTTGTCAGTGCAAATCAGATGCTAAGGGATGACCATCTGCATCATAGTTAGGACAGAAAAGGAAAACGAAGAGCAGGTGTATGAGTTTTCACAGAGGAAATATTGGATTATTTTCCACGAGGCCATGACCCACATAAACTCAGCCAAACCTCCATACCAGTTAAAGTTCAAGTGATTAGTTATGCCATTTGTAACTCAACTTTTGGAATGTGGAGGTGAACATCCGGGTGAGTTCATAACGTCCTCTCCCCTTGATCCAATTCCTGTCCTGTCCCCTCGCTGTGCTAATCTCTTCAAGAAATCGTCACAGATCTGTGATCACAACACTCTGAAAGAGTTGAGCCAAGTATGATAAAAGAGGTCATATTGTGTAAATCACTCGGAGACCTGGTATCATCCCTTTTCCCCCCGGGGGTCTTTTTTTTGTTTGTTTGAGATGCATGGGAAAAACAATGTGATGAGTATCTTCATATTTTTTTTTCTGCAAGAGTGTATTAATTCAGCCCTTGACTATGCATGTTTCCCAAATGATCCATCAGAGCTAGTCCATGCTCGGTAATCCTCAGTTAACACCCATCCATGCCTTCTACGGCCCAGGGGCTACCGTCTCTGCAACTGTGGCCTGTCCCAGCCCCAGGGTACAGTGTAGCTGCCGGAGGTCCTGTCTCCACTTGCTCTCAGCTGCTGTCCTGCTTTCTCCGTGTTACAGGGAATCTGGAAAGGCCAACGTTTCAGCCTGATGAATGCTGATGACTCGTCATTAAAGTAAAAGCCATCTGGCCTCCACTACTCTCACTTACATAAACTTATTTTCCTTCCTGTTCCTTGGACTCTCCTAAAACCAAGCACTCGTTGAGGGCTGCTAGTCCCCTTCCATCTTTGGGCATGATGGTTGGACATTGGTTCTAGTGTTGCTGACCTGGTATATGCTGGCAAATCCCTGTTCTTGCATCACACAACCTCCTGTTAAACATGAACCATATGACCTTGCTATTGCTTTATCTTATTGTGAAGGGCTTGCAATTCTGATACATCCCTGTGGCCTTGCTTACAGCTAGAATTTAGTGTGTGCTGTTTCCCTATGCAGAATTTTTTTCCTTCCATTCTCTCTGGTTCCTTAACTGATATGGTTCATTATGTCCTAATGTAGTTCTCTCTGCCTCTGAGAACGTGTCCTTGACTACCAAGACTTTGATTCCTTTGATTCACAGCAATCTGCAGGCATTGGCAATACAGACTTTAAAATTGGCATCCATCATTCCGCGGACCTGAGTTCAAATTTAAATATTGCTACTCACTAGCTGTGGAGACTTGGAGAGTTGCTTTATCTCTGATTTATCTTCTGTAAATTTGCAAACATAACTCCCTCCATAATAGATTTATTGCAAGGGTTAATTGGAAGAGAGAGACATAAAATCTATCACAGTTTCTGGAGCTGTGATTTTTAAGTAGCATTCTGTCACTCTGTTTTTAATGAATGTAGACAACCCCAGTGCAGTCTGGCAGTGAACCTCAGCTCCCCCTTCCATAACGTCTCTCCTGAATCACAGCTCCTGGGTGATTCTCAGAAACGTTTAACCAGGAGGAGGAAATCGAGCAATCTCTGCGCTTAAACATCCCCGATTGCCCAAGTTCTCATGTCCAAGCTGGGAAACTTAGTTAGCATAGCCTGAGCACATTCAGAGAACTAAATGCCATAATATTTCAGGGTAGCTTGAGCACAGTTGCTTATGGCCCTGTACCAACTGCTTAATTTCAATTGACATAACATTGTGTACATTTTACCAATAAATGCCATGTGTTTTTGTAAATATATGCAAGTTTAGATTCTTACAGGTTTTTTTTCATAGTGTTATATCAGTTTCGGGTGTACAATATAATGATTCAATAATTCTGTGCATTACACAGCACTCATCACGATAAGTGGACACTTAATCTCCTTCGCCTGTTTCCCCCATCTCCCCCTGACCTCCCCTCTGGTAACCATCAGTGTGTTCTCAGTATGTAAGAGCCTGGTTTTTTTTTGTTTGTCTTTTTTTCTTTGTCCATTTGTTTTGTTTCTTAAATTCCATGTATGAGTGAAATCATATGGGATATGTCCTTCTCTAACTGACTTATTTCATTTAGCTTGATACCCTCTGGTTCCATCCATGTTGTTGCAAATGGCAAGATCTCATCCTTTTTTATGACTGAGCAATATTCATATATATATATATATCTATATATATCGATATATATATCTCCCACATCTTCTATATCCATGCATCGATTGGTGGACACTTGGGCTGCTTCTATATCTTGGCTATTGTAAATAATGCTGCAGTGAACAGAGAGGAGCATCTATCTTTTTCAACTAGTGTTTTTGTTCCCTTTGAATGAATACCCAGTAGTGGAATTACTGGATCATAGGGTGGTTCTGTTTTTAAGTTTTTGAGGAGCCTCTATACCATTTTCCACGGTGGCTGAACCAGTCTGCATTCCTACCAACAGTGCACGAGGATTCTTTTTCTCCACATCCTGGCCAATATTTGTAATTTTGTGATCTTATTGATTCTAGCCATTCTGACAGTGAGATGATATCTCACTGTGGTTTTGATTTACCATTTCCCTGATGATAAGTGGTACGAGCATCTTTTTATATATCTGTTAGTCATTTTTATATCCTCTTTGGACAAAAATGTCTATTCATGTTCTATGCCCATTTTTAATTGGATTATTTGGGGTTTTTTGGTGTTGTATAAATTCATTTCTTAAAGATATTTATTTATTTATTTATTTATTTATTTATTTATTTATTTAATAGAGAGAGACAGCTAGAGTGGGAACACAAGCAGGGGGGAGCAGCAGGCAGAGGGAGAGGGAGAAGCAGACTTCCTGCTGAGCAAGGAGACGGAAGTGGAACATGATCCCAGGACCCTGGGATCATGACCTGAGCCAAAGGCAGACGCTTAATGTCCAAGCCATCCAGGTGCCTCGAGTTGTATAAATATTTTTTTATTTTGGACATTAACTCATTATTGGCTCTGTCGTTTGAAAATAACCTCTTCCATTCCGTAGGTTGCCCTTGCGTTTTGTTGATGGTTTCCTTCACTGTGGAAAAGCTTTTTATTTTGGTGTAGTCCTCATGGTTCGGTTCTGCTTTCTTTCCCTTGCCTGAGGAGACAGATCTAGAAAAATGTTTCCATAGCCAATGTCAAAGAGACTACTGCCTATGGTTTCTGCTCGGAGTCTCATGGTTTCGGGGCTTATATTCAGGTCTTTAATCCGTTTTGACCTTGTTTTTATGTATGTCATAAGCAAGTGGTCCAGTCTCCTTCCTTTGCATGTGGCTGTACGGTTTTCCCAGCACCATTTATGGAAGAGACTGTCTTTTCCCCATCATATGTAATTGTCTCCTTTATTGCAGATTAACCCTATAAGCATGGGTTTATTTCCAGGCTCTGTTGAGCCATGAGTCTGTTTTTTGCCAGTACCGTACTGTTGTGATGACTGCAGCTTTATAATATCTCGTGAAATGTGGAACTGTGATGCCTCCAGTTTTGTTTTGTCTCCACATTGCTTTGTGTATTCCAAGTCTTTTGTGGTTCTGTACAAATTTTAGTGTATATTTGTTCTAGCTCTGTGAAAAATGCGGGTGCTATTTTAATAGAGATTGCCTTTTGTCTTCTCCCATGAGGGCCTCTCATCCTCCGCTTCTATAATACAGAACGTACGTTAGCCAAGTATTCGGAACATGTATCTATGACTTCCACCACCTTCCTTGAGTCTGGGAATGCAGGAACTCAGTGCCTGAGTAGTCCTGGTGGCCTGTGATTTGGATACTTTTGCCTACAGAATTCTACCTCCCTTGACTTTTTGTCCAAAGAAAGAACTACTGAAAGACTGAATACTTTCCAAAATGTTTCCAGTTGAAAATGAGCTAAAATAATACATCACCTGTTAGCGGAAGACTGCCTTCTCCGGCTATCGCAGTGTCGGTAGGTGGAGGGTTTTGCCCTGGTCCCTGAAGAGCAGGAAAATGATTTGATGTTGTTAAGGTATTTACTTTTCCTGAGAATGTAAGCAAGTAATTATCTCTTGTAGCTAATTAGAGACCTTTTAAAATTGACTTTGACGTAAATTGGTGAATACTGGTTTTAAAAAAACTGGCAATATATTCAAAATGCCACCAATTTTTGTGTTTGTGACACACTTCTAAAGAACGCTTTAATTCTAAGCATAGTTTTTCACCCTGAGGAATCTAAGCAGCAGATAAATATCCATGGCCTCTGCTTTGGAAATAAGATATTTCTCAGATTTACTGATGCAACTGGCCTAGGCTGAGTTCCCCTCAGAGACACATGCATTTCCCTGCAGCCCAGTCCAGGAAGTTTTAGTTCAACAAGATGGATTTGACCTTATTTCTGTTCTAAGAACTTACACCACATGATAGGACAGACATTATATTTTTTTAAAAAAATTACTTGTTTCAATGCTTCCAGCATTTTTCCTGGGTGTGTTCTGAGGTTTTTAGCATCCAGCCTATTTGACCAGAAATGCACTGTTGTTATCTTGAAAGTATGAAAACAAGAAAGGCCACCGAGTATAAAAGAGTCCTTGAGAGTGCTGGTGAGCAGAGACCATCGCGACGCCTCGTCCCAGCCTCTTACACCGTGTTCTCAGACGTGGCTTTGCCAACCTGGGCCTTACTATACTGGCTGCACACAGCTTTGGAGATCTCTTAATTGGTGTATTTCCCTGACAAAACGACAGCAGCAGGTGACCCCATGGAGGTTATCCCCAAGTCCTGAGAGCCTGTGGATGCGATTATGTGGTTATTCTGATGTGATTAGGTCACGTTATATGGCACAGCCCACCTCAATATGGGGAGAGTGTCGGGATGGGCCTTCTCTGTAAAAGCAGAAAGTTTTCCCTGGCCAGCGGCAGAAGGGGCAGACACTTGGAAGAGGTAGAAGATGGAGAAGAACTTAATGCATTGCCACTGGAGGGGGACATGTAAGAAGAAATGAGGAGACTGGCCTCTAGGAGCAAGAAGTGGCCCCCAAAGGACAAGGACCTCAGATCTACACCTGTAAGGAAATGGATTATGCCAATACTTGCATGAACTTGGAAACAGATCACTTCCTCACGTTTCCAGATAAGAACCCAGCCGGAGTGCTTTATGATTCTGGCCTTATGCGAACATAAAATGGAGGATGCAGCCAAGTCCACTGGGCTTTGTGATCTATGGAACTTGAAGACATCGAGAAGTATGCTTATAAGCTGATCAGTTTGTGGAAAGTTGTTACAGTAACAACGGACTGTCATCTGTGTGCAACTACCTGACAGTACCCCCTCTCCTGCGTGGCTCCCTGAAAGTCAGTCCCATATTGATCAGATTCAACTGCAAGAGTTATGCCCACCATCATCACTAATACAAATACAGCTATTGCACTGAAGCTCTCTACCACTAAAAACAGCAGTAGTGATATCAGGTATTGGCTGACCATGTGCCAGGGGCTAGCAAGATCCAATTACAAAGACTCTGATACAATAGGTCCAAAGAGGGGTGGAAATCTGCATGTTTCTACAGTTTCTACAGTTCCTAAGATAATGCTGTTACATAGTCAAGATTAAGAAAACATAACTGTAACCCCCAGGAACTCAGAATGTGACTGTATTTGGAGACAGGGCCTTTAAAGAGATAATTAAGGTTCAGTCAGGTCAGTGGAGCAGGTCTTAATTCAACATGATGGTATCCTTGTCCTTATAAGAAAAGGCAATTTGGACACCCAGAATGAGGCCAGGGATGCAGACGCACAAAGGACAGACTGTGTTGGGGACATGGCAAGATGTCCCACCAAGAAAGAGAGACGAAACCAAAGCTGTCAACACGAGCTGGGACTTCTATCGTCCACAACTGTGCGAAAATAAATTTATATTGTTTTGTTTTATTTTAAAGATTATATTTATTTATTTGACAGAGAGATCACAAGTAAGCAGAGAAGCAGGTGGAGGGTGGGGGAAGCAGGCTCCCTGCCAAGCAGAGAGCCCGATGCAGGGGCTCGATCCCAGGACCCTGAGATCATGACCTGAGCCAAAGGCAGAGGCTTTAGCCCCCTGAGTCACCTAGGTGCCCCAAATTTATATTGTTTAAATAACCCAGTCAATTCTATTTTGTTATAGAAGTGCTAGCAAAGTAATATAGGTGCCAGTTATTTATTTATTTTACTGTGGTTTTGGTCCTTATTGATATCGGAGGTAATGGAAGTTCAGAAAAGTGTAAGTAATTTCCTGTGGCAGAACATCTAGGCAGTAGTGTTGGTGTGGATTCATGCCTCGTTTGGTTTGCTTTCAGAATCCAAGCAACGTTACCTTCCCCTTCTTTGGGTGTCACAATCCGAATTTTCTGCTCATAAAGTGTTGATTTTAATTATGCAGATAAATCAAAATGCCACATACCACCACCTTCCAAACATACACAGAAAATAAATTTATATAAATCTTTTGAGTAACTGAATATGTCATAGAACTTAGCAAGTTGTTAAGTCAGTTCTCAGGGTAACTTCTTAGATGTGTGTATGTGTATATATATATGTAATCTTTTTTAAAAATCTAGGACCAAGATTTAATTATTAAATTTTCAAGATTCATAAGCACAAAAAAGCAATATTTTATGCATTAACTAGGAAAAATATAACAATCCCCTTGAACCATTTTATTTTGGAAATATACTCTAGTCATGCCTCCTATGAAATAATTAAAATAGAGTGCAAATCATGTAAGTTGTTTTCTAAAGTAGTCAATGTCAAAGCTGTAGACTTGAGTTATATAATTTGGGGGAAAAAAGACAGCTCAAGGAAAAGCATATTTATGAGATGAGAAGTTTATTTTTATTTTTTTAAGGAATTATTTGAAAAAGACAATTTGGAAAGTTTCATGTCTACAATTCCATTTTTTGTCATTATATTCTAGATTTTATTAGAAAAATTTTCTTAGGATATACTACTATATTCAACTAAAATGTTATTTTTAATTATATTATAAATAACACAGTTTCATTGTTAACATTAATGAATGACAAACTTTTTTTCATATTACAAGTAAAAATACAAGTTTTTTTCAACCAACCTTTAACATACTACTTATAGATCATATTCCCATTGTTATGAGTTTATTTTCAAAGTTTATGATTAGAGCCTCTTTGAAATAAGTAGTGATAAATATAAGAAAACCTAAGATCAGAGATTAGTCAACAGAGAACAAAGGTCAAGAGAGAACAGGATTTTAGAAACAAATTATTAAAAGGAAAATGCTTTCAAAAATCATTAACAAAGAAATTGAAGAGAGTAAAAATGAGCCTGATTTCATGTAAAAAATAGCAATTGTTAGGCCTTGCTAATGCAATCAAATGGTTCATTTAGAAAAAATCTGCTCCTCATTTTAAGGAACAGACTCTTGCTATCACCAGCTATTGAACATGAGGCATTATTAGGAGGCCAATTTTTAAATAGAGTGTGTTTATATAAGACAGTCATGTTCATTGCAATTTTGCCACTAAATATAGCTCCATTTGATACTAGGTTTTTTATTACGTATAATTAAATAATACAGTGACTTAAATGAGGTCAAGACGAGCTCAGTACTCTCTAATGCCTGTGATGTGTCTATGTTTGCAAACTGAAATTAGCATTCCCAAAATGAAAGGTGGTGATATTTTAAACAGTCTTCAGAGTACGTGCAAAATTCACCAGGAACAAAAGAAAAAAGGTACTACAAAATTTTTCTTCAATTACAGGCTGCCATAAAATTTTATTGTTTAAGGGAAAATGCCTATTTCCTTTCTTCCTACTATGTATGCCTTCTGTATATCATTTCCAGCTCATTATGGAATCACTTTGTCTAAGAGAACCGTATCTTTTTGAAATGGATCTCTTCAAGGCTTTACTTCAAAGCCCCTTAGAAATAAATGAGGAAATGCTAAAAATCTGAAGAATCTATTAGTCAGGATTTACATAATGAGTATTGTGGGAATGAGTGGTTTATTAAAGGAAAGGAACAAGAAAGAGAAAGAAAGTGAGAGGGTCAGAGAGCCACTCATCCATCTGCAGGTGGTTAGTGCAGGTGATGGGTTAGTGCAGGTGATTGGTTAGTGTACGTGGTTAAGGGGAGCTTGCAGGTAAATGTGAGAAACCGAGTTGAGCCATCAACATCAGACTATGACAACATCCCTATGAAAGGGAAGATGTGGCAAAACCTAAGGGAAGTTGTGTCAGTGTAAGCATCGCATCTCTGGGTCGAGGATCCTATATGAGAGCCTGGCACCATGTTGCTCAGTAGGACCAGTTTGAGGGAAGACAGGCTGGAGGCAGAGGAGCAGGGAGTGAACGTTCATTGGAATGGGGTCTGCCAGGCTGCCCCTGGCCATGACTGTCCACCTCCAATGACCTGAGGTTAAGGATTGCTCTTTTACTCACTTGATTGTAGCTCACAAGCATAGAAAGAAGGATATTTCAGAAATTGCAGTTAATGGCCTTAATCCAATCAACATAACTCAATCCCTCACAAGAAAGGAGAGATGGTAGCTAGATTATCTTTCTTCACGTAAGGTCAAAAGGAACTCAGGATGCCCATGAATTACCTTAATAGTGAAACCTAAATTATTGGCGAGATTAATACATATATGTATGATTATTATATGTACAATATACATATATTGTATTATACATATGTATACATATGTATGTCTGTTAGGTTTATATGTGTATATATATACATTATTGTATACATATTCATATGCATACATGTATATGCATAAATGTATATATATGTATATGTATATATATTATTCATATATACACAACAATGAATGAATGTGCATTTTTTAAGGGAGCTGTTTCAGATCTTTCCTAGGCTTATACCAGATAACTGAGGTACAAAGAGATTTGAAATGATTTTTTTTCATTAACATATAATGTATTATATGCCACAGGGGTACAGGTCTGTGAATCCTCTGTCTTACACATTTCACACCACTCACCATAACACATACCTTCCACAATGTCCATAACCCAGCCACCCCATCCCTCCCATCCCTCCCATCCCATCCCCCAGCAACCCTCAGTTTGTTTCATGAGATTAAGAGTCTCTTAAAAAAAAAAAAAAAGAGTCTCTTATCGTTTATCTCCCTCCCAATCCCATCTTGTTTCATTTTTTTCCTCCCTACCCCCATGACCCCCTTGCCCTGCCTCTCAACTTCCTCATATCAAAGAGATCATATAATAATTGTCTTTCTCTGACTTATTTTGCTTAGCATAATACCCTCTAGTTCCATCCACGTTGTTGCAAATGGCAAGATTTTATTTCTTTTGATGGCTGCATAATATTCCATTGTGTGTATATATACCACATCTTGTTTATTCATTCATCTGTTGATGAATGGATCTTCCCATAGTTTGGCTATTGTGGACATTGCTGCTATAAACATTCAGATGCATGTGTCCTTTTGGATCACTACATTTGTATCTTGGGGTAAATGCCCAGTAGTGCAATTGCTGGGTCATAGGGTAGTTCTATTTTCAACTTTTTGGAGAACCTCTGTACAGTTTTCCAGAGTGGCTGCACCAGCTTTCATTCCCACCAACAGTGTAGGAAGTCTGTTATTTCTCTGCATCCTTGCCAACATCTGTCGTTTCCTGACTAGTTAATTTTAGCCCTTCTGACTGGTGTGAGGTGGTATCTCACTGTGGTTTTGATTTGTATTTCCCTGATTCCAAGTGATGTTGAACACTTTTTCATGTGTCTATTGGCCATTTGGATGTCTTCTTTGCAGAAATGTCTGTTCATGTTTTCTGCTCATTTCTTGATTGGATTATTTATTCTTTGGATATTGAGTTTGATAAGTTCTTTATAGATTTTGGATACTAGCCCCTTATCTGATATATGATTTGCAAATATCTTCTCCTGTTCTGTCAGTTGTCTTTTGGTTTTGTTGACTGTTTCCTTTGCTGTGCAGAAACTTTTGATCTGATGAAGTCCCAATAGTTCATTTTTGCCCTTGCTCCCTTGCCTTTGGAAATGTTTCTAGGAAGAAGTTGCTGAGGCTGAGGTGAAAGAGGTTGCTGCCTGTGTTCTCCTCAAGGATTTTGATGGATTCCTGTCTCACATTGAGGTCCTTCATCCATTTGGAGTCTGTTTTTGTGTGCGGTGTAAGGAAATGGTCCAGTTTCATTCTTCTGCATGTGGCTGTCCAGTTTTCCCAACACCATTTGTTGAAGAGACTGTCTTTTTTCCATTGGACATTCTTTCCTGCTTTGCTGAAGATGAGTTGACCATAGAGTTGAGGGTCCATTTCTGGGCTATTCTGTTCCACTGATTCATGTGTTTGTTTTTGTGCCAGTACCATACTGTCTTGATGATTGCAGCTTTGTAATAGATTTTGAAATCTGGAATTGTGATGTTGCCAAATCTGGAATTGTGATGATGATGTTGTGATTTTGAAATCTGGAATTGCGATGTTGCCAACTTTGGTTTTCTTTTTCAACATTCCTCTGGCTATTTGTGGTCTTTTCTGGCCCCATATAAATTTTAGGATTATTTGTTCCATTTCTTTTTTAAAAAATTGGTGGTATTTTGATAGGAATTGCATTAAATGTGTACATTGCTTTAGGTAGCACAGACATTTTCACAATATTTTTTTTCCAATCCATAAGCAAGGAATATTTTTTCATTTCTTTATATCTTCCTCAATTTCTTTCATGAGGACTATACAGTTTTCTGAGTAGAGATTCTTTGCCTCTTTGGTTAGGTTTATTCCTAGGTATCTTATGGTTTTGGATGCAATTGTAAATGGGATCAACTCCTTAATTTCTCTTTCTTCTTTCTTGCTGTTGGTGTACAGAAATGCAACTGATTTCTGTGCATTAGTTTTATATCCTGACACTATTGAATTCCTGTATGAGTTCTAGCAGGTTGCAGTGGAGTCTTGTGGGTTTTCCACATAAAGTATCATATCATTTGCAAGGAGTGAGAGTTTGACTTCTTTGCAGATTCAGATGTCTTTTATTTCTTTTTGTTGTATGATTACTGAGGCTAGGACTTCTAGTACTATGTTGAATAGAAGTGGAGAGAGTGGACATCCTTGACATGTTCCTGATCTTAGGGGAAAAGCTCTTAGTTCTTCTCCATTGAGAATGATATTCACTGTGGGTTTTTCATAGATGTATCTGATGATATTGAGGTATGTACCCTCTGTACCTACACTGTGAAGAGTTTTGATCAAGAAAAGATGCTGTACTTTGTCAAATGCTATTTCAGCATCTATTGAGAGTATGATATGATTTTTGTTCTTTCTTTTATTAAAGTATTGTATCACATTGATTGATTTGTAGATGTTGAACCAACCTTATCCCAGGAATAAATCCCATCTTGGCCATGGTAAAAATCCCTTTAATGTACTGTTGCATCCTATTGGCTAGTATTTTGGTAAGAATCTTTACATCCGTGTTCATCAAGGATATTGGTCTATAGTTCTCCTTTTTGATGGGGTCTTTGTCTGGTTTTGAGATCAAGGTAATGCTGGCCTCATAAAATGAGTTTGGAAGTTTCCCTTCCATTTCTATTTTTTTTGGAACAGTTTCAGGAGAATAGGTATTAATTCTTCTTTAAATGTTTAGTAGAATTCCCCTGGGAAGTCATCTGGCCCTGGGCTCTTTTTTGGTGGGAGATTTTTGATGAATGCTTCAATATCCTTACTGAATATGAGTCTATTCAGGTTTTCTATTTCTTCCTGGTTCTGTTTGGTATATATGTCTATATGTCTCTAGGAATGTATCTATTTCTTCCAAATCTTCAAATTTGCTGGTGTATAGTTGCTCATAATATGTTCTTATAATTGTTTGTATTTCTTTGCTGTTGGTTGTGATCTCTCCTCTTTTAATTCATGATTTTATTGATTTGAGTCCTTTCTCCTTTCTTTTTGGTAAGTCTGGCCAGAGGTTTGTCAATCTTATTAATTCTTTCAAAGAACCAGCTCCTAGTTTCATTGATTTGGTCTACTGTTCTTTTGGTTT
>CM053613.1:88256080-88311967 GCA_028646535.1 Procyon lotor | reverse complement strand
GTTTTGGAGAGGAGAGGGTGGGGGATTGGGTGAGCCTGGTGGTGGGTATTGAGAAGGGTACGTACTGCATGGAGCACTGGGTGTGATGCATGAACAATTAATCCTGTAACACTGAAAAAATAAACATATTTGGGAGAAAAGAAAAAAAAAGAAACAATATAAACCTTAAATGAACAATTATGAAAGCGAAAGACCCTAAAACTTTAGCTTCTGCCTCTGATGCCAGCATTATAAAATCAGAACTTTTATAAACTACCATTTCTTTTAGTGAGTAGAAAGTTTTCCAGTGTTTTCCATTTTCTGTTTCAAATTCTTATCCTTCAGCCTCCCAGATAAAACCAATTAAATAAGCATAGGATAATAATTTTCAGTTAACTTGAAAGAAAAATTCATATTCTTCTCTCCAAAAATTTTGGCCAGAAATAAAGAAAGAAAGTTGAATTCTTAAGTCCTGCATTCTTTCCCTCGTCTCATTTATGAAGATCTTTTGATATTCAGGCAATGGATATCAAAATAGATTAAAAAGATCAGGTTTAAGGATGACTATAGGGGGAAAAAATAACAAAAGGAGAAAGAGGCTCAGAGACCTGTACCCCTGAAACAAATAATACATTATATGTTAATTTAAAATAAAAAGAGAAGAGGGGCTCCTGGGTGGTTCAGTGGGTTAAAGCCTCTGCCTTCGGCTCAGGTCATGATCTCAGGGTTCTGGGATCAGGCTCTCTGCTCGGTGGGGAGCCTGCTTCCCCCTCTCTCTCCTCCTGCCTCTCTGCCTACTTGTGATCTCTCTCTCTCTGTCAAATAAATAAATAAATAAAATCTTGAAGAAGGAGAAGAAGAAAGAGGGAGGAGAGGGAGGAGAGGAAGACTGAAGTGGAACTCTCCCAGGGGAAAAAGTTATGCATCAGAGATGGTCGAGAAGAAGTGTACATTCTAAAGAAATAGCAGGAAGACAGGACTAGAAATTCAGGATCACAATTAGAGTTTTTACCCTATTAACAGATGATCGACAACACAAGGACAGAAAATATCCCTAGACTGAAGACCTATACTGAACTTGATGAATCTGATGGGGGCAGTTTCACCTTTAAGTACTAGTGATCCACCATCCAGTCTATGCTGTGTGAGTATGTTAAATCTGAAAAAAAAAAAAAAAAGAGAGAGAGAAACCAGTTTTATAGCCATATCCTCGGCTGGGTTTTGTACTGAAAATGAAATAAAATCACCACCAGCTCTCAACAGACAAAGGCCAAAAAAGGAGTTCCTGTCCTAGAAAATCCTTGCAATGTTTCGGACTGATCTTTTATTATAATATTCAGGTGTCTTTCTTTCTAATCAAACTCAGATAAAGTCCCTGTTACTTGTGCTAAGTTTCCTGTGGTTCTAATAAGCCAGTAAAATACTGGAAAGAACTCAAATGTTGGCAAGAGGTGAACCGATGTTTCTCAAACTTTTTATTTGTTTATCTCTCTCTTAAGGGGATTTTTAATATATTTCTCCTAATCAACCCTACCCCCAAATGATATTTTAATTCTACAGACTGACTGGGCATCCCTTTATGGACTGTAGCCCTTTGAGAATGCCTGAGGTAGTCTATATGATGTTTTTAGGTCATTTTGAGACTTAGGGAAGGAATCATGTGTGCATTTATTTAAGATTTTTTTAAAGATTTTATTTATTGGGGGGGGGAAGAGCACAAGCAGGTGAGGGGCAGAGGAAGAAGCAGACTCCCCAGTGAGCAGGGAGCCCAACTTGGGACTCAATCCCAGGACTCTGGGATCATGACTTAAGCTGAAGACAGACACTTAACCCACTGAGCCACCCGGGTGCCCTTCGTTTGTGCATTTAGCTATAAATTACCCCTGCCATATGCTCTCAGGAGTACATTTAGAAATCTCTTTACTTTCTTTTTTCTTCATTTGCTTTTTATTTTTTTCTTTCCTTTTTTTCCTTCTCTTTTACTGCAAGCTGGCCTGTAAAGTCCTTTAAATCGGGGATGACGTCTTGTTCACTAGCACCTATCTCACTGTCTGTCCCACAAATGAGGCCTGGTAAAGATTTGCTGAAGCATGATTTATAGCGAAGGCCCTTTATTTTTCACATGACATTTCTGGAAAGGGCTGCGTCACATCTGGATCTAGCTTCACAACTAAATTGCTCCTTAAAGGGAAAAAGGCATTTCTTAATTTACTTTTCAAAATGATTCTTGTAGAAGTAAAATCTATTTCCTGAACTTCCCATTCTTAGAGATGGTGCATCTAAATATGGGACAGTGATGTTCATCAGGAAGAACAGAGTCTTCCGTCTCTCTTTTTCTAATGTATTATTTGATCTTAAGCAATCTCATTTCTTTATTCTTCTGCTTTGATTTTCTCACTTTTAAAATAGGGCAGTGAAATATTCTCCATCCACTGCTTGAGTTTTCTCTCAAGAAATTTGAGTAGTTGATAGGGCATTGACCAAGTAGATGGACAGGGTGAGGAGTCTGGAGACACTTACAGCAGTTATCTGTGACAGTACGTACAAAGAGTTTAAGTTGTCCTTGGAGAATGTGTAAGGATAAAACCCAAACAAACCATTTTTCCCCAGTTACAAGGACAGAGAAGTATCTGATGGGGGGTGGGGAGACAGATCCAAAACATCAGGAACCGGATAAGCCTAGAAAGAGAATAGGAAGTGAGGGGGCAGTCAGAGCAAACTGCCCTTTGGAGAAAAGGGGAGAAAGCAAGAAAGTAAGAAGGAAGCGGGGGTAGCTATTGTCTGTGGACCAGACTCAGTACCCAAAGTTCACTAGCATAGGCTGCCTGATTATCATCTCGAGGGGACTGGCCTAGTTAAAGGCACGGAAGTAGCCAGATATTTTATCTGTTACAGATAAATGTAAATTGTCCTTAAAAAGTTAATCTTAAAAGAAATATTAATGAAGACCTATGCACTCTTTTTTTTTCCCTTTTAATTCTTAGATCTTTGCAGAGTAGAAAACAAACAGATGCTTTACTCGGATATTTTAGAATTAATTTCATGCTGGTTAGGGTGAGTTAGAAAGGTCGGTAAGGATGAATTAATGATTATAATTCCCAGTAAAACGAATCTTTCAGGAAGATTGCAGTAAATATCAGGAGTAGATAAAGAAAATAAATAGAGAAGACAGGCAGAATCGTGAAAGATTCTGCATGAAAGATTCTTGCATGATGTAAACCACAAGCAGATCATAGGAAGTTAGCCAAATAGAGTCAAGCATTCATTATCTCCTTCTTCCTACCTTATCAGTAATGGGCAGTGCCATTATAATGGGGGAGGGAATTAGGAATAGGAAAACATATTTTTTTTAAATGTAAGGAAACTCTAACCATACGTAAATGAGGTAAACAGTAGGAAAAAGTATAGTGAATGGCCACATGTGTAATCCAGTTGATTTGACCTTGGAGGATGGTCTAAGCAAGTATGTAGGAGGTACCATATTTCAGAAAATGATACTATAATGGAGACAAATGCCATTTAGGGACAAAATAGCTTCTAGTTTCAGCTGAACTATTTTTTTCTTCCCTGTCTTATGAAATCAATGTAATGTTAGATCATACACTTGTCTATCTACATTGTCTCTTCCATTCTACTTATCAGGCAGAGGACTAGAGGGACTCATGGAATGGGAGAAAAGTGGAAACCCATTCATCAGATGAGCCTGGGTCTTGAGGAAGCTGGGAAGAAAATCCACGGCTTCATGGCCTTTCCGCCCTGAAGCGTACTCCAGTTGAGCTCTTCCAGGAGCAGACTAGATCAGAGGCTTAGCAGCAGAGACTAAAGCATCCTCAAGATTTTCACTGACCATCTGTGTTAGAGTTCTCCAGAGAAACAGGACCAGTAGGAGATGTGTATATATAGAAAGAGATTTACTCGAGTTCCAAATCAGATGGGATGAGGGAGCAGTCTGAAAACGCAGCGATGAATTGCCATTTCAGTCCAAAGGTCATCTGCTGGTGGAGTCTGGCTCTTGCTCAGGGGAGCAGTTTTGCTCTGTTCATCCACTGCTCAGATGCGGCCCACCACATTACGGAGAGGAATCTGCTGTACTCATGGTCTACCGATTTAAATGTCACTCTCACCCAAAAAACACTTTAACAGAAATAGACAGAATAATGTTTGACCAAATATCGAGTTGCTCCATAAAATAAACCGTCACACTGCCTATAGTAACCAAGGGCATTTTCAGTAGAAGGAGGTAGACTCAATATAAAACTGCTCTAAGGGTTATCAAGTGGAAGATTTGCTGTATGTATGGAGAAATACAATAAAATTTTACTAGATTTCAGATTGCTAGCTAAACTCTTTGTACGGATATATGAGTATATTTTGTACATAGTTTACATAAGCATATTTGAATATATATACTTGTCTGTTATCCATGGACTAATTGAAATCTATTCATGTGTTAAAAGTACTTTCCAAAAAAACTGTTTTGTAAAACACTAGAATCATTTCTTAAATTCATTAGTCACAGATATCCAAATAAACTCCTAGCTAACTGGTAAAATATCACAAATAATTTAAGCCCTGTTTTCTCACCCCTTTCTCAAGTAATTTCAAGGAGGATTTTATTTTTGATATAGTAAAATGCTTATCAGTTATTTCGATGTTATTTTTACTAGTGTGAATTTTTAAACCTCCAATTATTATTATTATTTTTTCTTTTTCTCCACAAAGAATTCTGAGATCCCCTAGGTAGGAGCACTGTTTTTCTTTGTAGAGTTTGATAGGCATTTAGAAAATACTCAGTGAATATTCATTTGTTGAGCCCATATTCTTTGCAGCCGTTATCACGGGCAGCCGATCTATTTGATGCGCATCAATACGTGTTATGAGTAACCCAACCGAATACCACAGCATCCCGATAGAAGCCTAATAAAAGCAAAACAAAATGACTTAACTTTAGTTTCCCAAGACAAGGTAGGTGTTAAACCTTTGGATTCCGTCAGAAAGGAGAGTATGGAATGAAAGCTTTTGCCCTGAGGTACCGTTGGCCCCTCCATTAGCATGGAGAGCAGGGTGGCTCGGTCTGGCAAGTGTCTGACACTTGATTTCAGCTCAGGTCCTGGTCTCAGGGTCCTGAGATGGAGCTCCGCACCCAGCGGGGAGTCTGCCTTAGACCCTTTCCCCCTTCCTCCACCTTTGCCCCTGTTCCTCCCCCTGCTCATGCTCCATAAATGAATGGATGGATGGATGGATAAGAAGAATCTGGAGCAGGATACATAGGGCAAAGGAGGGCTGACGTGCTGTGGGCTCTGGGTGACCACAACGCCGCAAGGAAAGGCGTGCATCTGTTGGGCGCAGCACCGTGTGTGGGCAAGGAATGGCAGGATCCACCCACCTAGTGGTCCTTGAATAGTCATTGTCACCGTGCATTCCCACCACGTTTAAAGCGTGTGGGTTATTTTATGTAAATACCATTTAAGTGCATCTATAAAGCATTCCGTGGGGTCAAGGGAGTCCTTTTTATGATAAAGGAAATCTAGTGTGAGCGTGGTTCTCTAATTCTCTGACAAGCGGGGAGCAGGGAAGGGAAGACCAGCACTGGTTTTCTGACTCTAAGTCTCGTATTCTCCTACTGGTGTCCACTGTTGCACTCCCAAGTGTAGGTAAGAGCTGTTTCAGATCATTCTAGACATTGAATGCTCCTTGTGTGTGAAAAACAAAATATGTAGGAGATCTGATCAGGACTTCAGAAATGCGAAAGCTTTGAGAAAAGCTAAACAAGACAATGGAAGGCAGCATGTGTGTGCACAAAGGGTTAAATGTGTGTAGAGTGCATTCATCCAATAGCCAGGATCTTCCAGAACACCTGGAGACAGGTGAGTGATTCTCATGGAAGTGCTGATCTCCTGTGAATAGGTATTATTTATGCTTATGAGTCCAGGCATGGTATCATAGAACTCAAGACTCATTCCTAGATCTCGTCTTTTTTATAATTATAAATTTCAATTTCCTTATGTGCATTATGGTGGAAATATAGGATTTTTGTGAGAAAAAGATAGTCTATATGAAAAGCATATGCAAAACATATAAAACACAGTGCTCAATCTTCCTTAGCTCTTCTCATTCTGAATGTGTACTAAAATGTTCTGCTGGTTCTCTTGGTCCTAAGATTTCTATTGCTGGCCTCAGAGTCTTCCCAAACGTTATTAGTGTTCAAGGCTATTTCCTAAACTGCAAAGATCAATGCATTTGTTTCTCCTTAAATTTATTTCTTATATTGGCTTTTTGGCTTTTTCTCCATTTTGCATATTTATCCATTTTCTCCTGCTGCTCTGCTGTTTTGCTGGAATGTAAGGCTCCTTCTCCCTTCCATACTTGGTGTGTGTTGTAAACCTGAGCCCCATTCTTTTCACGTGCTCCATCACCCTGCTGTCTTGCAAGAAGCGTTTTATTGGTCTCTCTCTTCTTATGGCCAGCCCTTAGTGCCCCACTCCACAAAAGGTAATGGAATTTGTGCAGTGCCTATAATTCCTGGCATGTAATAACTACTCCTTAAGTATTAACCTCCTTCTTCCAGCCCAACACCTTCTAAGAGGGGACTCTGTATTTCAGACCCCAATTATTGTTTGTTTCTGCTTTATGTGGTGGTCAGAGGCATGCATCCTGCCTCTGCGATTTAGAGAAGAAAGGGTTTTATGTCAAAGCCAGCAAGAAATTAGCTTCTCACTCAGAAATAAAAGCTGACTTTCCTTTTGGTCTTTCATGGTTCTCCTTCAAAATGATTACCTTTCTCCCACATTTGTGGGTAAAGAGATGATACAATTGCACTGAATAAGCAAAGGCAAAAACTCATATTTAGATCACTCTTGTCAAAATAGAAAAATCCTCTTTAAAAAAAAATTAACACCTTCTTGTCTGTGCATACGTAACTCCATTTTTTAATAAAGGTAGAGAAGGAAATATGTCACAATAACAGTAAAATCATTCTCGTTCTCACTGGTGTTACAGGTAGGCTTTGGTTTTTCTGTTACATAGAGGTACATCAGGATAAAGATGCAATTATGTTAGTGTACGTCTGCTTACTACTCGGTTAACGTAGTTCTAGCAGCCTGCACGTTTTGATCCAGGAACTTAGGAGCAGCCCCGAATATTTGCACTAGACAAGCGAAACACTCATAGGATGTAAGGCAACCTTCTCAGTAGCTAAGATAATACCAGTGGATCCTCCACCCCATTCCCACCCCCAGGTAACAAATGCTCGCTCTTTTGGAACTGGCCAGAAAACACACTAAACAGTTGGAAAAAGTGAACATGATGTCCTTGTCCTCTGACTTCAGAGAATGGTGATTGGAGACGAATGAGATAATGGCGTCCAGAGAAGGAGGGGAAAAGGAACCACTGTGAGCCAGACGTTCCAGTTTTCATGGTAATACTTGCAGTTGACTAGAGTCTACTTTTTCTGTTCCCAGAAGGAGCTTACTAGAATTTCCTGGTTTGCTTTCACAATGCACCCGTTTCCCATCAGCTCTGGGAGCTCTGGTCGGTTAATTCAGGCAGGGACAGAGGACGTGCATGTTGAGAAGACCCCCCAGGCGGTTATGAGAACCTCTCTCCCCTCTTAGTCCTCTCTCGCAGACCTAACCTTCCAATCACTGTTCTGGAATAAAACCAAACCTCTCTTCCTTCTTCACTGGGGAGCTAAGCAATTCCCTAAAGGGCTGACACTTGTTCACAGTCTACATTAACTAATTCTTTTTTGATACTGTGTAAAAGCAAGTGTTTGCTGTTTTCTCATTACGTTTCAGGGACTGCATTCGGCACATATTTTCAGAAGTGAACAGATCCTCGATATTTTCTTCCACAGAGTTTCAAAACGTGTGGGCTCTTCACGAATAACTTCTCTATATAATATTTATTTCTGATAGGCCTTTCCAGAGAAGAAGCATCACCTTTATTATTTTTTCACAAAATAGATAATAAAAATGAAATTTACTATACAACATTTTCCTGAGTATCTTAAAATGTTATGTATCCAACCGTGTCAGCTTAGCCAAACATAAAGGGGCCCCCCTCCCCAGGTGGTAGCAACCTCTTGCCCTCCCCTCTTTGCTTCTAGACTTCGTTTGTTCCACACACATCACTCTGCCCCTTCCTTTTTTCTTTTTTTATTCTTCTTTTTTAAGATTTTATTTGTTTATTCGAGAGAGAGAGAGAGAGAGCACAAGTAGGGGGAGAGGCAGAGAGAGAGAAAGGGAGAAACAGAGCCTCCACTTAGCAGGGAGCCTGATGTGGACCCTGGGATCATGACCTGAGCTGAAAGCAGATGCTTAACCACCCGAGCCTCCCAGGCGCCCCCCGCCCGCCCCTTCATTTTAAGGTGTTCTATTCAGTCGTGATATCCCAGCATCTCTTTCCCCCAGCGTTGTCCTTACCTCCAGTTCATGGACATTTTATGGCAGTGAAGAGTTATTAACCACTTATTTTTAGGGCTGAAAATAATCTTGTAGTTATATATGTTCAAAGAGTCCTTAGCATTTAAATATACACGTTAAATATTCATGAGTGAAATAGCATGATGTCTAGGACTTGCTTGAAAATAAACCATTGGGTAGAGAAGAAAGTCAGTTGGGATGATAAAATAATCTATGAGTTGGTAACTGCTGAAACCAACTGGCAGGTGCAAGGTGTCATTAATGAAATTAATGATTTCATTGTATGTATGTTTGAAATTTCCCTTAACAAAATGTTAATAAAATATGCTGGTGCATGGGGGGTTTGCCCTCATCTTCATTCCTTTGTTTGTAATTTGTCAGCTAGTATGATGGTTAGTTTTATGTGTCAACTTGGCTAGACCATAGTACCCAGGATTCAATTTAATGCATAGTTAGGTGTTGCTATGAAGGCATTTTATAGATAGAGCATCAATTTTGGCTTGAGAGAGTTTTCAGCTTGCCAGGCTGTTCTACAAATCTCTGACATGCCCATCTTCCCAAGTAGGTGAGCCAATTCCTTGAAATAAATCGCCATACATAAATACATAAACCTATGTATATACTTGACTCTAATGGCAGGAGCCTGAGGTCAATGGTGGGTTTTTCAGGCAAGGCACACAGTAAGGGATGAGCTCCTCACGTCACTTGCCAAAGGCATATGTCTACGCTGAATGGGAAAGCTTATTCTGATTTCGCTAAACTATAAATGTAAATCATGGGAAAGCCAACTTAGTAGTTAAACCATTACAGCCCCCTAATTTTTATATCAACTAGCTTTCTTATGATCTAGATATAATGTTACTTGGTAGTTGAAACAGCTGATTCTTTATATCTCTTCCGATGCAAACATCACAAAATTAAACAAGACTGCTGCCTTGTCAGAAACCATTTCTAGGACACCAGGAGACGGTAGTGTCCTGCAGAACCTAAGACTTGAAGTCAAGTAATGGCGATACAAGACACTAGCTACAGATGATGGCACCAGTACTCAGAGAGGCTAAGTGTTTGCCTGTGGTGCAGAGCACAGATGTTAAATTGCTGCAACCATTAAAACCCCCTGGGAGAACCTCTTCAAATTATGCAATCCTAGCTCACCCTAGACAAAGGAACTGAATCAAACAGGAATCCAGGCTCATCTGCTTTGAAAAATGTCTTGGCCATCTTTTGGATCCCCTCGTTAAAGATTACTCTGTTACCTGCAGATATTCCAAATCGTCAGCCAGTGCTATTTGCTCTCATCTCTTTCCATTTATAGATTGGAGTGCTTGGGGAAGCATTGGTCATCAGTAGGCCAAATGGCTCAGAGGAGGGATTTCCCATTTTTCATATTGATCATTACGGAACCCAGGTGTCTGCCACTGTGGATTTTGTGAACTTGATGTATGCAAGGCTGTTAACATATTTGCCCTAGGGCCAGAGTTCCATCCTGCCATATTTGTTTCTTATTATGTGATCATCCTTTATTTCAGGGAAACCATTGTATCATATTTATACCATATGCATACATCTTATGAGTGAGTTGGTATGTACGTTACATATCTCAGGGATATCTCAGAGGGACTTGTAGGGATCAAGAGGGTTGGAGCAGCCGTGTGTGTGTGTGTGTGTGTGTGTGTGTGTGTGTGTGTGTGTGTGGACACCGAGCTGTGGTTTCCATTCTGACTTCAGAGAGAGTGATGAAGTGTGGCTTCTTTTCCACTGCTCTCTCTCACCCTTCCATCATATGGCTCCTGAGTTAAACAACAACAGACAACGGGATTAATAAAGCAGAGGCTTTTTAATGCAATCAGGTTTGGTACCAAAGCCTTTAACTTTCTGATCTGTTTTCAGCAGCTGTAAGGGCCACGCGATCATGCCCAGCATCTCTCCAGAGAGCCCACAAAGACATTCCTTCTATCTTTGATCTGTTTCTTGTCACTGGAAATTATCTGCAAGAATGCTCCACCAGAATTTCTTTTTACTAGTGCCATTATGGTGCTGAGAAATCAAGTCTTTTTAGACCCTCTGTTGAAAATCAGCACGCACTTTTTGTACTCCATCCTCTGCATGGAAGCAGCATTTAATGATGCAAAGACCTTGGGAGGTATAAATAATCAGAGAAAATCCCAGAGCTGGTCTCTGCCCTTTACTATCTTATATTTGAGATGGACTTCACTACCATAGATAAACAGGGACAAAAGGACCCAGTCACTGAGGTGGTAATGAGGAAGGTTCTCACCTCACACCTAGTTTAAAGTGCCTTTTAAGATGAGGTCAACCCAGCAGGTTGGATCACAGTGAAGAAGAGCTAGCCATCTTGCATTTACCTCACACTGGTGATTGCCAAGTCAAAATGACAGAAGCCTAAGATTGTTTCCTAGAGACCTGCCATTTATGTCCTCTGCAGATGGAAAGGTCTCTCGACTTTTCTCTGTCACTTCTCTTCTTTCCTCCCAAAGCCCCTGAGTCCTCAGGGACAACAATGCAATGGCTTCATCATGATGGTCAAGCCTCTTGTACTCTTTGGGGTCACCACTGTGAAAGTCACCCAGCTCCCAGTAATCTCCTTGGAACCAGAGTCTCATAAGGTGCAGGGAGAACAGAAGTTCCCTGTGGGCATGAGGTTGCCACTATGCACTTAAGTTTAGTCAAGCTACAAATCAATAACCAGAAGGAGCTATCAATCCTACTGACTTGGTGACTCACTGGGCATTTTCCTGCTGACCCAACACTATGCTCACAACTGCTAAAGGTTAGACAGATGCATCAGACTCAGTTCCCATCCTCAAGGAATTTAGAACATTTTAAAGACACACCAGAGAACGTGGTAGCAAAGTCTGACTTTTATTTAAAATCACTGTTCTAGGGGTGTCTGGGTGGCTCAGTGGGTTAAGCCTCTGCCTTTGGCTCAGGTCATGATCTCAGGGTCCTGAGATCGAGCCCCGCATCGGGCTCTCTGCTCAGCAGGGGAGCCTGCTTCCCCCTCTCTCTCTGCCTGCCTCTCTGCCTGCTTGTGATCTCTCTCTCTCTGTCAAATAAATAAATAAAATATTTAAAAATTTAAAATAAAATAAAAAATAAAATCACCTTTCTAGGAAATCACAAGACAGAGAAAAATCTGGATGTGGGCAAAGGACAAGAAGAGAGAAGGAGCACATCGTAGGTTGTATTTATGTGCCCCTGATTTACATATATATACTTTTGAAATCTCTTCTAATAATAGATATACATTCTCACAGTTTACAAGGGAGGCATCAAGAATCAGAAAGGTTACATCACTTAATCAAGTCATAGTTGGGATCGAAACACATGTCTCCTTGATTTTTCTTACTACCCTACATTCTGTGAAGACTTCATGAAGAGATTGGAGTTTGAGGAGGAATAAGAACACGGGCATTTGTGCTGGCAGACACAAGTGATAAGGCAAATCGTAGCCAGTGGAAAGGGATGAGCAAGGAATGACAGAGAGGAAAATGCACGTGTGGTTTTAAGGGGAATAGCGAATAAACCGCCCTTCCTCAAATAGCGCACTCTGTCTGTTGCTAACGGTAAAATTTAAAAAATGCCCCATTATTTGCACAGAGTTTTTTCATTTATAGGGGGAGTTTGACAGGTATTATCTTGCTCGAGGTTCATGGTAACACTGTGAGTTAACTAGGAGGGATATGTTCACTAGCATCTTCTATGTCATGGGTGGGAAATCTGAGGCAGAGATTGAGCCACGGAGCTAAGATCTTAAAATTAGTAAGGAGCCAGAGACGAAAACTGAACCTTCCTGTTTTGGCTCTAAAGTCTTTGCACTTTTCAGGTTACTTTTGAAATACCCATGTATTTCAGGGTTGAAGCAGACACGTGAACCTCAACCAAGGAAATCAGAGAGGTAATTCTGTCTCTGAGGAAGAGGGTGGATGCTATGATCTAGGACCCTTCTCGGACGTTGTGATGCTCTTGCTGCTCTGTCCATGTCACTGTAACCAAAGCAATGCCTCACTGTCCCAGGAGGACTCCTCATGTCTGCAAACCCAGTTAGCAGCTCAGCTGGCCCTTTCTTCCTTGTTCGTGTCTCTCCACACCAAGGACAGTGCCCACCACCGAAAAGTACATCACAGTGACACTATCTAACCACAAGCGTTGGACGTCATTACTGTAATTATTGCCACTTTGTGTGTACGGTTTATGGAAATTACATGGCGTGCTCTACCCTGGACCTGGTGAGTGGAATACCTATTTGGATGCAGATTTGAATGAATCTGACTAACTCTAAACCTCAGCTTTTTAAAAATTATTATTCAGGTTTTTATTTAAATTCCAGTATAGTTAGCATGCAGCGTAGTGTTGGTTTCAGGTGTACAATGTGGTGACCCAACATTTCCATACAACACCCGGTGCTCATCACAGCAAGTGCCCTCCTTCGCCCCATTCCCCCCACCCCACATCCCCTCTGCTGACCAGCACTGTGTTCTCTGGACTTCAGAGTCTGTTTCTTGGTTTGCCTCTCTCTCTTTTCCATCCTTGGCTCATTTGTTTTGCCTCTTAAATTCCACATCTGACTGAAGTTGTGTGGTATTTGTCTTTCTCTGACTGACTTATTTCACTTCATAACACTCTCTGGCTCCCTCCCTGCTGTTGCAAATGGCCAGATTTCATTCTTTCTGACGGCCGAGTAATATTCCACTGTGTATCCGTACGCCTCATCTTCTTTATCCATTCATCTCCCAGTGGGCCCTTGGGCTGCTTCCATGATTTGGCTATTGTAGATAATGCTGCTGGAAACATCAGGGTGCATGGATCCCTTCGAATTACTGTTTTCATCTCCTTCAGCTAAATACCCAGTAATGCAATTCCTGGGTCACAGGGTAGTTCTGTTTTATACTTTCTGACAAATCTCACTCTTATTCTCAGTGGAATTAATATTAGGATAAGTGAGCCACTGCCAGATAATAGACTCATACATGAGAACGTGAAGACTAGAGATTTGTCCCGTAATATCCAGTCAACGGTAGAGATCACCAACCGTCTCTTGAGTGGGCAGTTTCTGTTGGTGTGGCTGCCATCCATCCCTGCCGTCAGGTGGGGCTCTAGACAGAAACCACGCTCTCTGTAGAGGGAGATGCTGCTTACCCACCCTCATGGTCTCATGTCGCCGGCCCAACTCCCACACCCGGACTCTGCAACCCTTTGAGGCAAGATGAACCTACTGCCTATGAGTCAGGCTGAGTCCAGCTGGCCTTTCATCTAGAGTAACAGGTTTGTCAGACCCAGTCAGAGGCACCCACAGGCACCAGCTGCTCCTGAAGGGCTCTGGGCACCAGCCATTTTCAGACCTGGAGTCCACTTAGGATTTCTCTTCAGGGACCCGTACCACCATGAATTATAGCCTGGTTTTGTTTTTCCCTTTTGTCTCTCAAACATGAAAAAGTCTTAGTTATACCCATCTTCTCTGTGACTGGTGGTGAGGTGGTGGCCAATCACCCAGGCCTTAGCTGTCGGGATTTCATTAATTCTCCCTGCCACATCCCCTCTCGGCCCTTTGTGGAGGGAAGGTTCCCTTTGGTGGCTCAGGGGTGAGGCCCGAGAACTAAATCCCAGCTTAGGAAACTGCTCATTGGACTTCACAGTGGGGTCGCTAAAATACTGGGGTGGGAACCCAGAACTTGTGTATAACAAACATAGTCTTTTCTGGGGTGTTCGCCTCTACTCTCCCTGAAGATGTTCCTACTGTCCCCCTGAAAGGTGAGGAAATGGGCATTCTTCGAGGGAGGTCAGAACTTCTGTTCAGGACTAGATTCTCCAGATAAATAACTTCTCTATACTGACAGAATATTCCTGTCTTTGTGTCACTTGCCCAGGAATCTTCAAAGGTTGTGTAAGCAGGCCAGCATTTTGAGCAAATTGCAGACTATTTCTTCATGATGATAGCTCTTCACAGAGACTCTGTGAACTTCACACACACCACATGTGCTCACGTTTTAAAAAATGTGTCGAAAGACCTATTGTAAGCTTCCCAAGGACAGAGGCCAAGTTATATTAATCATTGTATCAACAATGCCTAACCCAGATTCTAGTACACAGTTTACCTAGAACACGGGGTTGCCAAATAAAATGTTGCTTAATAAATAGATATCTATTCAGTATAAACCCGGAGAAACAATTACTCTGAAATGAAAATTGAGTTCTGGAGCATTTTAAAGGACATATCAATCCATTCCGAAATGCAATCCCTTTGTTTGCAATGTAAATTTGTGCCTTCGTGTCTGAGAGAACATTATCTGAAATACGACTAGAATTTTTTACAAAGCCGTCTCTATTTTTAAATAAATGCTCAAGTTTAAAATCTCTAAAATATGCAAGTAATAGACAACTTCAGTTGTAAAACAAGCAACTTAGATTCCTGTGAAATTTAATTACAGTTAAGTCAATAAGACTTTTGCATTATGAATATTGGTCACTTCAAATGACCTGTACGTAGGCCCAAATAATCATATTATATACAGGACTTTAGTCCCTCAGAAATATATAGGCTTTTGGAGCAATACTGCTATCATAAAGAAATATATTTGGTGTAATGTAATACTAAAAGTACCATCTAGTTCTCACATATTAAATTACACTTTGATAGCCCAAGTTATATTTGCTGGGTGACCTTGGGGAGGTAAACTCTGTTTCTTAGATTTGTATCCAATGGAATAAAGATCAAATGCAACCATAGGGCATTTCTAAGAAGTATATTATCCTACATGTTTGGTCCAAGCCTGACACATGGTAAACTTCCAATACATGAAAGTTTATTATCATTATTTTTAAAGAGTATTCTGCTTTTATAGTCAGGATTTCAAAAATTCCAAATAACATTAAACTTCTGGAACTCGTGCTGGTCCATTATATCACTAAATTCCCTATCTACTCTTCTTTTCCCCTACTTCTCCAGTATTCAAGAAGAATTTCATTAACCATTAGTCAAGGTTATTATATTTTTTTCCGGAGGCGTATGCCAATGATTTTACCTCCAGAGGAAAAGCGAAGAAATTGAAGATGGTAAGAAGAGTCACCAGGTGCTACTTGAAAAAAAAAAAAAGCATTAGGAATTAATATAACTTTGCAGGCTGACAGAAGTTTTTAGGCCCATTAGACTTGAGAATTACTTGCAAAAATAATCTGGTTCATTTCCAACTCTTTAAAAAGTATGTAAATTTTAAATCCGTCTATGCTTTCATTATCACAGTGTTATCCGGTTGCCCTCAAATAGTCATCCCAAAGCATTTAAAATAGAGGACAAAGCATTGTGGAAATAATTCATGGGGAGACAGCTTCCTGGCAAACATTCCTCCTCTTGACCTTGAGCCATTGTCTCTCCAAGTATAAACCTGAAGATAACCGGATCTTCCAGCCAGCCCTTGGATGTTGTAGGGATTAAAATGCCTTGCAAATTTCATGAGTGACCCAGAGAATGAGGCTATGTAAAAAAAGTAAACCGTGTTGAACAATTCTTTAGCATTTACATTTTTCTACCTTCTTCCTACTCTGCATGTGTGGAGTGGGGGCAAAATGAGGGTGGAGATATTGGGGGAAGGAATTTACAAATAGTTGCCTTCAAATGTCTTATCCTAACTCACAACATTCATACTCTTTGTGAATCTTTTTTTTTTGTCCTAAAATTGGTGAGTCATTTCAAGCCACAATGCCTTCCTTCTGAGCCACATTAAACATCGTATGTATGGATAGCTTTGTGACGATGTTGTCCACTCTATTGCATTTTAATTATGCAAGATAGAAACTCTTTAGTCTTTGGTACCTTAATCTCATTATATGTATTATTTAATATGTCAATAATATATAGCGATGCAGTAACATAGATTGATAGATAAACAGATGTTAGTCTTTAATTTACTGACAGCTTTTTCTCACATAAACCCCTATGTTCATGTTATCTCAGGATTTAGTAAACTCTATCAGAAAAGGATATCCTTAGTAATGATACAAGAAGTGGAGTTATTGTTTCCAAATAAACACCTTCAGAGGGAAGGAGTTAACTGTAATAGATGAGAAAGAGAAGCTTGAGAGTCATACACATGTGGCCATCACCCACTGCTCAACATCCTCCCCACAGCAAAATAATTGCGTCACTTTTCTACTTCCAGAGAAACCCCTTCACATATTATAGAATGACTCTATAATTCCATTTCTCTCTCAGGGCTTCAACAATGCCCATTATTACCTAATTTCACCTGAAAATAAATGGTATGTGTATATAGAGGAGGAAGTAGAAAGACTTGTATCGGAGTGTGATTTTGTTTAGGCTTTGCTATGACCATAATATTGGTGTCCTCCCCAAATTTCATATGCTGAGACCTAATCCCAAGTGTGATGGTGTTGGGAGGTGAGGCACTTGGGAGGCCATCGGGTCACGAGTGTGGAGCCCTCGTAGCAAGACCCCAGAGAGCTCCCCACCACTTCCTTATGAAAAGACAGCCATCTCTGGGCTGCAAGGTGCATCCTCACCAGATACACAATCTACCAGTGCCATGATCTTGAACTTCTCAGCCTGGAAACTGAGAAATAAATGTTTGCTGTTCATAAACTACTCAGTTTTTGGTATCTTTATTATGGCATCCCAAGCAGACAAAGACAGGTCCTAGATAATGGTTGGGTGATCCTAGGCAGACGTCTTTCAGTGGTGCATTGGAGAACACCGCTTGGGGGAAGTGCTGTCAAGGACAGTTCTTATCTCCATGCTCTGGAAACCAAGAGACCCTACCAAAATTCTTTTCTTTTGGTAAATTCATGCTTCTCATTTTTGGTAAAAACATGTTTCACGTTTGGTAAATTTCATGTTTCTCATTTTTCCACCTTTTCAGCAAATATTTATGAGGTGTGTATATTTATTGAGAACTCCCTTCCATAATGTATAAATATATATATATAAAATATACAATTTATAATATATAACATACATATGCACACACATAAATATACATGTGCATACTATATTCACACATACATTAATGAGATAAATATCAAGTGAATTTTAGATGAAAAATTTTAAAACCTTTTGAAAGAAAAACATAGTTATTCCAAAATCAGGATTAGAATTACTTGTATGAAAGCTGAAATGTAAGGCAAAGATCCCAGTTAAAGTTTGCATGTTTAATATTCATCGTATGAATTTACTCTGACAACAGTTTTGCCAGGACTACTCACTGCATTTTTTTTTAATATTTTATTTATTCATTTGACAGAGAGATCACAAGTAGGCAGAGAGGCAGGCAGAGAGGGCGGGGGAAGCAGGCTTCCCGCTGAGCAGAGAGCCCGATGTGGGGCTTGATCCCAGGGCCCTGGGATCACGACCCGAGCCGAAGCCAGCCACCCAGGCACCCCTACTCACTGCATCTTAAAGTCTCTCTTGTGCTCTTTAGTGAGCCTGGTGGTGGGTATTGAGGAGGGCACGTATTGCATGGAGCACTGGATGTGGTGCATGAATAATGAATCTTGGAACACTGAAAAAATAAAATAAAATAATAAAATAAAATACATAATTATTAGTGTTTTAAGATGTGCATTTTCAAATAGAAGTCATATGCTTCTGGTCCAGCAAAGCTTTATATGTGTGGAGAAAAGACAGTCCAAGCATCAGCCTGAGCATGTGACCTGCTGGTCTCCAAATCTCTTTTTCTCTATTTCTTTACATATTTTCATTTCATTGTCAAAACTCTTTCACCTTGAAACTTCTTCACAATTAACATTTTATTTATGAAAACAAGTGATATAATTCTTTTTTTTTTAAAGGTTTGATTTATTTATTTGACAGAGGGAGACACAGTGAGAGAGGGAACACAAACGAGGGGAGTGGGAGAGGGAGAAGCAGGCTCCCTGCTGAGCAGGGAGCCTGATGATGCCAATGATGCTGCCAGGCTTAATCCCAGGACGCTGGGATCACAGCTGAGCCGAAGGCGGATGCTTAATGGCTGAGCCACCCAGGTGCCCCACATGATATAATTGTAAGCCCTAATGTCATTTTTAGAAAGTGATTTTTTTTAAATATAAGTGCCGTAAACCTTCATATGGAGGCTTGTGTGGAATTGTCTGCCAGGCTGGGGAGCAAACAAAGAAAAACCTCCAAGGAATCTCCTCAAGTTCTGAAGAAGTAGAAACCCCACATAATTCAGGAAAAGATTATAGCAGGGAGAGGTCTCTTGAGCCATATCCACAACCAACATAAAATGGACCATAATCTCTGAAACCTCTTGTTTTTCTTCTCAGAATAGGTACAATGTTTGTCAGGTACTGACATAATTAATTAATTAATTAATTAATTAGGGGATAGAAAATACCAAATAGCCTGAAGACATTTGGAGCTCAAGTAGCATATTCTTTTGAATGTAATTCAATGGTTGACTTCCTTTGGAACATCTCGGGGTTTGCTGTCGCTGCTAGCATTTGCAGACAAGATTTTGTTTGTCTCTGTTCTCTTCTGTGATTCCTTTGTTCATTTGCAGATATGGGCTGATTAAGTTTTCCCTTAGTATTGAGACTTGTGTGCCTCTGTTGTTCTATTACTCACAACCGGACGAGATGTGTTGATAAATGGACGTATTGCAAATAGTAGAAAGCACTCAGAAAATAGTGAAACTTGTTTTGTGAATTTTGAGAGGGAAACACTGGGATCTAGACCCTGCTTTATAGTGCAGATTTTCAAATAGAAGCACATTGCCTGGTTTCTATATAAATTCACACTCTTAAACTTTCCACCTGGGAATAATATATATATAAAGATTAATAAACACATAAAACTTATGATTTTCCAAGCCATCTTAGTAATTTTTAATGAGCTCTTTTGTAAATATATGCTTGTTGCTTCCAAGAAGTTCTTGCTTTTTAAACAACCAAAAAGGATTATTCGTGACTATTAGAAAGGAAAAGACCTGTGATCGTCATTATTAATTCCTTATTTATGGTGAAATTAGTGTCCCTTTCTGTTTTACTGAATCATTGATCGCTTCATTAGCATAAAAAATAGTGCACTTAATTAAAATAATCTCGTTCTCATTTGATACTTATTCCATGTCATAATCTTTGAGGTCTCTTTTAAATGAGCTTGGTAGGATATACAGGGAATTCATTATCTGCAAGGCACCTTGGGGATTCTGAAAGGGAGGGGTCAGGCCGTGTTCAAGGAGAACTAGTGGAGGGTCACACATTGCCTTTATAGTTGGTGACATAGTCATCTGACCCAAAAAAAAGGGATTGTCACTCTAGTCCTACACCTGCAACCTATAGTTCCGCAGCCCTCAGAGAAGTTCTGAGTTAGACAGGAAGTTCTAATAGCTGAAGTTTCTATGATCTTATTTTAAGTCAGGTAAACACCATATATAAATATAGGTAGATAGATGGTTGGATATATACATGTATATATATATTATTATGGTATATATTATATATATTATTATGGTATATATTATATATAATATATATATAATTATATATATATAGTGGTGTATATATATATAATTTTTTTTTCCTATTTCTTCTCCTCATTATCAAATCTTCTTTCTTTTCACTTTTTCTGCGTATCAGCATCAGGTTCCTGGACCTCTGTGGCATTTCTCTCCAGCTTACTAGGTTTCAGTCCAGTTACATAAGCAAAGCAAAAAATAAAGAGCAGTTTGAAAAGGCTAAGGTGACAGAACTAAGTGCTGTTTAATTTATTGTGATGATTTTCTTTTTACACGTTGGAGATGTTATGCTATTACGGGTCCAGGTCAGGAAAAATGTGCCAACTGACTGAACCTTGCCAAATTATGAAACATTGTTCAAAAAAAAAAAATCTCATTTCATTCTCCAGATGGTCCTTTTTTTTTTTTTTTTTTTTTTTTACTTCATACTCTTAGGCCAGACTTTTATTAAAGTTCTTCAAAAATTGAGATAAACTACGGACTAGTTCTTTCAATAATCTGATGGAAGTGACATAATTAGTCATTGTTATATTGGATATTGAGAAGCGAGTAAGGAAGAAACTCATGGTTATTTGACAAATGTGTGCAATTTCCTGGATACTTCATTTCAACAAAGATTAAAATTTGTCTTTAAGGATATCTGCAACCAGCCCTTAGAGAAGGAAGCCTCCCTCTCCATGACAAGCCATATGCAATTATAATTGAAAGTCCTATTTCCAAGTGTGTGAATTTCAGTGAAATTCTTTTCAGTCTTTCTCAAGACCTGACACAATTTCCTTCAAATGCAAGATTTATATCATCATATTAAAAGCATATGGAAATTCTGACTTATGCTCTAGCTAAGATGGAGTCATAAGGACCAAACTTATTCCCCCTCCCAGACCTGCTCAAAAAGACCCCAGTAAATACATTAAACAAGAGTATTCAAGACACTGAGAAATATCAGTGATGGGGAGTGACCTTGAGAGAGACAAATGAGGTAAGTCCCGTGCTTGCCTTATCTTACTGCACTAAATGCGTTTCCAGGCCCCAGTGCAGGGATAGAGTGCACACAGGTAGAGTCAGGGAAGCTCTTGGAGCCTAGGGTTGGAGCTGACACTGGGCTTCCAAGAGATAGAACACTGGGTAGAAGAGATATGCGTGGAAACAGAACTAAAGACCTGAATAAGTGCTTCCCTGAGTACTGATTGATATTTGCATGTAAAGAAACTGCAAGATGTTGGCAACAAACCACTGGAAAGAATTACAAGGAACAATTCCTGTTTCTCACAGAAGGGTGTCCAAATCATCCATATGCATCAACCTTCTCATTTGCGGGACATGGGATAGACTACTCAGAGTGGTTTTACTTCAGTAATGTGGAATGATTAACCCTGGATGAAATGCTCTTCTGGTCCCACCTAACAGATCATAAATGCAAGACTTGACCAATAAAACTACTTTTAAGTAACTTTAACAGGGTCCCAGAAAAAACTCCAAGAATATTTGCAAGAGAATAACAATATCTGGCACCCACAAAGCTAAGATTCACAGTGTTTGGCATCCAATGAAGTATTTCTAGTAATATCAAAAAAGTTGGAAACCATGACCCACAATGAATAGAAAAGTCAATTAATCCAAATTACCCTACAGATAGTAGACTTGAAGACAAAGGTATTAAATAGATGTTATAACTGTATTCCACACAAAAATTAATGGAACTAGATGTCCATGGACTAGAGTCCATAAATAGACTTAAACAGTATGCTTTTATTTGTTTTTATATTGTTTTATATTGTTTTCGTCAAAGATGCAAAAGCAATTCAGAGCAAAAATAATAACCTTTTAAACAAATGGTCATGAAGCAATTACATTATCCATAAGCAAATACGTCATGAACTTTGGCCTAAGCCTCACACTTGGTACAAAAATTATCAGAATATGGGTCATAGATCTAAATGTGAGATAATAGAAAAATATTCATGATCTGGGGTTATCCAAATAGTTCTTAAATATGATATCAATATATGATTTGTACAAGAAAAAGTGATAAATTGGATTTTATCAATTTTTTCCTTTGTAAAAGTCAGTGCTAGAGAATTAAAACACAAAGCAAAACAAACAATAAACAAAAAACCAACAGCAGTACACTGCATGAATGAAAAAATGTATCTGCAAAATGATATTCATGATAGAACTTACACTCTAAAGCTCTAAAGAATTACCCCAATTCAATAAGAAGAAACAATCCAGTGGCAAAGACACTTTACCAAAGAGAACACAGGATGGCAAATAAATACATAAATATGTTCAGCTTCAGTAGCCAAGAACAAAATCCAAATTGAAATTCTGATTTGATACCACTGAACACCTATGGACTACTTTAGCAAACTGTATCCAACAGTGTATTAAGAGGATAATACATCATGACTGAGTGCGATTTATCAATTCAAGATGGCTTAAATGTTTGAAAATCAGTCCCTGTAATTAGCCACGTTAACAAATAAAATAAAAAAAAAAATCATGGGACGTTTGGGTGCTCAAGACATTTAGTGTCTTCTTCTCTCTCAAATAAAAAAATAAATCTTAAATAAATAAATAAATAAATAAATAAGCAAAGTGGAAGAAGTGAGCCAAAAAAGAAGCACATACTATGAGATTTCTGATATATAAGATTCTAGGAAACATAACTTAATCTATAGTGACACAGAGTAAACTAGCAGTTGCCCAGTGATAAAAGGAGGGGACTGGATAGGGAGGGACTAGGGAGGGAACAAAGAGACATGAAATAACTTTGGGGAAGATGGACAGGGAAATGTTGATTATGGGGATAATTTCATGGGAGCACACATTACTCAAAATTATCGAATTGTACATCTTATATACATGCAGATAATTATACATTGATCTTATATCAATAAGGGTTTTAAAATTTAAAATAAATAAATAACCAATAAATGAAAAGCATATGAAAATTCAAAGCTGAACGATAAATATTTTGTAGAGAATCATCATGGACTTGTGCTTTTATTATTTTGTTCCAATTCTTTCTACAATCATTATTTTTTTAAAAAATTCAATTTAACATGATTGCACCCTATCTTTTTTAAATTCAAGGGAAACATACGTGTTTGCATCTGAAAATACCACCCTCCTCAAATGTTCTGCCCCACCGTGGTTGTAGGTGTTCAAACGTAACTTGTTTGAAGAAATAAGATCACTAGGTTGAAAATCAAGAGATCCAGTTTCAGATACCAGTTCTTGCAGTAGCTAGTTAGTTAATGCCCATCCAGAGAATGTGCATACATCCTCAATGGATATCTCTGGTTTTTTGAAAATAAGAGATTTTATGGGAATAGTATTATTCAAGCTATAGATTCCAATTTATTAGTAGGTTGTAAAATCAACCTATGTGGCCACAAAAGGTAGAAAAGTATAATAGATTCAAATAAATAGTACTTTGCACATAAAAAGAAAAAAAAAAAAGTACCTCTTGTTTCCTGAGCTTTAATTTCAGTTTTGAATATGAATGCATTTATACAGGGATGCAAAGTAAAATATATTTCTTAGTGTTAGTCAGGGTTAAAAATGTTGAAAGGCAGAAACCTGAATAATTTTTGGGCCTCCACTTTACCCTCTAATATCTTGGCATGTAAAAATTACTTAAATAAGATGTATACAGTGGGATTCAGATAAGATGATTCATATGAACTTTTCTACCTCATTATTACTCATGCTAGAAAATTAGTCAAAACAACCCTTTTGGAAATACACAGTGTTTGAAAAATTACTCTCTACTCGATAAAAGTATTTCTTGATAATTTTCTAGCAATGACTTAGGGACCATTTGAAAAATTCTGACAAGGATGCCAGAGGAAAACAAAGAGATCTTAAAGGTGGCTTTGTTTTGTAACTAAAAATGTGGCATCCCCGTTGAAGAGATTTTTCCAGCGAATTTAAGTTCAGCCCTTTGAGGAGATTTTCAGTCTGAAAAAGACAAATCCAGATCAATGAAGAGAAATGATGGAATATTCCTATTTTTGTATATAATTACTTCTGAAAAAAGTATTAAATATCCAGTATTTTTTTTAAAGGTTTTATTTATTTGACAGAGAGAAACACAGCGAGAGAGGGAACACAAGCAGAGGGAATGGTAGTGGGAGAAGCAGGCTTCCTGCTGAGCAGAGAGCCCGATGCGGGGCTCGATCCCAGGACCCTGGGATCATGACCTGAGCTGAAGGTAGATGCTTAACGACTGAGCCACCCAGGTGCCCCTAATATCAGTATTTTTTAAATTTAAAACTGCTGAGAATGGATTAGACCCAGTGTATTCAATTTTACAAATAATTATTGCTTGAAGAATTATAAAATGTTTTCCAAATTAGATATGAAAAGTGCAGAAAAGACTAAAGAAGGAAAAAAATTGTGTGTTTTGCAACTATTAAAACACTTTTAATGACTCCAGGAGGTTGGAGGTAGGGCAACCCTACTTCCCCTTAAGCAAAGATTCAAATGTGAATATCCCTGCGTCGTTAGTGGACTCTTCCATTTTTGCCAAGATAAAGTAGCTCGCGGGCCAACATCATGGAGCTGTGTTTGTGAGAGTGAACCCAAACGTAAAAAGAAAAGCAAAGAGAGTGTTGGTGGCAACTCAGTATCTAGGGCTGCTTAGTTAAATCTGCAAAGGGCATGGGGGGCCCCTAGTGTGAGGAAGAAACAGCCTGGCTATCATTTGGAGGCAGTGCCGAGAGACATGACCCATGGAGGCCGGCCGAGCCTCAGCACACCACACTGAGGAAGATCCCAGGCACAGACAGCAGGGTCCTTCCCTGGAGAATCAGAGAGAAGCTACAAGGAGAGAGACCAGTAGAATTTTTAGGCTGCCCCGGTGGCCTGCTGTCACTGAGGGGAGACAGGAATAAAGCAGTCAAACCACTGGCAGCTGGCTGAGTGACCGTTGGGTCCCCCGAGCTGCCACATTTCAGGCCACAGCCTTCCTCCGGGGTGAGTACAAGGCCAGACTCTAAGCATCATCTGTAAGACTCACAGGATCGCACCGCACTCTGAGCCTGCTGATGGCCCAGTGGAGAGTGCCCATTCCTCAGGGGGATTTGAACGAGAGGATACATGGGCCTGGAGGCATTATTTCCCTCTGAACTATTTTTCCCACTGCTCTCTCTTTCATGGGGATGTGCTCTAATTCATCCTTTGGGATTTTGAACTGTACCTGGATGCAAGACGTGTGCACAGAACAAGGGAAAGTGCCCGTTCTCACTGGTTACGCGGGAGAGGAGATTTCTCTCCTGCCCCCTCTCCCGGGACGGGACATGGCCCAAGATAAACAGCACCAGAAATACAGAACGCAGGGAGCCGCTAGGGAAATCATGTGTTGAAGCAGGAGTCTGTGATATCATTGGCTAATTTTATAAGTATATACTTACATGGACTATTCTTTTCTGAAATGTGGAAGATAATTATGCTTCTGTGGAATAATGGCCAAAAAGATGGGCTGTGAAGTCAGACAGGTCTGGTTTCCAGTTCTGTTTTTCCACTTAACTCAGTAATCTTTAAGATGTTGTTTAGTTTTCTATAAAAATGGCAAAATACCTCACAGTGTTGCTTCAAGGATTTAATAGAATAATGTCTGTAACAATAGTTTACACAAAATACAGAGCAGGGCGGCTGTCTGAATTGAACTTGGAGTTTCAACTTACCATTGCTAACTAACTAACTAACAAGTTTGACTTAAGCATATTTAAAACTACAGTCCTAGTTACCACCTACCAACAAGGTCCCAGATATTGCATTCATATGCAGCTTAAAAAAATGAATTTATATTAGTCTTCCAGACGTTAGTGAACGCAACCTCCAAAAGTGTGGAGTGGCTTGCTTATTTACCCAGAGATGCGTGATTTATTTTTTATTTTCAGAATTGATTTATTTGTAGTGGTATGTGATTTTTGAGTGTAGCCGGAAGAAAACATTCACTATATAAGCATAGGCAATAACAGTCAGCAAGTACCTTGAGTTACCATAGTTTCCTTGTTCAGCTTTTACCAGGAGATAATAAGGCCACTTGAAAAAATAATAACCCCAAAGAGAAGTGTTTCATGGAAGTTACAGTCATCACAATTGTGTGGGTTAAAAATGCAATGTAATCCATAAGACCATCTTGTATGTTGTATGTCCTTTTTATTTTTTAAAATTTTATTAGTCCAAGATACACATTATGATTTGGTATTTGTACATATTGTGAAATGATCCCACGGTAAGCTTAATTAATATCTATCCCCTCACTCATTATGGTTTCTTTCCTTGTGATGAAAACTTTTAATATCTACTCTCTTGGCAACTTGCAGATATACAATACAGTATTAATGACTATAGTCACCATGCATTATATCCTGAAGTTATTTATGTGTTAACTGGAAGTTCTTACTTTTTGTCTACCTTTACTTTTCCCACCCCCACAGTGTTGTGTGCTTTGATGCCCCAAAGACTACTGGGTCTAGAGTCACAGGTACTTCTGGAAACTCGGCAAGGCCATAAAATCATCTTCAATTTCTCCTTCACTCTGGATACTTATGTTCCCAAAACTTGAGATCACCCAGGGTAGAGGACCTAGAGGAAAGCTTCCGAGTACATAGACAAGTTCAAAGACATGTATGTAGGCCACATTTCTGTTTAGAGTCTTAGCAATGAGGATAGGAGGAGCCCACCAAAAGGAAGAGGTGGGCAGAAGTTTAATGTCATTCCACAAGAGCAGTTTTAAAACCGGCTGACAGGGCTTGCCCTTCTGGGATGAAGGGCCCAGAGTTAGCTGCCATGCTGAGCTAATCCCCACTTTGAATACGGGACCCCCCTTGAGAGCACACACTCTGTCCTCTGCCATTTATGCCATGTCACTTAATTACCAAGAGCTTGGATTTTTCTCACTAGGAAATCCAAGGATAATATGTGTGTGGTCAACTCACTGGATGGACATGATTTATACCAATCACATTATGATAGCATGGTCCAGCCCAGATGTATAAATTCTTCTAGAGTTGAAATAGAAAACTGACAACACAAGAGAAATTGCTATTAAATTAGTATCCTTGAAGAGGAAGCATACTGTGATGCAACCTAATACTGCTTAATAATGTGAGAAACAAAGTAAACCTACTTTAACTGGACGTTGAAAAACAGCCTCTTGAGAGAATGAGGAAAGACGACTTAAAGAAATAGGTTCACAATGTAATGATTTCAAAATAATGTAAACACTGAAACCCTGTTTTGGCAGGATCATGCACTCAGATTCTTGAGCGCCTGCTAAGTACTCAAGGGGGTGGCTATCCTAGCACAGAACAGTGAATTCAGGGGGGACATGAGGGCCTCCATGCCTTGCCGAAGGCCCCCTAGGAGCACGTTGCCAGGCCAGTCTACAGCAGGCATCTTCCACGCCACCCCACCTCCCGAATCTTGCACATGTAACTGTATAACATATATAACAAAATTAGAGTCCATGGTGTTGAGGAGGAGAATTTTCCTCTGCCATTTATAATTCTTCTGGCTATTCTGTGAATCGAATTGACGTGACTCAGATTAATAGGAGAAAATCAAATTTAATTACATATGCACAGAGAATTCACATAAACACGAGAGTTTCCAAAGACAGTCAAGCAAAATGAGGTATATATGTTATTCTGGACTGAGGAGAAGAAGGTAGATATCTGGGACTTTAAAAGGAAGGAAGGGGAGTCGCAGGAAAAGCAGAAGAAAAAATACTTGGTAAACAAATGTTTGCGGGGCCACTCTTTTTTTTTTTTTTAGGTTGTATTTATTTGATTCAGAGAGAGAAGGCACACATGCAGGGGATGGGAGAGGGAGAAGCAGGCTCCCCACTGAGTAGGAAGCCTGATGCAGGGCTCAATGCAGTGCTCTAGCCCGGGACTCCACAATCATGACCTGAGCTGAAGGCTGAAGCTTAATCAACTGAACCCCCCAGGGGCCCCTGCTGGGGCCACTCCAGAACGATGGGACATAGAGAGAACTTTGACCCAACAGGCCTTCCTCCCTGTCCATCATATCTAATTTATATCATAATGTAATTAACTATCGTGATAGCTCTTTTCCTGGAACACGTCTAGTATCGAAATTCTTTTAGGCAGTTGGAGGAGAGGCAAGAAAAAAAAATGAGTCTTCCATTTTAAAAAAATTAATATCCTAGAATAATCCACATGCCAAAGGGATACATTTTTAGGGTGGCAAATTTTGCTCCCCTACAATGGTATCACTATTCATGCCACCTCCCTTAGTTTTGAGCAAAGATTTTAATTTAATTTTTATGGTGGTAAAATACACATACCCTACAATTTAACATTTTAACTGTTAGGAAATGTATGTCAGTGACATTTAGTGCATTCACAGTTTTGTGCAACCCCCCACCCCCAGCTACTTCCAGAACATTATCCCTACCCTAAAAGTAAACCGCTACCCATTTAGCAGGCAATCCCTGTCCCTTTCTCCCTTCAGCTCCTGGTAATCACTCGTCTGTTTTTCTAGTTCTGTGGGTTTGTATATTCTGGGTATTTCGTGTAAATGAAATCATACAATCTGTGGTCTCTTGTGTCCGGCTTCTCTCCGTTAGCCTAATGTTCTAATTCTTCCTGGATAAGTCATGTTTTATTTATTCATTAATCAATTGAGAAATGTTTGCATTATTTCTACCTTTCGGCTATTGAGACTAATTCTGCTTTGAAAGTTAGTCTACAAGTTTTATTTATTAAGATGTTACAATTTAAATGCCCCTCCTCACCTTCTACATTAATTCTAAGCTCTCTGTCAGTGTGGTGTTAGGAGTTGCTTAGTCTCTGCTTGCCCCTCCAGACTTTTCTCTCGCCAGTGCCCCTTTGGTGAAGATTTTCCCTCCCAACTGTCACGCATACCCTGTGGTAGAGGCTGCGGTACCCCCATGTGACTTCCCTCTTGCTTTGCCACTGCACAAAATGCCCTCATCGCCCTGTCGAACACCTACTTCCTTTCTGGCAAGGACTGCAGACATCACCTCCTGACAGAAGTCTTTCCAGATCTCTGCTTGTTCCTGCTCATCTAACCCATGAGGACATTCATCAGTAGGCTAATTACATTCTCTCACACCCATTTATGTTAATTCGGGTCTCTCTGCTCTACCGCAAGCTCCAGGGAGTCAGAGACCAGGTCAGATTCATTTGTGAATCCTGGCAGAGGCCTTGACCATGTAGTAGATGCTCCATGAAAGTTCTTGAAGTAACTGTATTAAATGCGTAACAATGAGTTGTCTGAGTTCTAGGGAACAAGAGATGTGAGTTCTCTACAGCTGTGTAATCCTGTCTTTAAGCAGCATTGCCTTTCTCCTCCCCCGGGCCTCCCTGCCTCAGCCAATTAATCTTTTAAGTTCACGTCCCAGAATATCCCTATAGAAAAAGCCCAAACCCTAGAGAAGAAGGATGGCTATGGTCAGGGAAGATAAGGACTATTTATGGCACTTTCATCCTTATCTCCATGGATCCAAATCAGTTCACTTTGCTTGCTGATTCCCTAATAGAGACTAAAATAGACTCAAATATAATATTGAAAGACTCAGTTCTAGTGCCACTCCATCTCCCAGATGCTGGCCGGCCATGTGATCTACAGCTACATACCTACTTTGATTTCAGTATTTAAAATATGCAGTGCAGTAGATTATAAAGAGGTGTGTTTTTTTTTCCCCCCACACGGATTAAAATATATTCAAAATGCATTCAATCCATCATCAGCTCTTAATTGGCTATGCTAATAAGGGACAAAGCTGTATATTTTATTTCAAGTGGAAAACCCTGTGCATGTCCTTATCCAACCAAATTATATGTTTTCAACAGGATAAAGCTCAAGAGCCGCTTTTCCTAAGTGTTGCCAGCTATTCCAGTCTTATTTTAATACCCATTTCTCTGCCCTCAGTGTGCCTCTCATCTTTCTCTCCCACAGTGCTCGCCACTGTCCCATAAGCACAGATAGACCTTTATGATGGCAGAGGCCATCTCCAGTGATCAGCACATTGCCCTGTACATAGAAGATGCTCAACAAATGTTTGTTGAGTGAATGTCATACACATTTCATCAAGTTTGATAAAGATCTGATGTTACTAGATAATAAGGAACCAAGTTGAGTAGATAGTACTGAGTACCAAACTTAATACCCCATGCAGAATGATAATTCAGAGAGAGATTTTACCATTAAAAGATGGCCTAACACAAAGTTTTAATCACCATTAGCTCAGACAAGGCTGGAATCTGAGAAAGTCTAGCTTGTCAAAAAGCAATTATAACCTATGGAGAGGAATCTTGACCAATTTCTGGCTTTTTTGAAATGAGGCTTGTCATAAAATCACTTCTCATAGTTAAGTAACAATTTTAACTTTTAGGTAACAGGTCGTGTCTTTCTTTTTTTAAAAAATTTTTTGCAGTACTTTGGAATTAAAATACTTACTATAATCTAAACTAACAGGCTCAAAAACAAATATTTTTCAAAACATTCCTTACTACTCAGAAGACCCCCTAGAATTAATGAAGAAAATAAGATTAACCATTGCATAATTTGAGCAATCTATATCATATACCTTACATATTACATAAACCAGAAAGGGTATCTACATGATGGGTGTTTAATAATATCTTGAATTTCTGTAGGATTTTTCTTCTCCATAAAGTTCAGGGTAATTTTGCATGTTGCCATCTATTTCAAAAGAGTCTCTGAGTAATTGTAACAGGAAAACATTGATATTCTCCCCATCTTAAACTCTCATTACACCCTGTACCTATTTTAATCACTGCATTTTCCACATTATGAAATTATCTGTTCTTTTTTTTTTTTTAAGATTTTATTTATTTGACAAAGAGGGAGAGATCACAAGTAGGCAGAGAGGCAGGCTGAGAGAGAGAGGGAAGCAGGCTCCCTGCTGATCAGAGAGCCTGATGCGGGGCTCGATCCCAGGACCCTGAGATCATGACCTGAGCCGAAGGCACAGGCTTTAACCCACTGAGCCACCCAGGCACCCCGAAATTATCTGTTCTTATATCTGTTCTTTTTTTTCTTCTTCTTCTTATATCTGTTCTTATATCACCAGACCAAAAAATGCCCAGGACAGGAATGGTGTCTCTCTCTCTCTCTCTCTCTCTCTCTCCCAGTACCTTGGACATTAACCCACATGTATTTTGACAAAGTATCCAAACAAAGAGTCAGTTGCGGGGCACAAAGTTGAATGATCCTCACAGTTATTCAAAGCAACTGCATACAGTCTAGAATGCACCCCATAGGGATCATTTCGGCTGAAATCATGACATGGGAAGATTTGTCAAATTGTCTTCTTTGGAAGACATGACATAAAAAGATTGTTTCAAAGATGTTCCACTATTACTCTCTCAATGGAACCAGTAGTCTATGTAAATAAAGGGAGTAAATAAGTAGTATGTGCAAATAGTAGCATTTGAGTTACACACCTTCAAAAGACATCTTTTTCCCAAATATCCTCCCACTTTGACTTACCACATTCTTGAAGCTATCGCCCTGTGTCCTCGCTGCTTATCATTCATCTATTGGGTTATTTTCTCCTGAGGGAATAAAACACATGCCAGGTACGTTTCGGTAGAGGTGACTACAGAGTAATTACTAATGTGAGGAGCATAAGGAGGAGGGCACTGAACCTCTGGCACACTGAAAATGAGAAGCATCCGTTGGGTTTCCACCAAGAGATTCAGTGAGTCTGAGGCCACTATGGCAATGGATTTCAAAAGGATAAGAGTTGCATTAATATTGGTTAAGATACGGTAGTTTCTCTATTCTAAGCAGCTAAGTTAAATGGCAGTATTATTTTGGGAAGGGAAGTTTATTATATCTAATTTGATAGAATCTTCTTTTGGTCATAAATTTTGACTTTGCATCATAATCCTTCCATAATACACTTATAAACCTATAAAATGAACCCTAAAGATATCATAAACTCAGAAATCACAGTGACTACACAAATTGCCAGTAAACACAATGTGGAAATTATTAAATAAAAGCTTTTATAAATGTCCTATAGTCTTAAATGCTTGTTTACTTAGAAGACAGCTAAAGGAGCATTCTTGTTTAAGATTCTTAGATATGGAAGCAAAAAGTTGAGAAGTTATTTTCAGATTGTCACCAGTGAGTTGGTTGTCAATGGAACTAAGAATTATGAAATAGCTAAAATAACGCATAGAAGAAAAAATAACTGAAGGTAATTATGTGATACTGATATTTTCATTATAAACTCAGTATTTTGGTTGTCTTACTTCTCATCAAACAAAAAATTTGGCAAATAGAAAGGGATGCAAGAAGTTTAATTTCCATTGTTTCCCCCTCCATGCAAAGTTTCTATAACCACGATCTGCTATCAGTATTAAAACACATTTCCGTGAAGACAAAACTTCTAAGTCTGGCATGGGTGCTTATTTGTGTCATTGCTCCTATGAGACTTATTCTATATAAAGAAAGTTCCAAAATTCTATGTGCTTCTCAGAGGGCAACATGAATTTGATTTTACTAAATCACATCGTATTTACACATTAGCTTCAAAAGATTACGATGCAAAAATGTTTGCTAATTCTCACTTATCCATAACAATCTATCTTTTGCTTTGTTCTTAAATGTAATGCATAGCATTTACATAGCATTTCCATTTATCCCACTTACTTTGGCTTCCTGCATTCGGTGTGCTAATGAAGCCAATCACTGATTCCATACAAGTCATCTTTGGCTTCTAGGAAAGGTATGACTATTAATTGTAACCTATCTCCCCAACATGAGAGAAACTATCACAAAAGTAAAGTCCACATTTAAATTCAGGGGATACTAACTCATTCTCCCTGTGTGATGAGAGCTATATGACCTTGTTGGTGCTCAGAAGAGCTATAGTGTCACATGAGCATTTTTGGTAGTAGCTCCTGATGATATGAGCAGAGTAGTTGAAGAAAGGAGAGATTGGCATAGGCATGAGTGGACGTAACTGTTCCATGGGGTAGGGAAGACATCATCAGAGCCTGGAAGGACATGTAGAGTCCCAGTAAACAAAATGAAGAGAAATAAAAGTTACAGTGTATAAACTCCATAATGTTCTACATCACACAGTTCCTGCCATCCTCTTGCTCACTCGAGACCAACCACAGCATCCCAAACAGAGCTTACCAACATGCCAGTCCTCTCATCTAGAACACTGTTCCCATCTTTCAACTGCATGGGACTCATCTTTAATGTTACATCCTCAGTAAAGACTTCTCTTGAGAGTGCCATTTCCAAAATTTAAATAAGATTCCTTTTTACATTTTCAAAACATGTGTCATTTTTCTGTAATAGCATAATACACCTTATAATTATCTTTGTATCCGTGTGATAATTTCTTTATGACACGGTCTCACTCAACTGAATGTGAGATCAGGGATTCTATCTGTTATAGTCACTTGTGTTCTCTATCCTAAGCACCCAGAACACTGCCTGGAATATTGGAGGCATCTGATATTTTTTGAATGAATAAATGGGACAAAAGAGAGCCATAAAGAGTATAGTAATAGATGCTGTCAATCTTACCAAGCATGTTACAGTGTCAAAGACAGACAGACCATGCCTTTTGGACCCAGGCCAGGTGTGATACAGGTTTTCGCTCTGTGACATGCTAACTCTGTGGCCATGCTAACCTTCTCTGAGCTTCCATTGCCTCATAGTTAAGTTGGCCATTGCAACCCTACCTTGTAGGTTTGTTTGGAAAGATATGATGGATACAAAATGCTTAGAACATTGCCTGGTATACAATAAAACTTTCATTAATCATATAGTGATATGTTTGCAATGCTTACTAATAACAATACTTTGAACGAGTTAAATATAAAATGCAATCTGACACACACAAATGATTTACTAAGCATTTATCATTCATGTGAAAGTAAATTTGACAAAATCCTTTTCAAAACTCAAGAAAGCCTGGATTGCCTACTTGACTAGGATGTGGTAAACAGAGTATCAGGAAACAGTAAGAAGTGTGTGTGTGTGTGTGTGTGTGTGTGTGTGTGTGTGTGTGTGTGACTTAAAAAATGAATCACAGGAATCTCGTAAGAAAATATAAAAATTGAAAGATTGGATCAAGTCACTCACTTATGAGATCAATGATTCATGATTCTCGGACAAGAGATGCTGTTGCAGTTCGGGCTGTGACAATTCCTGCCCCTTTATATATTAAGACGATGTTCCTAACCCCTAAGTGGGGTCCACCTTTTCATGGAAGAAGCTGCTTTTGATAGAGCAATAGTTACTATCATGCATTTTTTCTGAAATTTAATGAGAGAATAATATTCATTTATTTTTTTTAAAGATTTTATGTATTTATTTGACAGAGAGAGATCACAAGTAGACAGAGAGGCAGGCAGAGAGAGAGAGGGAAGCAGGCTCCCTGCTGAGCAGAGAGCCCGATGCGGGGCTCAATCCCAGATCCCTGAGATCATGACCTGAGCCGAAGGCAGAGGCTTTAACCCACTGAGCCACCCAGGCGCCCCAATAATATTCATTTAAATAAACTAATTTTCTAAGTTGCTCTTAGTGAAATTGTATCATATTTTGTTCAGAATTAATATACAATAAAGCTTTTCCTACTTCAGCAATTTTTCAGTAAATAAAATAAATGTAAAACCCATGAGAAGATAGATGTTAATTTGGTACTTTGTAGGAGTTACTGATATATCAAGAAAATGCTATAGATTTAAAAATCTTTACCCACATTTATGAATTTTACAGAGAGTGTTCATTAGAATTCACAAGTACTTTTGGATCCTAAATTAGTATTAAGATGAATGGGAAAATATTTCTATCAATTTAAAAGTTTATTGCCCAAATCCTAAATCTGGCAGCTTCTTGACAGAAATATTAATTTTCCCTATTTGGAGCTAAAGTGACTACTCATGGATATGGAATATCTTAAATTTTAAACCATTGATTTATCTCAGATGTGGCTTTTTTGAGAAAGTAACTCCCACTGCAAAGTCTAATCAGACCTTCAATTTTTTCTTCACTCACCCTTCGCCCTCATTAAAACCACATCACCTCCAACTCTGGCTTATGACGGCATTATCATTTTTGAATTTGCTTCTTCAATGCAAAGAATCTTTATTATTAAAACAAAGGTCATGGAAGCTTGATGAAGATGAAACCTTTGATACATAAAATGAATAGTACTTACAAAATGAGCAATAATGTAGTAAATACACGTTTTACCACAAATCACAGGTGACAAATACAACAGTGATTTCAGTCAGTAAGTTTGAAGATGGAGACCAGATGTCATTTTTTTCTTTTATATTATGACTTTATACCATTCGTCTGCTAGTCTTTCACTAAACTCAGGAAAAGCACCCAAGTAAAGTGTGAAAATGCAAAGATTTAGAAACCAACAAGGAGAAAATAAGATTTATCAAAAATTTATACGACCCATTACTTTTTTTAAAGTGTCGCAATGCCACATGTATATCTAAAACTTAACTATGCTCGAAAATACCCAGAAATCTTAGCAAGCCCCATGAATTAAGTGCAGATTATAAAATCTGTGTTACTGCTTCCTGAGCAGTATATTTTCTATTTTTTTATTAGGTATAGAGAGAAGAATTTTTTTTTTCCCATTCCAGGTTTGAAATTCCAGGGAGTGCATGCTTAGTGAGAATTCAGTATCTATGCATGTTACAAAGTTTTAATTTTTAAATTCTCCGCTAATAAAGCTCTCCAGGTCCAATATACTTTGATAGTGCATCCGTTCTGGAAATAAGAGCAAGATAACTACAAGGTATATTCCGAAGTTCCAAACAGTATAAACTGATCCTGTTAGGTGATTCACTAAAGTGAAACTGAAGAGATCCAGAAAGTGATGAGAAGAGAGCAAGACATAATATGTTTTAGTTATTAAAAAACACCATTGACAGAATTTACTGATGATCCAATGGCCTAAACTTGTTTACGAAGTGTACCCAAAGCCACCATTTTCAAATCTAACCGAAGCTATGCAGACTGTTAACTGCTGACCTCCTTCCTAAGTTTAGGATTGTTTTTTTCTTATTATTTGGCTTTCCAAATAGGAAAAGCATGGAACTAATTCCGGCTCTATTGTGGGGACCCTGCCTTACCTGTGCATTGTTTCCATCAAGACAAGAAGGAAGTTCTCCAATCCATGTGTTCCCTGTGAGTCAAGTAAAAGATAGCCTTTTTCCCATTTAGCAAAGGTCTGTTGCACCATACCTCAAAATGTCTGATTTAACGAATTTTTTTTTTTTAAGATTTTTTTATTTATTTGACAGAGCGAAACACAGCGAGAGAGGGAACACAAGAGGGAATGGTAGCGGGAGAAGCAGGCTTCCCGTCGACCAGGGAGCCCGATGCGGGGCTCGATCCCAGGACCCTGGGATCATGACCTGAGCTGAAGGCAGAGGCTTAACGACTGAGCCACCCAGGCGCCCCTGATTTAACAAATTTAACAAAAAAGGAACCAGTTGATTTCCAAGATCCAAAAAGACAATTTCACAAAGAACTTTATTTTCAAGAAATACATTTTATCATATACAATGCTGTTTCTCAATAAGACACTTCCTTTTTAAAATATAAGTGTCAGAGGGCAAAAATTAGAACAATAAGTCTAGGCCATATAAAATATGTGAAAGTTACAACCAAAAAATTAAGAATCTCAATCACTGAAAAAATGAAAGACTTAAATAAAGCTAGGATAGGAAGACTAAGTATTTTTAAAAATGATAGTTCTTCCCAACTTAACTTATAGGTTAAATACAAGTTTGTAAATTATCACAGAGTTTCTTTCCTTTTTCTTATTTTTAATTGAAAAATCACAGAATCTCCTGAAATATTGTTTCTAAATGATGGGTAAGAATTTCTTGCCCTTCTAGCTACTAAACCGTATTGTAAAGTTAGAATAATAAAAACCATCATATCAAATGGTGAAATTTTTCAAAAAAAAGTTGTAAAGTAACTTTAAATTATGAATGAATTTCTGATTTCTACATTCAGAAAAACTATTTGAAGTATATAATGATGGAATATCAAATAGTCATAGTGGAAAATAAAAACAATGTGAAATATTGACCAGCTTGGCAACATATATTTTCAAAAAATATCTTTAAAAATAACCATAAGTAAAATTAAAAGGAATTATGTCAATGTATGGAATTATGTACAATTATGTCAGTGTATGGATGAGTTAGTATGTGTGTTGGTATATGAAAAAAATATGTTACAAACAAAGCCAAAGTCTCCTTTCAAATCATTAAGAACTTGCGAATACTCAAAAGAAGAATTGCCAAGTGTGTTAGTAGTTAATCCATGAAAAAATGCAAATAGCCAATTAAGTTATAAAACATTCAGCCTCACTAGTAATCAAAGCAGGTTTTTCATAGTCATAATGAGATTTCATTTTTGTCCATCAAATTGGCAAAGGAAAAATTTAACTCAGTTTTTGCAAGAAATTAGGGAAAATGAGCACTTTCTATATGTCTGATAAGAATATAAATTTGGTGGACAATGCAGACTAATATATTTCCATTTCTGTCTTTCTATCCCTGCTTCCATTTGTGGATGGTATGAGGGGGGTGGGCCTTAAAAGTCCTCATAGTCTTTGACCCAGTATTTCTACATTTTGGAATTAAGCTCTAGGACATAACCAGAGATGTAAACAAAGAATTGTGGAAAACAGAGTTCATCATAGTATTATTAAATAACCCAAAATTGAAATCAACATAAATATTCAATAATGGCATCCTAAAATGATATTTCTATGCAATGGAATATTCCTTAAAATAATTTCAAATAAAGATAATAATTCCAAACATGATAAATTGTTCACGACATATTATATAGCAAAGTTAAGCTATTGTGTTTTTTATATAATAAGATAATTTTATAAACATTATAGACTAACAATAGCAAGAATCTATACCCACTTGTTAATAATAGTTATTGGCACAAATTTGTATGACTTTCATATTCTTTTTCTACTTTCATGCAACTAAAAAGCAGAAATTTTCATATTGGTTAAAAGATTTTTAGAAAAAACTCAAAGGTCACATTACCTGTCTCAATACTTATTTAAAGGTACTGTAATCAAGAGAGTATGGTATTAATATAAGGATAAACATATAGGTCAATGGAAGAGAAGAGAGAAGCCAGAAATAGATCCACATATGCACGGTTAATTGATTTTCAGTAATAATTGTAATTCAATGAGAAAAGTAATTCAGTGTGACAGGGATTGCATTTTTCAGTAAACATGCCACAACAATTTGACATTTGTGTGCCAAAATATCATTATGACCTCACTCATACCTCCTACCAAATACAAAATTGAGTTTGAAATGGATCATATCCTTAAATGTAAGGTAAAGCTATACAATTGCAGCAACAAAGAACATAAGAGAAAATCTTTATGACTTAGTTTAAGGAGAAGTGGGGTTTTTTTTAGACAAAAATGTATGATACATAAAATTGGTAAATTGGACTTCAGCAACATTAAAAAACCCTTGTTCTGAGAATAATACATTAAGAAAATGAGAAAGTAAACTGGAAACTTGGTGAAACTATTTGCAAAGTGTCTATCTTGTCAAAACCTGTATGAAATGTTTTATATAAAGAACTCGAACTCAACACTAGGGACACAAAGATTCCTCAAAAACAAGAGGAATTTTTTTTTTCACATCCTTCACACACAAAGGATAAAATACCAATGCACAAAAGATGTTTGACATTCTAAGTCTTTAGGGAAATGCAGAGTTACATTGCGATACCTCTACACATTTACTAGATTGGCTAAAAAGACTCACAATATCAAATACTGGTAAAAAGATACAGCAACTAGAATAGTCATACTTTGCTGATGGGAATGCACTTTGGAGATGTTTACCAGTGTCTTATGAAATTAAATATGTACACTTATCATGTGATTTAGAAAACCCTCACTTAAATACACTTAAATGTACCTACACTTAAATATTCATAGTAGCTTTATTCATAAGAGCCAAAATGTGGGGAGAAAATCTCAATTTCCATCAGTTGGTGAACTCATAAACAAATATAGCACATCCATACCATGGAATATTACTTAGCATTAAAAAGAAAGAACTACCTATATATCCAGCAACATTGCTTATTCTCATAAGCATATTAAGTGAAAAATACCAGAAACAAAAAGGTCACATACTGATGAATCCATTTGTATGGAACTGTGGAAAAAGTGAGATTACAGAAACAGAAGTCAGATGAGTTGTTGGCAAAAGGAGAGGTAAAGTCAGGGCATAGACTGCAAGATCGCATAACGGACCTCTTTTTTGTGGGTTGTGGAAATCTCCCATATAACAGTCATGGCAGTGGGCACAGAACTGTATACATTGATCAATTTCATCAAAATCTACATAGAGAAACAGTGGATTTTATTGCATGTGAAATCTCAACTAATCTGACTTAAAACGAGAAATTTAGTTTTTCATAATAACCCCTAGTAATGTCAATACAATAGTAGTGAACATATATCACATTCAATTTACAAAAATACTTCCACGTAATCATTATGTTGGATACAATAACCTTGAGGAAGGTAATATTACCAGCAATTTTTACAAACATGGACATTAAATATTTGAACTTTAAAGTGTTTTGTTGTTGTAGTTGTTGTTTCTGTTTTGTTGTGTTATTTGTTCATTTCCTCAAAGCATAGTATGTGGAATGGCTAGAGCTCAGGTGCCACCCTACTGAGATTCATTCAGAAAAGTGAGCGGAAGGAGCATGAATTGTTGAATCATAAGGATAGGAGTTTAAACTCTGTGCTTCTAAAATATCTGGAAATGGGGCAGGATAGATAGGTAGGTCAATGGATGGATGGATAGATAGATAGATAGATAGATAGATAGATAGATAGATAGATAGATAGATAGATAGATAGATAGATAGATCTTTCTGAGCCTCACTTTCTTGAAATTCTATCATCAGAATTAAGAAGATAACCTTTACAATATGTCTAACACATATTAGGTGTTCTCGTTTTAATTCCTTCTGTTCACCTTCCCACCAAATCACTCTTCCATTGACCACTGCCAACCAGACCCTCTCTCTTTCTTAATAGCACTGCCCGCTCCCAAGTCATCTGGATCAGGAGTCTGGGAAACACACAGTCTCCACCTCCCACCCTCCTCTAGGGTGCATTTGGTAGTGAGCCTTGAAATTGTCTTCTGAAGCACATCTTGAGTCCCTCCAGTCCCTTCGTCTCCACAACTCCCTCATTAAAGTGTCTCTTATTTTTCTTGTAGAGGTCTGAAACCTCGTGCTACCTGGTCACCCAGACTCCAAACAGTTGTCTCCAGTTAGTGTCCGAGTGAACATCCTAACACACAGGTCCGATCATCAGAGTCTTACTCAGCATGCCTTATCAGTGCCTCACCTGCTAGCAATGTGAACGTTGAACCCAGTAGTATCACAGACGCAATGCTTCCTGATCTGACCCCAGCCCCTTCTGCAGCCTCCACTCCCAACCCCACCCCTACAAAACTTATTGGCTACAGTGACTCATGCTCATCCCGAGGCTGTCTCTAGCCGGAGAAATTCCCTTCCCCTCTCTATCCTGGGCTCAATCATTCCTGCTCTTCATTTTCAAATATTTTCTCCATCGGAAGGTCTTCTCTAACCAAATAAAACTGGGTTTGTTTGCCCTTTTTCTGGGTTCATACAGATTCCTGGGCACAATGTCATCATGGAATTTATGACCCTGTGTTCACATTATTTGTTTTCATATTTGCCTGCACCACTGATCAATGAATGCCTTGAGATTAGGATTCCTCATAAAATACAAAGTATTTTTCGTGGCTATAATCCCATCCCCTAGCATAATACATGAAGCAAGCATATATTGATTGAATAAATTAATATGTGGAATTCTACCATCTCCAAGGTTTTGGGCAAAAACCAAGCTCGTGCATCCATTTTTTCCCATACTATCTATTTTTTTATGATTTAAGAAACACCACATTTTCCTAGATCACCCAAAGTGTACCCAAATATATTCAAATACTTTCATAATATTGAATTTCCAAGAAAGGCAGTCATGACACAGAAAAAATATATATACATATGTATATATATCAGAAGAATTATGACTACTTCCAGCTCTGTGAATAGCTAGCTAAGTAACTGAGTACTTCTGATCGTTTCTCTTCTGTCTCAGTCTTCTTGCAAACTAAGTGATAATCTCTGATGTTTAATGCCAAAGTGTGGTCAGTCCCTCTATACTTGACTTTCATAAAATCTAATAATCCTGTTCCCTATTACATAGTTTTAATTTCCCTATTCTTTCTCTTGTAGCTTACAAAAGATTGATTGTAGAATTCCCAGTTACCTAGGATATAAAACCCAGTAATTTACCCTTTGTTGGCTTTCTACATTCTGGTTCCTTCTCTCCCCAGGTCTCTGAGACAGTGTTGATAAATCATTTTTTCTTTTTTGTTAGATTTTTATTTTATTTATTTGAGAGAGAGAGAGAGAGAGATCACAATAGGCAGAGAGGCAGGCAGAGAGAGAGGGGGAAGCAGGCTCCCCACTGAGCGGAGAGCCCGATGTGGGGCTCAATCCCAGGACCCTGAGATCATGACCTGAGCCGAAGGCAGAGGCTTTAACCACTGAGCCACCCCAGCGCCCCGCTAAGTCATCTTCTATACCAATCTCTTGCAGCTGTCATCTCTCTCTTTCAGTTAGTCTCTGCCCTCACGTCAAACATGACCTTCTGGACGTTACCTTCAAACTGTGGAGGCTACACCTGTTCTCCCTCCCTTGCCTGGTCTCCTCTTAACCTGCTTCCTTGTGGATCCCCACTCCCATCGAGCAGTCTCTTGCCCACGCTGCCCAGTTCACCCCTGTTCCATCCTTCTGTTTCGTGAAGTAGGAGTTCGATACTGAGCTCCTTCAAACCCATATCCTCAATTAACCTAATTTCTCCTCCGATCTCACTGAGCCCCTGAGGAACCTCTTCAACTCAGTGCGTGACTTAATGAATGACCCGGGTAAATACTCATATTGTCAAGTTCATGACACTAAATACAGTCATTCGAAGAAGAAAATTGGTTAGACTACAATATGAAATATATTTGGAAACTGCCCTGTCTTAGTCCCAGTTTTATCCCGGGTGCTTTAGTGCTCTTCCTTGAGTCCTCCCCAAGGAGAGCTGAGAGCTTCCCTGAGGAATGTAGGACGGGGCCCACCCAGCACTCGGCTCTCCCGAGATTCTGGCAGGTGGAATCTTTCCAGGGTATTAGCCAGTCTGATAAAAGTGCTGAGTTGGGAGGCCTGGGTGGCTCAGTGGGTTAAAGCCTCTGCTTTCAGCTCAGGTCACGATCTCAGGGTCCTGGGATCGAGCCCCGCATCAGGGTCTCTGCTCAGCAGGGAACCTGTTTTCCCCCTCTCTCTCTGCCTGCCTCTCTGCCTACTTGTGATCTCTCTCTCTCTGCCAAATAAATAATTAAAAAAAAAAAGTGCTGAGTTGACTTGGATAATCTATATTTTCTAATAAAAAATATGTACAAATTCCAGTTCTCTAATACTTTCATAAAACCTAAAAAAAAAAGTCAATGAATTTAAACCCTTTGGTAATTTGGTTCCAATATAGTAACACATGTTAACAGCTAAAAAGGACTTTATATGCTATACTGTCTAGTTTAAACTCATCACTTTAATGATAAAAAAATTGAAACCCATCAAAGGTGAGGATATTCATTGAAGGTCCTACTGCTTTTAGGTGGGAAACCACTGTTAGGACTCCAACTCCAACCCCCAACTCTAAACCAGTGTTAGGACTCCAACTCCAACCCCCAACTCTAAACCAGTGTTAGGACTCCAACTCCAACCCCCAACTCTAAACCAGAGTTAGGACTCCAACTCCAACCCCCAACTCTAAACCAGAGTTAGGACTCCAACTCCAACCCCCAACTCTAAACCAGAGTTAGGACTCCAACTCCAACTCTCAATTCCAAATTCCACCTTCTTCTTTACTTTCTGTCCTTGAATATACTCTCAGGACTTAGGAATAATTATCACAACTCTTGTGAAGCTGATTTCTGAATATAGTCCTTCACTATAAGATGGTGACCTGTCTTAATTAACTAAACAAAGGTTTATTATATTTTATTTTGTTATATTTTATTTATAGTTCTATTATAACTAGATACACCAAAGTACAGGGAACATTTCAACATATTCGTATTTGTACAATAAGATAGGATTTGTATTAACAAATGATTCTCAGTATTTTTCAGCTTTGCCTGTTACCAATTCACTGGTAAGTTTACATCATAAACAGCTAACCTGTTACTCTGAAGTAAATGGGTAAACCTTGAGTTTTAGGTTTTAAGATCATTATTAAGCAGCTAGACTCCTCTTGGGGAGAATAGAGGTAGTTACAGTACATTTGAAACAAATAAGCTTTGAGTTATAATTGTTCCTCTTAGCTATTTTGGTAGCAACATAGCCTCATTGAGTGTTAATTAAATAATCCAGTGCAGGAGTTTGAAGACCTACTCCTCATACAACTGTTAATTATATAGGTAAAATGCACACCAGAAATAATTGCTTTTATATTTTACAGCTGCATCTACTAGTGATGAAAATTTACTCTATATTTTTCTAATATGTCATCTTAAAAAATGTCAATGAGGTCTTCACGATTTTGATCCCTGGTATTTATAAAATGAAGAAAGCAGGAAGTCAGGAATTTACTGCATTTTTGACTGAATTTGTACTTTTAGCTTATAAATGTAGCTACTATTCATTTACTGGTTACTGCCAGGCACTTATCAGTTTATGTTGAGATATTTAATCCTTGAAATGATCTAAATGTTCATTTTGTAGATTAAGAAATTAACAAGTAGTACTAACAACTAGTACTCACCGGCTGGTAATATACTAGCTAGTATATACCCAAACAATATTTTCATTTGATGACCCATTTGTCACTCACTCCAAAACCTGGAGAAGTAGTCATGTTAATGTATTACCATCTATATACTTGGCACACTGCCAGCTGGAAGGAAGGCAGACGTGAACTTTGTGTCTCATAGTCTTGGTCTTTGCCAGGCTGCAAGATACTCTAGATGGGAGCATTTGTCTAAAGAACTGTTGAGTTTTAAAAGTGTGAAAGGACACTATAAGAGGGAATACTTTTAATCCTAAAGAAATGATCAGACTCAGCTGATAACATTTCTGTACAAAAATGTTTGTTTAATTGATACCGTTTTTATTGATACCAATGTTTAATTGATACCAATTATTTGAAATGGTAAAATATTTTAAACAAAAAAAAGGAAAAAAATATATATATATAGTTATGCCCAGATTTTGAAATCCCCGAAGACCACCAGGGAGCCGAGTCCAATGCAAAAGCAAAAGAGCCTTTTATTCGAGCTAGCTTGAGCTCAGTCTCCCACACTCACCAACGCAGTGGCGTGATGTAGAGAAAGAGAGAGAGTTTTGAAAAGCACCGCGGTTTTATAGGGGCCAGTGGCCAATGAGATTGTAACACACAGAAAGTTACATAGTCATGTTAGGCCACACACAGGTGGCCAATTGAATTACAATTTGCCCTATGGTAGCTGTTTGAGCTAGCCTATCACTCTGGTCAGAATTGGCCCACAAATTTGGTGGGCAAAAGGCGGGGTTTACATTCTTCGGCAGTTAGGGCTTCCGCATTCCTATTGGCTAACTCTAACTCAAGGGCGGGCTGGGCAATATTCTGACATGGGGGTTATACACAAGATGGCGGGTGTAGCACAAAACGGAGTTAGCCTTGCTCTGGTCTTTCAATATAATATATCCATAAATATAAAACAACATTCCACTATTAAAGGATATTATAAAAGAATATTTTATACTAAGGGCATAGTTTTTTAATTCTCAAAAATATTTCTGATTACATATATTGTGCTTGGCACAATTCAAGGTACCAAACCATAAACAAAATAAATAAGCTCTGGCCCTTGTCAAGCTTACATGTTTCATGGTGAAAACATATAACAAAGATAAACAAATATAATGACGAATATAGGGTAAGTGACAAACAAGATAAGGGGACAGAGAATGATGGGGATGCTACTATTTAAGGGTGTCCAAGGAAGTTACAGTTAGATGTATGACTCTTAGAACATTTCAGGGGCTCCTGGGGGGCTCAGTTAAGCATCTGCCTTCAGCTCAGGTCATGATCCCAGGGTCCTGGGACTGAGTCCCACATCAGGCTTTCTGCTCAGTGGGGAGCCTGCTTCTCCCTCTGCCCCCCCCCCCCCCAGCTTGTTCTCTCTTGTTCTCTCTTGCGCTCTCTCTCAAATAAACAGATAAATAAATCTTCAAAAAATAGAATATTTCAGACACAGGAAATATTACAGTGCAGGGATTGGAATGGGCCTGACGTTGACTACAGTTGGCATTTAAAATGAATGGATGAATAAATTAGTGACACAATTCACTCATGCTCTGATGTTGAGAGTTGCTAAATTTTATTCCTCATCTGTATAGAGACGTGTATGATGAATTAGCTAGCCCCAGGCTGAAATTAATTAGCTGAGTGCCTGTCATAGAACAGGTACTTTTCCTAAATTCTTTTAAATTCTTAGCACAAATCTACAAATTAGATATTACTCATCTCCTTTTATTGGCAAAGGAATTGAGGCATAGAAAGGCTTGGATTCTACTAGCAGATGTACAAATCCCAGAGACAAATTTAGGTCACATGTGTTTCTGATTTAAAACTCACTCTACCTCATCTTACTACCTTCTATGATTAATGAAAGTGTTTTAATTAAACAAGAAGTTTTTTATATTTTAATTAAGTAAAAAGTAAGATTTATTCCACATATGGATTTGCAAGAGAGGAGATCATATATGATCATTTGCTACAGAAACAACACAATTTATTAGGCATTTGGTATATGTAATTTATCACAGCTAACACTACCAAGGATGTATGCTCTCAAATATGCTATATCTTTTTTTTTTAAATATGCCATTTCTAACAGAGATACCTAAAAATATGTTTTGCTCCCTAAGGAACTTCAGCAGCCGGAGTTATTGCTTACTTTTATACATTTGTGTAGCAGATAACTTCATAAAACAGCCTAAAAGAATAATGAAATTTGAGACTTCATAAAGACATGTAACAGATTTTTTTTTGTAACAGATTTTTTTTTAAGATGGTCAAATTCACATTTACTTATGTCTTATATAAAAGTCTAAAGTATATGTCTACAGAAGTATAAAAAAGAATGGTTGGTCAATTCTGGGACTTCTATTTTCAGTATATTAAACTGTGTATCACCCATATATCTTGTTGCAAGCAAACCAGAAAAGCTAAATAAAATATTAAACCTGTTTGACAGTATTTTTGGCGCTAACAAGGCGGCAAGGCCATGGAGGAGTGGAATCCTAGAGGGGAGTGCGGAGAGCCGAGACTAATACTCAGCTCTGCTTCTCCCCGCAAGGTGATGGAGAAGTCACACAGCCAAGCGGACGCTTGGTGATTTCAAGCTAGTTGGGGCAGAAGTTGGAATCTGGGACCATCTCTAGGGCTTTTTTGTTCCTTGAAGTAAACACCTATTTTCCTCCTGGATCATTTCTGTCGTGAGGACTTTTTAAAAGCACTTCTTAGAGTGTAGCTTTGCCGCTGATGAATGCCATCAAATATTTTATATCTGAAAACATGTTTTATTTCACCTGTGCTTTTGCTCAGTGGGGAGCCTACTTCCCCTTCTCTCTCTGCCTGCCTCTCTGCCTACTTGTGATCTCTCTCTCTCTCCATCAAATAAATAAATAAAATCTTAAAAAAAAAAAAAAAAAAGAACCAGGCAGAGAGCAGAGCTCTGAGCAACTGACAGTTAAAGGCTTCGGCCAAATGTGTGGCAGTAGACTGGCTCTTGCCCTTTTGCCTTCTGATCACTCTGGTCTCAGCACTTGCGTGCTGTGCCGAGTCTACCACCACTGGTATCATTTCGTGGGTTCCTCACCACCTGCCAGGCACTCCTCCAGGACAGTCTCAGGCTGTCCTCTCCAAAGGCATTCATGACCATCTAGTCTTTCCAACCCATGTGCGCTCTCACTGTTGAATGATGAGATGTCATACTTTCCCTGGTTGGTTATCAGATATACAAGGTGAGAGATAGACATTCCTTGTCCAAGTGGGACCATTCTTCCTGCTCTGCCCAGGACCCCTCACCTGTCTTCCCCATCGCTGGCATTGTGTGGGAGACAGGAGGGCAAGGAACATGATAACATTGAAAGAGATTTTTTTTTTCTAGGATTGTAGAATTACAGCCTACAGAGTTCAAAAGAAGGATATTTTGTCCTATATTTTTACTAGAAAATTCCTTATGATAAATTTTACATGACTATTAAATGAGTCATTGTTTCCATTTTTCCTGCACAATCTGGATAAGACTAGCATTTATGGGGTCCTTTCTATGAAACATAGTAGCAAACTTTGAGAGAGTCATTGGAAAACAATATTCCTGATGGATATACAGTGTCATTGGAAATTATAGAATCAGCAATAAATAACTTATTAAGGTACTGCAGTAGCAAGATCATCTATATTGATTTAATATAAACAGATTTGGAAGACCCTGTTGTTAGTACTAACAACATTGTTCCATTTTCCTGGAAGATAGGAATGGAACATTTGACAATAAACAAAAGGAAAAGCTGGGTCTTGCATGTGAAGGGATAGACAATGGGAAGAATATCTGTGTGTACTAATTGACAATAAAAATTACGTATGTGCTTCTACCCATTTTTCTAAGTCATCATTGATATGTGTCTATACCTTACATGAACTTATGAATTTTATAGATCATTTAAATAATATTATTTATATAGACAGAAGGTCTATGTAAATATTTTTCTGGGACCCCACAAAACCTATTGGTTGCCTTGTTACTATGCATAGGAAGTTAAGCAAATAAGAAACTAGACCAAATACAATGGAATCCAGGCTTCTTGTTCTTGCAAAAGAGTGTCAAAAATATGGAAAGAGACAAATCTAGAATGAACCGTGCAGTGTTGAATTAGAATTTGTGGTGCTATATAATCTCACGGGCTTCAGTGTATAAAGAGAGAAATGTGAATTGGATAGAGAAATAGATGTTTATAATAGATGTTATGTGTGTGTGTTATAGTTCTGTACATTGTGAAGGCCTCTGAAAAATAACACACCAGTAGCAGTGAGCAAGATCTAGAGCATAGATCTTGGTTGCTAGTTATGCTCAGCAGTTAAATAATCTAGAACTCCTTGAAAAATGGTTAACTCAGACCAGGGGCAGAGAATGATCCAGATGAACCAAGACTGTCTGGTTGTGCCCAAAGTAAGAAAGCACTCGGTAATGATGAGGACATGACAGAAAGAGGAGTTAGATTAAAGGTGTTTATAACAGCCAATTGTGAGACAATTTGAGTAGGAAATATGTAATGACAATATTGGATATAACACACCCAACAAATTAAGTATGTAAATAAGTGAGTATGTATGTAAGTAAATAACTAGGAGAGATCGCTCTATCTTACAGGAAGATGCCATAAATGTAGAAAAAATGGTGGAATCAGACAATCACTATATGGCAATCATAGTAACATTATAGGCAAGATAAAACCATCTGTGGAGGCTACAGTCAGGGTATCAGTAATGGGACAAATGAATGTTGTGTGTTGCAGTGGAGGGAAGCAATGAAAGAAGTCTCATCTGTGATATTCTGGACAGATGTGCGTGATCTGGGACCAGTCATGAGGAAGCATCCAACAAAACCACTTGGTTGACAGGAACATAATGGGACGCTATTCTTGAAGTAAGATTGTGAGTTATATGAAGTTACACTCTCCATGAAGAAAAACAGGGGAAAAAATGGATAATAGTCCATGTTGTGACTTTTACTGTCAGCTTCTCTGTTTTTTTTTTTTTTTTCTTCCATGCTTTGACTTTTTTGGGATGTGGACAGTCTCTTTCTTTTTCTTAGAGCTGAGTCCTTTTGTTAATTTACCCATCTTTTTTCTTTTTCAAATCTATTGTTATTATGTTGTAGTATCCTGCTGGGAGTTAGTAAATATTCTCTTATCCAACCAAGCAGTGTCTGCAATGGTCATTCTTCAGAGGATCAAAGCAATTTCGATCAAACTGGATGATATCTGATAGCAACAGGTCCAAATAGGGTTCTACTGGGTCAGAATAGGAGTTCAAGATTCTATCTCCTACTGAAGAGGAAGCAGGACAGTCATCTGAGTGGACATCATGTACATCACCTGAGATCTTTCCCAGGGAATAACAAAGACCCAGAAATTTTTTGCATGTTAGGAGGAATAAGATAGGATTGACATGATAATTCTATGGCATTATTTCTGTAATTTAACATGGCAGGATTTATCATCAAGGAGCTTGATAAAAATGTAGCTTCATTGGACCCACCTCCAGAGATTTTGACCCCATAGGTCTCATGTGGGACTCAGAAGAGTGTTATTATTAGCAAACTCTTAGATGACTTTTGCTCCCCTTCACTTAGAGAACCAAAACCATAACATTATCTTGAAAAACCCATCCAGGCATTGTTAATAATGCCAACTTTCCTTGTCTTTGTAATTTCTGGGAAGAATCTCTGACATCCTGCATACTTTCTACTCAACTAAATACTCTGCTTCCTCACCAATGCAGGATAAAGGGCTAGGTGAGCAGATAATGGACCCACACGTTGAAAAACGATCCATTGGGCCCAACTTAAAGCTGGTTTCTGAGCAATAAATACATGAGATCAAGAGCAAACTACTCTGTGTGGCCTTCTATTGGGGTGACATACCCCACATTGCCTCTGACATCTGATCCCAGGAAAACAATCTCTGCGAGTCCCTGCCTCCCAAATCCCCTTACCCGACTCTTGGGGCTCCCTTGGCCCCTTCTCAACTGTTTTCTACCACATCAGCACACAGGATTTTACCCAAGTGTTACAAAATTGGGAGTTTTCACCTCTCTGCTAACAGGACCTGTGACAGTGCCTGAAACATACCAGATGCCCTCAGATTATATGTTAAACTACAAGAACCATTCATGTGCCCTTGTGTTTGTTTTGTATCATTGCATAATAGGTAACACAAAGTGAGCCTAAAATAAAGCACAGTCTCCATGGGCATGGTGCATACTTTAGCTGAGTCCTCTGCTCAGGGTCTCATAAGGCTAAAATCATGATGTTGACTGAGGCTTTATCTGGAAACTCAACTAGGAAAAAAATGCACTAGCAAGCTCCCTTGAGTAGTTGGGAAATTCATTTTCTTGGAGTTGTATGACTGAGGACCTTGTGTTTTTCCTCTCTATTGGTCAGGGTTTGCACTCAGTTGTTGGTAAGCAATCTCTGTCCTTGCCACACAGCCCCCTCCATCAGGCTTTCTTTTATATGGGTGTACCCCAGAGATATTAAGGTTCACTTCCAGACCACCACGATAAAGAAAGTGTCTCAATAAAGCAAGTCAAATGAAGGTTTTGATTTTCCAACTTCGCTGTAGAAAAGTTATGCTTATACTATGCTGTGGTCAATTAAGTGTTTAGTAGTTGGTGAAAGGAACAATTTTTATTACTAAAAAATTGCCACCATCATCTGAGCTTTCAGGAGGTCAATCACTGATCACAGATCATCATAAGAATCATCATAAGAAATATAATAATAATGAAAACATTTGAACTGTTGAGAGAATTGCCAAAATGTAACCCAAAGACATGAAATGAGCAAATCCTTTTGGGAAAAAATGGTGCTGATAGACTTGCTCCACGGCAGGGTTCTATAAACCTTCGATTTGTAAAAAATGCAACATCTGCACAGTGACATAACGAAGTGAAGCACAATAAAATGAGATATGCTTGGATTTTGAATCTCCCTAGTTCCTTTCTCCTGCGAACTCCAGAGCCTCTTTAAAAAGGACATCAACTGATTAGGCCAGATCCACCTACATTTAAGGGATGGGGATTATAAAAGTTGTTCATGCCAGGGGTCACTATTCCCAGGGGCTGTTTGAGAATTTTGCCTGGCACACACTAGATGAAGTTCTCAGAGTATTCATTCCAATCTGTAGGTTGTCCAATTTTATATGGAAGCTCAACAGTTCCACACTATTATCTGCCAACCATGGCAGTATGATCAGGATTATTTTCTAAGCAAATTTTCTCTACCCAGAACTAGAAAACCTCAAAGTCTAGCACTATAGCAGAAATAGTGATACCAACACAGAAAGAAGAGAAGAGAATGACACACACACATACATATGTCATACATATGTGTGTGTGTGCGTATGTGTATATATAACAATATAATATATATATATAACAATTGTTATATATATATATATATACACATTTTTTTTTTACTTTAGGTGATGTAATGGGAGGAAACAGAATCCCCACATTTACCCTTACCTTTACTAGTATAGATGATAATCAATTGACTTAGGAGTGCTTTCTTTGACTATGCACTGTGCTAATATACACATCATGTGATCCCATCTTAAATAAATCACATGAAGTTTACTATTATGGTCTCCTTTATACCGAAGATACAAGAGGTGTTGGATATATATTTTTATTCTTTTCTAATAAATATCTATCCTTTTTAAACACACACACACACACACACACACACACACATCTGACTCATTTTGAATTGAGTTTCTATCCGTATATCTGTTCTTTATTACCTTTCTTGATCTTTTCACAACTCACATTTAAGATTATGTGTTGAAGAGATTAAAATAAAGATTATTTTCTTACTGTGTTTGCCCATAAATCCGTGTTTTAAAATGGACTCTTTTATCAGCTCTAGCAGTATACTATTGAAGGTGAACTTTGTAAAAGAATAAAGACATCGTTTTGTTTTCTAAGATCCAGTAATGTATTCACTATGACACAAAAGAATCCATTGCCACTGACCACCTTTAAATTCTCGGAGTATTGTTTAAAGCCTAGATTAATTGGACAAGTTAATAATGTTTCCTTAAATTGAAACACTAAATTTTGAGTGTATATAGTTAACTATACATAATTCGTTTTCAAAAGTAAGCAATTGAATTCTGCTTTTATAGGTATGCTTGTGAGTACAAATATAGAAAAAGTGTAGTTAATAAATATAAATAAGCATAAAATAATTTTTCTTAGATTGTGTATTAGCATAAATAAGCATACAAGTGAATGATATTTTATTTTACATGTAAGAAATTTCAAAGGACTTTACTTCATTGGACAAAAATATATTTATGTGAAATTTAGTAAGAAATATTTTGCACTTAATGTGTATATAAAAACTTTACATGAGCTAGTTCTAACAAGGGAAATAAAAATAGGTCAATATATGAATTGGGACCTCATTACATTTCCTATTATAAAGAATTATTTATAAACTTAGTAAGATTTCTATTTCAGCTTTGCCAGTATCAGTAGAGGAGAATATACAAATTATTTTGGCTAAATTTTTATTCCTTTAATGAACACAACATAAGTGTAAGTAGAATTTAATTCCCGGGATTTCAGTAAAAGTTTACTGAAACAAATTTCTGGATTGAGATAACCAAAGATTAGTTAAGTGTATGCAAAGTATAAACCATAGTCTTTTAATTCAAAGCTGATTAATTTTGGATACCCGAATCACGACATTTTTCTCCTAAAACTTAAATAAACAGATTTGTTTTCTTTTGGTTACCAGGGCACATATGTTATTTTTGTAAAGCATGATAAAAAGTTGGCCAATTTTTGCTGATGTCTGCTCTTTTAGCAACCCTTCATGATTTCTTGTAATGCAAAATAGTATTTCTCTGATTAAATGAGCAAGTTTCAATTATCCTGATATATATTTTGGAGACCTATGATGTGAACTAAGTGAGGCCTATTGCTTAATCCTTTGTGTAAGGATTAGTCTACATTTATTCAACAAATATGGACAACTGTGCTTACATTATGGAAAATGCTAGAACCGTAATAAAAGTTTACCTCTTGTCATCAACACTTTAGTCTTTGATGGTCTGTATGTAGGTCTGTTACAAATGGAGAAATGCTTCCACCAGGTGACATAGTGATGCGTTAGAATTTCTCATGCATGCATCTGTCTTCTCAGTATCTGTTGTGTCCTGAGATTACAGGAACTAGGTCTTGCTTATCTTTGTTTTCCCCACAGTGACTGACATAATTCCATCTAGGGTAGGTGTTCAGTTAACGTTTGTTATAGGGAAACATTTAACATTTAAATTGTCTGCATCTATATACTTCATTAATTTAAATTAATCAGCAACTTCTACATTCCAGGATTTTTTTTTTTACTGTTTAGTCACATTATGTCACCAACCACTATTAAATGGTGATCAGACTAGAATGTGAACATTAAGATAAATATAAAACTTCTATATCATAAGAATTAATTTATGAATAGATGTTGAGTTTCACCTGTACTTTAAATTTATTTTTCTGCTTACATGACAGGAATATGGTTGAAGACATTCAACTAAAGTGATTATTTTCATTGACTCATAGCACTAGATAGGGATTTAAAATAAACCCTCAAAAGATAGAGTTCCTGATCATTGAGAGATACATCTGGAGTGTAGTTAGAGATGCACTATACACGTCATTGTTTTGAGCAGGAGGGGTGGGGATAGGACTCTTGGTGGTCATTGTGACCCAGTGATCTGCACTAAACCCTTTTTTGGGCTCTTCCTTATTTGGGGATATCCGATATCCTGGAAAGTTTTATAACCAGGACTCATGGCCAAATAAAATGAATTTACTTGATAATGATCATCAATGGATAAATTTATTTTGTGACTTGAATTAGTAAATTCGGTAGACCCATCATTCACAGTTTCTCCTCTGCAAGTTGGAAAAACCCCTTATCCACCTGAGAAACCTAAGACCCTTGAAATGAAGTCGTGTTACTTCACCACTCAAATGTAACGGGGTTTGCCTTGGGTAAGATTCCCTAGATGGGGGTCTGAGCAGGATTTCGGGCACCTGTGATTGACCAGGGGAGTGGTCTCAGAAGAAAGGGTTTGAAGGAAGTCTGATAAGCAGATAAGCAAGGATGTGGGCTCAGCTGGAGTCTAGAGAGTCGGTGGAGCCATTTTAATGCCGAAGGGCTCGCCACCAGTGTGCCCTCCCTTGTTTTTCACTGACTATAGACTGTCCAGGAGCTGCTGGCAGGACATTGTTGACTGGGCTGAAAAGCTGGATTGGTTCACATCCTCTAGGAATCAGACACCAAGATGGGATCAGCCATGCAAGATAAATACTGGGGGGAAACACTGGGAGGGAAAACGGGAAAGGAGTGCCGACCTTTGTGAAAAAGGAGGACAGGAAGGAAGATGGGCAGACACACGACAAGTGAATGCTGTGTCCGCTGAAATAGATCAAGGCCATTCAGTCAAAAACTCCAGTGTAATTAGTTTTCTATGGCTACTGTAACAAATGACCATAAACGTGGTGGCTCAAAACAGCACACATTTATTGTTCTTACAGTTCCCTAGTTCAGAAGTCCAAAAGGAGCCCCACTGAACTGAAACCACTGAAGCCAGGGTGTTGGCAGGGCTGTGTTCTTTCCTGGAGGCTCTCAGGGAGACCCCGTTTGCTTCTTCTTCCTGGGCCTCAGAGGTTGGCGGCTTCTCATGGCCTGCGCTGCTTTTCTGTCCTCAAAGCCAGAAACGGGGGGTTAGGTGCTCACATTACTGCTTCCCTCTTCCCCTATTTTAGGGACCTCATAACTACACCGAGCTCGCCAAGAGAATCCAGAACAGCTCTAGTTTAAGGTCAGCCCATCGGCAACCCCATTCCTTCTGCAACCTGAATTCCTCTTTACCCCAATACCCTGACATACCAGCAGTTTCGAGGGGTTGGAACACGTACGGCTCCGGAGCCCATCTGCCTGCAGACAACACTGAGATCTCAGGAAGGTAGAGACTTCGGTGAATAATAATTTATCAGTATTGATTCATTAATGGAGACAAATACACCCTACCAATGCAAGACGTTAATAATAGGGGAGGCTAGGTGCTGGATAACAGGAATTCTCTGTGCATCTCACCATTTTCTCTCTCTCTAAAATTATTCTAAAATAAAACTTTAATTTTTTTTAAAAAGGAGGACATTGAAAAGATCCTTATTTTTTTGACTTTTAGTTTTTACTTTACCAAATTAGGTGACATATTTGGTTTGTTTCACTTGTATTGTCAAAGCATAGTGAAGTTGAAGATAGTGTTTACAAATCGGGATTGTTAAAAGAAATGCCAAGGTGGTGAGGATGTAGAATAGGGCCACATAAGGACTAGTGGGGTAACTGGTGCAACAGGAATTTCTTAGCATGGAAATTATTGCAAAGAAAACATTTTAATCATTAGAGTTGACATATATATAGTCTGGATGGAGCACTTTTTACAACACTGAATTCCATTTGTAAGAATATTTAGATAGGACATCCCTACATTAAATGGACAGTTGAATGTACTGCCTTTTGTGATCAAACATAATAGTATTTTTATTTTTTAAATATGATAGGAAAAGAGGAATTATAATATGTCACTAACTTTCAGGAAAAAAATTAAAAAAACAAGTTCTTTAGAAATATATTTGCAAGCCTATCTAATACTCAATTATAGAGTGACAGAGAAATGGATTTTGGACTTCACCACAATGTGTCACTCTCAATTACATCCAAGTAAACAGAAACATCTGCCCGTGATGTAAATAGTTTGTTATGAGAGGACTCATCTCGCACCATCAGAGCGTGGTATTTAATATTCATTAGGGACATGCAAATTTTAAGGTTTTGCTTTCTTCCTATTCTCAGAGGTACTCATTATATAGTAAAAGTTGAATAATTCTAGTTTCCAGTTTCATAAATTAGAAACTGCCACATGTATTCTTATTAAGAATTTGTTTGAAATTGGGGCAC
>CM053613.1:88234724-88255580 GCA_028646535.1 Procyon lotor | reverse complement strand
CTGAATTTTAGCTTATTACTCCTCCTGCTTACCACTGGAATCACTTTGGTTTCTGAGCAAAATTCATCTTTCAAAGTCGACTTTTTTTTAGTGGGAGCTTTGGAGCATTTTGGTTTTATGCACAGCCTCACTATCAGGGGAAACTACCTGAGCCTCTGCTCCGGATCCAGAGATAGGGACAGCAGCCTGATCCTGTCAGAGGGACTGCCCTGGTTTATGGATCAGCATAACAACCTCTCATCTCCTTGGCTTGCCTCCTCAAAATTGCTCTTACACCCTCTGAAGGGGCTGTAAGAGTGATCATTTCCCCGATCTTCTGGGCCTGCCATGCCTGGGGTGCCCAGGGCAGAGCCTCCATCCTATTAGTGAGGGTTGAGGAGAGGAAAGGGAACCTTAATGTCTCAGCTTCAAATGGTAGGAATTTAGCCTCTGCAACTTGCAGCCAGCAGGGTTGAGAAATGCTGGCAACCTGGCCCTTCTGGTGAGGTAACATATCCCTTAACTAGGAAATGAGGGAGAGGAAGCTCTATTTTCTTGGTGCCAACATCCCCCCCAAACCCCTGCCAGATTAGAGATATTGTAAAAACTCTGAGGCAAGAAGAGGAAGGAGAAAGCAGGTAATGTTCAAGTGCCACAGACCATGATTGTTGGTATCATAATTTAGAAGATTTTTATTTTACTTATTTTTGTTTTTTAAAATTTTTAAAAGATTTTATTTATTTATTTACTCATTTACTTAGAGAATCTCCAGCTGACTCCCCAATAAGTGCAGAACCTGATGCAGGGCTTGATCTCCCGACCCTGATATCATGACCTGAGTCAAAATCAAGAGTCAGACGCTTAACCGTCTGAGCCCCTCAGGCTCCCTTAGAAGATTCTCAGACATGTTTCTGTGTTTGCAATATGCCCTGGGGCAATTTCCAGAGATTTTTAAGTGTGGTTTTTTAAAATAATTTCACCATTTGCAGTTGTTCTGTAGGGAGTGGAGTTTAGAACACTCATCATGCTATCATTCCAGAAGTCGTGTCTTCCCTAATTACATATCTTTTTTAACTGTTATTTGTTCTTTAAATCTATTAGACGTTCAGTCAGTAATATCAGGTTAAATTCTTTAATCTATGTAGAGATCATTTCTGTCCCTTAATTATTTTTATGTCCTTTGCACTGTGAAAAACTGACATGACTAAAGGCTTTTTAGAACACAGTCAGGGCAGCCGCTACAGAGAAAACTGTCTTGTTCACCATTGTTTGAACTGGGCCATAACCTTTGGAATGGATGGAACTGCAATTGTTGTAAGCAATTGATTGAGAAGTCAGCAGGAAAATGGGCATCCTGACCACAAGACTGACGCTTGTGGACCTTCCGAAGATAGAATCCGTGTGTAACCAAGAGTAGCTTTAGCTTTCCTTTTCTCTCTCTTTTTTTCTTTTTAAAGATTTTATTTATTTATTTGACAGAGGGAGAGAGATCACAAGTAGGCAGAGAGGCAGGCAGAGAGAGAGGGGGAAGCAGGCTCCCTGCTGAGCAGAGAGCGTGATGCGGGGCTCGATCCCAGGACCCTGAGATCATGACCTGAGCCGAAGGCAGAGGCTCTAACCCACTGAGCCACCCAGGTGCCCCTTTTTTCTCTTTTCTTAACTGATGTAGTTGTCCACTTTCCTTTTCTTTATAAAAACTCCTTGCTTTCCGCTTATAAGCTGGCATGATTTGGATTTCTTTCTGAATCTGTGCTCTATGAATGGCACTTCTTTGATTCCCAAAATAAACGCTAATTTGCTCCTCACTGTGGCTCTTATTTTCAGAGTAACAATACATATTTGTACACTCTAGCACCACATTTTACTATCATGCCTAATAAACTTGAAGTTTTTCATTTTTTCTAGTATAGATTCTGCTGTTAGGACCCTAAAATGTACACCATTCCATGGGGCTGCATGTGGGATGCAAGATACGGTTCTTTTAAAGAATCTTATGCTAATGTTCTGTGTTCTGATGCATTTGTCTTTGTTGAGTACTATTGTTTCTTGTTTCGCTAGTTTTGTTCTTCAGTTCTGTAATGAGATATATACTCTTTTGTGTACACGTGCACTTTGTGATCTTTTGAGAACCTGACTGTTTTCAAGCATAGATCACTTAATTAGGCAAGCTGCTAGTGAAGCCAGCTTATTTCAGAGCATGTGACAGTAGAAGCAAAACAGGATGTATTTTAAATTAGTATTTAAAAGTCAGTTACTACATTTTCTGTCTCCATTTTTCAAATGGTGTAAAATAAAATACTGAAGTTTCTGCCAAGTTTCTCCAGTGTAGTTTTGTATAATTAATTTGAATCAGAATATGTTTCAATAGAAATATTCTCACAATGTCAGAAAGATGTGATGGATATCATCCAGGATTATCACATAATTTGCTAGTTTCTGAATATGATATTCTTCAGAGTTGAATTGGTTGCTTCGGAGACGTGAATTTGATGGGAATAATTTTCTCTTTTATTTTCAGTACAGTGATCATAATTAAGTGTACTTTTAGGAAGGGCTATAAAAATCCAGGACTTTCATCTGACCTGTTCAAGTTCTAGGCTTGATGAGAATAATTTTATTTGCTGCCCATATGTTTTATGATATAGTTTTGGTATGTGCGTGGCACATGGCCAGTCTGACGTTGGGAATTTACGGCAGCTTCCCATCTGCCCACCTGCCTAGCTCTGAGGACGATGAAACATGTTATGTGTTACATTTTAATTCTAGAGGTGTTCTTTAATCCAGTCCCTCTGCAGAAAGGAGACTGTTGATGAAGAAGATTTCAGGGACTACTCTCCTGAGATATTTAAAATGGAGACTTTGTGACTATTGTCTTTTCATTTTACCTGTGTGAGTGTTTACATTTTTCACAAACACCCCCCAAATAATTAAGACAACGATGAGCAGAGGAGTCTGGTTCACAGGTGGCAAAGACAAACCGCCAGAAGTTTGTTTCTGGAGTTTCTCTTAAAGGTCAGGTTGAGCTGAGAGGATGAATGACAACATGGAAAAAACCTTTGTCATCTTCGATTTGAACTACCAGAATAAGTTTCTGGAAATCAGCACTGTGCTCTTTTTTTTTTTTTTTCCCCCCGATTTATTAATTTATTTATTTAGCAGTGTGCTCCTACAGGAGCTGGAGTGAGCACGTTCTGTTTCCCCAAGCAGAGGTTTCTACTGTTCTAAATTTCGTTACAAGCAGCTGGTGTTCAGCATTCAAAGTAGGTCAAGCCCCTCATCTAGAAAAGGGAGGTCAGTAGAAGGATTCAAAGATGTACTTGGTATTTATGAATAACAGGTCTTTTGGCCACCGAACCATTGGAGGTGCAAAGGCTTTTGCTGAGTTCTGCAAAACTCCGCTCCACTTCCAGATGTCTGTGGGGAGTGCTAGGATTATCCCTTTATGCAACTCCCTGGTCCTTGAGAACAGGCACAGATATGCCCAACAAAGCACAGACCAGATGTTGGGTTCAATAGACGGAGGCCAGCGTTGAAGACATAATTATGGTGGAATAACTGGGAGCCCGCTCAGCTCCACCATGCAGTCTGAGAATTGCAGGCTGGGAGGTAGGCGAGGGCAGCAGAAGTAGGGACAGGGGTACAGAGAACCCCTGAGCAGTTGGCAGAGCATGCCAGTGCAGCATCCTAGACTAGGACACGAGGAAAATGGGGAAAATCCTGCATGCTCATCTGGAAGCCGTGACTGGGCAGGCACGGCAATTTTATATTTATAGAAATGAAGCAATAAAGCACCAAATCATAGAGTGTTGCCTGTGAGAGATTACGGTTGATTTGGTAGAAAGAATATTCTTTGGGGGCGCCTGGGTGGCTCAGTCGGTGAAGCGTCTGCCTTCAGCTCAGGTCATGATCCTGGGGTCCTGGGATCGAATCCCAGGTCAGGCTCCCTGCTCAGCAGGGAGTCTGCTCTCCTTCCCCCTCTGCCCTCTGCATGCGTGTGTGTGTACACACACTCTGTCTCTCTGACAAATAAATAAATAAAATCTTTAAAAGAAAGAGAGGAAGGAAGGAAGGAAAAAAGGAAGGTAGAAAGAGAAAGAAAGAATACTTGTTGGATAATCAGAGGACCTCATGGTGCTTTCACAATGTAGGTGGATGTGAGTTTGTGAGAATGTCACTAAATGATCTCTTCACTCAAAAAATGCTCTCGAAATTTCCCCATGAAGTCCCCAGTGATCTCTGTGAAATTTGACTCTTGCTTGATAGACTCTCTAGTCTTATCCCATCTACAAGCCATTTGGTGGTCTTTGTCCCATATTCATAATTCTTCTGCCCAGATACATTTTTCTTCTTTTAAGAAACTTACCAGGAATTTCCACTCAGTATTTTTTTATGTTTTTTAATTCCCAAGTCTTCAATTTGTATTCTTTACCTTTTGACTTATTTTGAGTATTTGTATAATGATGTCCATATCTGCCTTCGACTCCTCTATCAGTGAATGCATTTTTTTTTAACAACAGTAACTAACTCTGCCTGAATTAAGCAGAAAAAAAATATGTTAAATAATTTAGGGGAGGGCGGCAGAGGCTGGCTTAGAAGGTAAGTAGCCAGGGGCATATCTACTAACGTGCCTCAGAAGTGGTCTCATGGAAACACCACTACACAAAGACACAGGTTGCTGGACCATGGTTAGTGGCGTGCATCTCTGCCTCTGAAAAGGAGTAAAAGCACGGCTCTGCTGCCCTCTCAAAAAACTGGTGTCTGTATCATCCTTGCTCTTCCTTCACTAGTTCTTTATTTTAGCATCCTTTTTTAATTTTAGTAGAACCCTCCATCATGCATGTGGAGCCTAGCTGGTCAGATGCAGAAAAGAAACTATTTGATTCCTAAATTTCCTTTGTTTTATTTAATTTAATTTCATTTTATTATTATGTTCAATTGGCCAGCATATTGAACATTCCTAAATTTTCTCAGAAGAATTACTTGAATCCCAAACTGTTGGTTGGTGAGATATCTTAAGGTTTATCCCACTGAGAACTTGCAATACTAAACATCTCTGAAGAATGCCTTACCCGGTGGTCTTCAAACTGAGCACTCATGATCTTCTCTTTATTCAGTTCCTCCTGTGGCCTGATGAGCTTATAGACATTGCATTCCATCAGTTCTAGATGTGCAAGGCTGTCTTCACCGTCTCTGTGGTGTGCTTACTCATAGCTCTCCCCCTTAGTAATCACTAAGCCAACAACCTGTTTAAAATTGTTGCCACTGCTTCCTTTTCATACTCCCAATCCTCTGTAAACAGTCTTTTTCTTTTTTATTAGCTCTTACCAACTTCTCCTAACCCACATCATTTGTTCATTTTAGTGTGCATACTGTTTGTTACATGTTCCTCTTTGCAATAATGTAAATTCCATAAGAAGAAGAATCTTTAATCTCTTGTTAAAGTCACATACAGTTGACCCTTGAACACTATGGGTTTGAGTTCTGTGGGTCCACTAAGAGACAGATTTTTTTTTTTCAGTAAATAAAGTACAGAACTGTAAGTGCATTTTCTTATCCTTATAATTTTCTTAATAAGTTTCTTTGCTCTAGTTTACTTTAAGAATACAGTCCATGCTCCATACAGCACACAAAATATGTGTTCATTGATGATGTTATTGGTAAGGCTTCCTGGTCAACAGTAGGCTATTAGGAGTTAAGTTTTGGGGGTTTCAAGAGTGGATTTTCGTCTTTGTCAGGGGTTGGCAGCCCTAACCCCTGAATTGTTCAAGAGTCAATGTACTGGAAGGAACTAGAGCACCTGCCACATGGGAGATGCTTAGTGCATATTTGTGGAAAAAATGTGTCTTTGAATCATCTCAAAAATGGAGATGATGAAATCAAAGTGTCGCATGGGAATCTTAGTTTTGATCTACCAAAAGAATTATTTTTTATGCAGGGCAACACAGGATAAATAGGAATAATGCAGAGACAGCTTCAGAGAAATATATGATATAAATAGAGATGCATGTACACATAATGAATAGCTTCAGACTGAAACATAAAAGTCTAAAAAAGTAAGAGGGATTGAGGACTTTGACTTCTATGGTAGAAGACATGTGGCCCTTGGTTCAAGATGCTGTGACCGGGGATAAGAACCAGCAAAACTGATAAAAACTTTCTGTAACTAAGTATGTATCCTATTAAATACATACTATTAAGTATATCCCATTAAATATGTCTGTTTTGAATAATTTTAATAACTTTTTAATAATACAAATTTTAAAATAATTTTTAATACAGTGTAATTAGCATGTAGTGTCGTGTTAGTTTCAGGTATACAATACAGTGATTCAACATTTCCATACAAAATCAGGAACTCATTGGGACAAGTGCCTTCATTCACCCCCCATCATCTATTGCACCCATCTCCCCACAGCAACCTCCCCTCTGGTCACCATCATTGTGTTCTCTGTAGTTAAGAGTCAGTTTCTTGGTTTTCCTCTTTCTTTTTTGTTTCATTTCTTAAATTCCACCTATGAGTGAAATCATATGGTATTTGTCTTTCTCTGACTGATTTATTTCACTTAGCATTATACTCCCTAGCTCCATCCATGTCATTGCAGAGGGCAAGATGTCATTCTTTTTTATAGCTGAGTAATAATAATATTCCATTGTTGTATACAGATATACTACTTCTTTGTCCGTTCATCTGTCGGTAGATACTTGGGCTCCTTCCGTATTTTGGTTATTGCAGATAATGCTGCAATAAACACAAGAGTGCATGTATCTTTTTCTAATTGGTGTTTTCATCATCTCTGAGCCAATACCCAGTAGTGGAATTATTCGATCATAGAATAGTTCTATTTTTCTTTTTTTTGAGGGACCTCCACACTGCTCTCCACAGTGGCTGCACCAGTTTGCATTCCGACCAACAGTGCACAAGAGTTCCTTTTTCTCCACATCCTCATTGACCCCTGTTGTTTCTTGTATTTTCTTACTTCAGTCATACTGACAGGTGTGAGACGATATTTCACTGTAGTTTTGATTTGCATTTCCCTGATGATGAGTGATGTTCAGTATCCATTTCACATGTCTGTTGACCGTCTGGGTGTCCTCTTTGGAGAAATGTCTGCTCAAGTCTTCTGCCCATTTTTTAATTGGATTATTTTTAGTTTTCATGTTGAGTTGTATAAGTTCTTAATATATTTTGGATACTAAACCCTTATTAGAATATGTCATTTGAAAATACCTTCTCCCATTCAGTAGGTTGTCTTTTAGTTTTGTTGATTGTTTCCTTTGCTTTACAGAGCCTTTATTTTGATGTAGTCCAAATAGTTTATTTTTGCTTTTATTTCCCTTGCTTCAGGATACATATCTAAAAGAAATGTTGCTATGCCAATGTCAGAGAAATTACTGCCTGTGCTCTCTTCTAGGATTTTTATGGTTTCAGGTCTTATAGTTAAGTCCTTAATTCATTTGAATTTAATTCTATGTATGGTGAAAGAAAGTGGTCCAGTTTTGTTCTTTTGAATGTTGCTGTCCAGTTTTCCCAACACCATGTGTTGAAGACACCATTTGTGCACATCCCTGCCTCTTTTATCAAAGAACATTCCTGCCTCTTTTATCAAAGATTAATTGACCATATCATCATGAGTTTATTTTGAGGCTCTGTATCTATTTCCATTGATCTATGTGTCTATTTGGGGGGCCAGTACCCCCAAAATAGCTTTGATCACTGTAGCTTTGAAATACAGCTTGAAGCTTGGAATTGTGAAGCCTCCAGTTTTGTTTGTCTTTTTCAAAATTGCTTTGGCTAATTTGGGTCTTTTGTGATTCCATACACATTTTAGTGTATTTGTTCTAGTTCTCTGAAAAATGCTATTGGTGTTTTGATAGAGTTTGCATGAAATCTGTGTATCCCTTTCAGTAGTATGGACATTTTAATGGTATTTGTTCTTCCAATCCATGAGCATGGAATACATTTCCATTTGTTTGTGTCATCCTCAGTTTCTTTCATCAGTGTTTTGTAGTCTTCAGATTACAAGTCTTTCACATCCTTGATTAATTTATTCCTGGCTATTTTTTTTTTAATTTGGGGCAGAATTGTAAATGAGATTGTTTTCCTAGTTTCTCTTTCTCCTGCTTCATTTTTAGTGTATAGAAATGCAACAGATTTCTGTACATTGATTTTGTATCCTATAACCTTACTGAATTCATTTACCAGTTTTGCTAGGTTTTTGTTTGTTTGGTAGAATCTTTAGGTTTTCCTAGATCATATCATCTGCCAATAGTGCAAGCTTTACTTCCTCTTTATCAATATGGATAACTTCTTTCTTTTTTTGTGATTGCTATGGCTAGGACTTCCAGTACTATGTTAAATAAAAGTAGTGACAGTGGACATCCTTCGTTATGCCTGATCTTAAGGGGAAAACTCAGTTTTTCTCCACTGAGTATGATGTTCACTTTGAGATTTTCATATAAGGCCTTCATTGTGTTGAATTTGTTCTCTCTAAACCTACTCTGTTGAGGGTTTTTATCATGAATGGGTGTTGTACTTTTTAAAAAAGATTTTGTTTTTATTTATTTATTTGAGAGAGAGAGAGAGAGACAGACAGTGAAGAGATAGTGAGAGAGAACACAAGTGGGGAGGAGAGGGAGAAGCAGGCTCCTGCTGATCAGAGAGGCTGATGTGGGGCTCGATCCCAGGACCCTAGGATCATGACCTGAGGTGAAGGCAGATGCTTAACCGACTGACCACCCCCAAGCACCCCTGGATGTTGTACTTTGTCAAAAGCTTTTTTTGCATTTACCGAAATGATCTATAGTTTTTATTATTTCCCTGTTGATGTCATGTATTACATTGATTGATTTGCAAATATTGAGCCACCCTTGCATTTTAGGAATAAATCCCACTCGATCATGGTGAATAATTTTTTTAATGTATTATTAGATTCAATTTGGTAATATTTTGTTGAAGATTTTTGCTTCTGTGTTCATTAGGGGTATTAGCCTGTGGTCTCCCCTTTTCATAGTGTCTCTATCTGTTTTTGGTATCAGGGAAATGCACTTCATAGAATGAATTTGGAAGCTCTCCTTCCTCTTCTATTAATAGTTTGAGAAAATAGGCATTAATTCTTCTTTAAATGTTTGATAGAATTCACTGTGAAGCCATCTGGTCTTGGGCTTTTGTTTATTGGGAATTTTTTGAATACTGATTCAATTTCATTGCTGGTAATTAATGTGTTCAAATTTTCTATTTCTTCCTCCTTTAGTTTTGGGAGGCTATATGTTTCTAGGAATTTATCTTTTAGGTCTTCCAATTTGTTGGCGTATAAGTTTTCATAATATTCTCATAAAATTTTGTATTTCTGTAGTGTCAGGTGTTATTTCTCCTCTTTCTGATTTTGTTTATTTAACTCCTCTCTCTAAGTCTCAGTAAATGTTTATCAATTTTGTTGATTCTTCAAAGGATCTGCTTTTGTTTTTGTTTGTTTGTATGTTTTTTAGTTTCTCTTTTGTTTATTCCCATTCTAATTATTATTTCCTTCTACTAGTTTTGGGGCTTTTGTTGTTCTTCTTTCTCTAACTCCTTTACATTTAAGGTTATGTTATTGATTTGAGATTTTTCTTTCTTGTTGTGGTAGGTCTGTATTACTATAAACTTACCTTTAGAAAGCCTTTGGACCCAAAGGCTTTGGACTATTGCATTTTTATTTTTATTTGTCTCCATATATTTTTTTATTCCTTCTTTGATTTATCTGTTGACCCACTCATTATTTAGTAGCACTTTATTTTACCTCCAAGTGTGTGTTCTGTCTACAATTTTTTCTTGTGGTTGATTTCTAGTTCCATAGTGTTATACTAAGGAAAGGTGTATGGTATAACTTCAAATTTTTTTTTAAGGTTTCATTTATTTATTTATTTTTAGTTAACAACCTCTGAGAAAAAGGCACTATTTCAGAGTGTGTTAATGTAACCTATCATATACTATGGGGAGAGAAGAGGCTAGTTTCTGTTCTGTGCATGTGAAACACATTTGTCTACTGCATAGTGCTTTTGGCATTGACTAATATATTTTTCTCACTTCAGTATAATATACTTACTTTCCAGAACGGCTTTGCAAGCTCACTTGTTTTCTTTTCTTTCGTCTCCCATATTTAAAGCTATAGATTGAGACTTCGAGCACTGGCGGTTGTCCAATTTTAATCAACAATCTCAAGCTGCAATTCGGGCCACTTGTCACTGTTTTGTAGCCTCACTGTCTGTCCATCAATTGAGAAAAGGTGGAGGTCTATGCACCAAATGGTCTTTCTGTATAACTGACCATCTCGGCTGTGAGTGAGGAGTAGAAGAATTCAGAGAAAGTATCTGGCATCCTTGCCAGGAGTTTTTGTTGTTCCCGATCATTGTGTTGTTGCTGGTGTTGTTGTTAACGTCGATAAGCTCTTCTGCTCATGAACACAAAATGGCCAACCAAAGAGTACATGGGTGACTTGGTTCTAAAATCAAAATGACTTAACTGAAAAAAAATTCTTGGAAAACTGGATTTTTAGGAAACATAGTGCACTGGAAATTTGCTGCTATGCACTAAAGTCAGTTATGCTCTGTGCACAGTGTTTCCATCGTAGAGATTCCATGCCAGACAAAGTCATCAGTGAAAACATAAAAGGAAAGCAAAGCACTGTTTCTTGAAGTACTCACTTAATTTATGTCAACTATAATTCAAGGGAGCGTATTAAGCAAGGAGGGAATAGTGGAATAAATCTCATGTGCCTCAACCAATAAATAATGTCTTTTGGTCAGAAAATTTAAAAATGTGTTTTGAAAATCTGTATACTTTGGGTCACAAGAAATATAGAAAAGCATAGCAAAGAAATGCCTTGCATAGAGTTCTCTTTCTGCCAAGACATATTTAAAATGTAGTACCTGGCATGATTAAACAGTTAAGTTTAATAGAGTGTAAGTTTCTGCCCCCATAAAATAATTTCTCTTTGCTTGTATTGATTTACTAACACCTTATTGAGTGGAATGTGTGTTTTGTGGGGTGTTTCGGCCGTCTTATTGATTCACTGAAAGTTGAGAGGATGGGAAGAATAGAAATGGCTTTGATTCACTTTTTCCATTAAAAAGTCAGCTGTGATCAAAATTAAAACTCAAAGGCAATCTCAGTTTATAAACTCTGCCCCTTTAAAAATGTCTTCTCCATGAGGCCCAAAGAAGCTAGCCAGAGTTTAAGCTTCAGGAATGCAAAGGAAGAGAGGTGATGGTGTCTTTCTGTTCTGAGCTAGTGAGACCAAAACTATGGAAGTGGATTCAAACCCGGCTGATAAACTGTAAGGAAAGCTAGAGATAAATTACAAATGCATTAAGAGTAGTGGGACCAAAACCCTGAGAAGACTGAACTCCAGTAAATGAGGATATGTATGTGTTTTTGTTGTTCTTGGTTTTTGTGTGTTTGTGTGGTCAGTGTCTTTATGCATTTGGATGACTGCCATGTACAAAAGGGTTTATACTTCAAAAAGTCTCAGGATAGGCTTTAGAAAACTGATCCTGAATCAACAGAAGAAAGTACATTCTCAGCACTTTGAAAGGCTATGGACACAGAGGTGCTGGCCATTTTCATGAGGTGTGCTCAAGCCTGAAGTCCAACTAGAAAGGGGTGTGTTACAGAGAAGCCTCTAGCCGAAATGAGCATCAGATTAGAATCTAAATTGTATGAACTTCTACTTTTACCTAAACCAGAGAACCTATAATGTCATTAAAGCTTACATACGTTTAAGATAAGTCAGTATTCCTGAAAAGACATGACTAATTCTTATATTAAAATTAAATAGTTTGTTTTTCATAAGAAAGAATTATTCCGTTATTGAAAACATCTAGATAAAACCATAAAAATAGAGAAAAGAAAAAAAATGATTCCATTCTCTCTACCTGTACAATGTTAATATGCTCACGCATTAGTGCATTTCTCCATTTTATGACTCTATTTTTTTAATGTTTATTTATTTTTTATTCCAGTATAATAAGCACACCATGTAATATTAATTTCAGGTGTGCAATATAGTGATTCAGCACTCTTGTACGTCACCTGGTGTTCATCACGACAGGTGCCCTCCTTCATCCCCATCACCTGCTTCTGCCAACGCCCCCCCACCATGCACCTCTCCTCTGATGACCATCAGTTTGATCTCTATTGTTAAGAGTGTTTTTTTTAATTTGTATGTTTCTTTTATGCCATTATAATCATTTTATAAATATAGCATTTTGAAATCAATATAAAAGCTGTTTTATTTCTGTTACACTACATAGTTTAATGATTTAAATTATCCTACAAATAATAAATAATAATCTATCACTAATTGCCTTACTGCTGTATATTTAATGTAAGTTGGAAGCTTAATATTACAAATAATACTGAGATTTAAAAAATCAGTACATACAGATTATCCCTTATATTGGATTATTTTATACAAGTATTACTTTTTTAAAAAAAACAAACAAGGATGAAAACACACTCAATGTGATTTTTCTTTAGGGAAATATAAATTAAGGCCACAATGAGACACCACTATACAATTACTAGAAATTCAAAATGCAAAACACACGTAAGTGTTGAAAAGGAAGGACTAGAACTTTCACACACTACTGATGAAAATGTGAAATGGTACAATTTTATGGGAGTTTGGCAATATCTGAAATAGCTAAACATGCACCATAGCAACAAATCAAATGATTAAATAATAGCAATCAACCTCGGATCACATAGATACTGCATTTAGCAGGCAAAACCTTTAAAGCAATTAACAAAGAACTAAAGGAAAACATATTCCAAATATTAAAGTAAAATATTATCATGATCAGTAAACTGATAAGATACATCAAAGTTTAAAAAGATTTTAAAGTGTCCAAAGGGAAAGGAAAATTTCTCTAAATTAACTCAATAATAGTTTGAGGATGTCAGAAATTTAGTGTCAGTGAAATAGAAGACAGAAGAATATAATTATCCAATCTAAGGAATAGACATGGAAGAATAGGATAAAAAAAATAATACTCTCAAAAAAAATAACACTCTCAGTTACCTATGGGAAACTATTAAGTGGATTAATGTAATTAGATATCCAGAAGGAGAAAATGAGGAGGATGAGGCCAAAAGTAAAGTTATGAATAAATAAAGCATGATAGTCCCAAATTTGGTTTAGAAAAAATCAACTTACTCATTCAACAAACTTATGAAGCATAAGTAGGATGAATAAAAACAAACAAAACCTCTTACATAGACACATAATTGTGAAACTTAGGAAAAATTTAGGGAAAATAATGAAAATGCCAAAACATTATTTCTGATACAACATGCTTAAATTAAGAAGTTGAAATACAGACACATTCAGATTTTTGAAAGCTGAAGGAGCCTGCTCCAAGAAATGAGTACTACAGGAAATGCCGAGAGATACTCTTTAGGCTGAAGGAAAAGGATACCAAATAGAAACTTGCATCTATCAGAAGGAGTAAAGAGCTTCTGAGATCATTAAAATTTGTGCTTTTCTTCTTGTAATTTCTTTATAAGTAATAACTGCTCAAGACAAAATAACCATGCTAGGTGGTGATTATTACTACATACATAGATGGAAAGTATATGGAAAAAAAAAAAAAAGCAAAAAGCAAAGCAGGAGTTTAGGTCATTGGAATCGAGCTGTTGTAATGTGATATTTCTGGAAAAGCAAGCAAAAAATGTAAGAGGTAAAATGTGACTTTGGCAATGTTAAAAATAGACTGCTCAGAAAACACCATGACGGGACATGAAAGGACAAGCCATAAACTGGGAAAAGCATTCTGCTACAGATCCCTGGCAAGGACTGAAAACAGAAGATAAAAGTAGCTCAGTAATAAGAAACCACCCAATAGAAGAAACTCAAAAAAACTTTACAAAGGAAGATTCATAAATGATCAACAAGCATAGGAAAAGATACTCAGTATCATTATGAGGACACTCTCAAGTCCCAGATTAGATACCACTGCACCCCTAACAGAATTTCTAAATTAAAAAAAAAAAAAAATACAGTTCCAAGTGCAGGCGAGAATGCAGAGAAATGGGAACCCTAGTGGGAGTGCAGAGGAGTTGTAGCCACTTCAGAGCTAAATATCCACTTCCCATATGACCCGTCAATGTCAATCCTGGGTATTCACCGCAGAAAAATGAATATATGTCCACAAAAGACATACCCAAGGATGCCCACAGCAATTTTATTTTCATACATTAAGAACTAGAAAAAAACAAACTCTCCACCAACAGGCAAACTGGCAAATTTATACTATAGAATATTAATAAGCAATAAAAATGAACCAACCACAGATGCAGGCAATAACATGATTGCATCTCAGAAACATTATGTTGAGCAAAAGAAACCAGTTGCAGAATATTATATGCTGTATAATTATTTTATATAGAGTTCAGAAGTGATACACATATAATAAAATTTCCCAGGATCAGCCCTAATTCCCCGTATTTCATACGTAGTCACAGCTCCCACCGATTTTTGTACGCAATAGCAACTTTCAACACTCGAGAACTTTTAACTAACGGGTGTCAATATGTAGGGCAAAAAAGATGAGATTTAATTTTTCACGCTGGTCATCTGGGAAGGAAAAATGACAATGCTAATACCGTGTAAGAATTCAGACAGTTGACCTAGTGACTTTATTTTCTTGACAAGTGTCTGTGACAGGCAGTCAGAACGCAGATCATGTACTTTATGCAGAGATAAGGCTCAACAAAACGGAGGAGTGAATCAGGAGTGTGTTTTGTATGTCCTTTCTGAAAACAAAACTGCCTCCAACAAGTCATTACAGAGTTACCTACGAAGATCTGGCTTCCAGTTTTCCTCCAGTAACCACACTCAGAGGGTAGAATTTGTTCAAACTTAACATAAATCACAAGCCTGTTTCTTACTTCTTACTGTTACTTACTCTTATAAATAAGTCTTGACCAAGTAGGACCTTGAAAAACATGAGGACTCCCGTGCAGTAACCCTACCTTTCCTCAGAATTCTAATATTTATGAGATTCTTTGCAAATAGTAACTATAAAGTCTATTTTGCTTCTCATTTATTCCTGATTGAATAGTGTAACTACTCTGTGCTTTTTAAAAATTTATTCTGTCCATTTCTAAAAACAGCATGGTTAGTAGACAACAGCACAAACTTACTTTGCTTTTTACTACCAAACTTACTTTGTTTTCTGCAAGCTGATACCTACTAATAAGAAACTAGGTCTACTGTCATTAATGTCATCCATGTGGTCTTTCCGGTGAATTTCCTACTGAAAGACTTTCATGAGATTTGGAGGAATACTCTCATTTTATATCTGACCTCATAACAGAGCAACTATTTCATACAACCTTGTTTTTTCAACCATTGCTTTTTAGACAAGATGCATTTGAAAATTATCATGTCTTAATGTTTAGAATATAAGAGTTTGTCTTTAGAGGTTGCTATACTGAGGAAAAATAAAAACCTAGGAATCACATCTTGTGGTTGGTTATTTGGAGCTGGGAAGTGGGCAAGGTGAGGACCAGCAAGGCAGGTTGTGTTAAAGTGAGCCTTCACTAATTTCCCATAAGGGAAGGTGCTACATACTGCATCACAGAGGGCTGGAAAGATGACCTCATTTTCAGGGCTGTGAGGCAAGGAAGGAAGATAATTGGGTCTTCAAATTCATGAGGCAAAAATCAAGTCACCATCCGCTAAATACCTAGCACAAAGGAAGCTCAAAATCAAACCTATGACACTACTACAAGAAGGTTAATTGCATGGTTACAGACACAGAAATGTGTTAATCATTCAAAGTTATACTTCTAAACCCACAGCATTTTTTCCTCATCTAAATATAGCATTATGCACTATTATGATAGCCTTTGGTGTGCTCATAGAGCATTAAGTAACCTTCTAAGTATTTTCATTAAAGAAAAACAGAGAAGTAAATGAAATTAAATGTTAGTGCTTTAATATCATCTATTTTTTGTTCCCTATTCTAGATCCTAGTTTTGAAGAAATAAAAGCCCAGAGAAATTTACGTGGTCGAGATTGCCAAAATTTCTGGATGCGATCTCTTCCAAATACACCAGCAGACAAGGAAGGAGGCCGTGAGGTCCTAGAAGAGGTGAGTACAGTAAGACCTTGACAAAATAAGTCTTGACCAAGTAAGACCTTGACAAAGCTCCAAGCATTTCCCTCATCTCGGGCAAGTAGTATGACGAGAGATGTTGAGAACTGGTGAAATCATATATTTTCATGTACTGTGAAATCAGTCATTAACTAAAGCATGCCCGCATTTACACCATCTCAGAAGGATTTTGGTTACCACGCATTTAGGTTGTTAGGCACTTACTCTAACTCTTACTCCTGGTTAAAAGTGAACCTCAAACTGATGGACTAAATCAACTATCCAGATATTTTGAAACATCAGATTTAAGATCTTGTGTGACTGAATCATGGCTGTGAGGTAGAGATCACATAGTCTACCACATTTCATTCATGGAAGTGGCATGGGGCTGAGCACCAAAAGCGCTATGTTTAAGGGCACATCATGCGTCTGACGCCTAGAGACAGTAATGGCTAGCTAGAGAGGAAGAGAAATATATTGACTAGCGAAGCAAATTAAATGGAACTTTTAAATTATTTTGGAAAATATTTTTTCATATGTTTGAATTCCACTTCAGGACAAAAATGCTAATTAAATTCTCTGCAGATAATTGAACAGGTATTGTGTATAGTATCCTATAGTTATCTCCCTCTATGTTTTTACCTGATGTGTGTTTCTTTTATTTCACTTGGAGGAGAGTCCTTCAATGTCTATGCAAACTGTGTCCGCATTAACCTGTGGGAATTCACCTCCAAACCCCAGGGCTTTCTAGGCAAGCACTCCTACAGAAAAAAATCAGTTCTGTTTATGGAGGGATATTCTATTGTTATTCACAGTCCTCATTAACTATGAGGGCTGCAGGGCAATGAGCATTATCCCTTCACTTCTTCAGCAAGATGGAAACATTCTTAGGTTGACTAGATTAAGCACTTTGCTCTTCATTTGTGTGTTCAGATTCTTCATCTGTGATGTGCCTCAAATCCCCAGGATTTCTTTTACATTAAAATCCCAGTTATACATATTTTCTCCTTCAGTAATTAACATCAACCCTCAGACCTTTCTAAACTCAAATTTAAATTATAGCCAGCTAGAAATTTCCCACTGTTTCTTTCAGGAGTAGGCATTTTGTGTGTCAAATGAAAATAGGGGCTATCATTCTGAAATAGATGCTTTAGAAAATCTAGACAGCCATCAGAAATTCCCCCACAGAGGTGGAAATGAGACAAATTAAACCTTCATTGAGATGAAATCCTAGAGACTTAGCTTGTCTACAAAAGCCAAATAGAAGCAGAAGAGATTTATGAGGAAATTTGTTGTATTAACACTAGCGAAATGCACTGGGGATCCCTTCTTGATCTGGTTCTTAATCATTCCAGATTTGTACCAGGATTTTTTTTCCTACTAATGTAACAAAAGTATGTCCCTATATAATCATAAATCAGGAAAAAGTCAGTCTTGACATGCCTGTTTTTCAAGCTGTGGTGTTGTGAGGAATTAAAATATCAACTTACAAAGGTGTGAACATCAGTTACACTCCATGCTCACTGGACGTGTTCTGCTTCTGAGCATGGGAGGAAACTAGTCACTTCACTTATGCCGTATGTTGTGAACCTTTCTCTATGGTCCTATCCAGGCTGTTAACTTTCTTTGAGAGTGTTTTCCTTTTGTCCTTGAATTCAATGCTGTAGCCCTGTGTAATGATTGATTTGGTTAAGTTTGGGGCATAAGAGAATACTCATCATAGCAATCCAAATTCAGGACTACCTTAGCAGCAAAAAAGAAGCAAGGAGTTACCTCTAAGTTCATGTTTAAGGGATTTTAAGAAGTTAGTTTTGCTAGAAGTAGGAGTTGTACTGAAATGCCATTTAAGTGTTATTTATTGGTGAGATTTTTGTACAGATCACCAAGAATATTTAAATTCTGCCTTGACTCTACCCAGCTCTCCTACTTGCCAGGTGTTCAGAAGAAATGCATATATGTAAGAAATAATGCAAAATAGAATAAGGGGCCCCTGAGTGGCTCAGTCGGTTAAGCATCTGCCTTCAGCTCAGGTCATGGTCCCAGGGTCCTGGGATCGAGCCCCACGTCAGGCTTTCTGCTCAGTGTGGAGCCTGCTTCTCCTTCTGCCCCTGCCTGCCCCTCTGCCTACTTGTGCTCCCTCTCTCTGTAAAATAAATAAATAAAATCTTAAGAAAAAAAGGAAAACAGAATAAAGTTGACCTTTACATTCACTACCAGTTTGGCCACAAAACCCACTGTAGGACTCTTGTATACTGAATTTGTTTTCTTTGGAAACCCTCAAATCAAAGTCCACTCCATGCTTCCTTTGTGTGCAGGTGGAAATTTCCTATCTTATCCTTCTGATAAATGGAAGAGCTGGTCCAAAACACAAAAGTCAATGCACACAAACAGGAATGTGTGCAAATACATCCACAGTGCATACTAATACACCCACCTGCCCATGCATGCACACATGCATGCTCAAGAAAGAAAGAAAGAGTATCTTTTCGTAATGTCTGTCTAAAATCTGTCCAAGCCACAGACTCAGTTTTCTCAGGCTGTCACAAAGCCTGAGTTTAGACGTTGTATGAGCAGCGAAAGGAAATTCAAAGGAGGAAGGCAGGTGTCTGGCTCTTTAATCTTTTGGTACGTTCTTACCTATATTTAGCAACATCTATTGCAGCAAGAGATAGCAATTTTGATTTGGATACAGCTCTGAAGTCCTTCCTCTGTGCAATCCCATTTGTATCCCATTTCATATGCCACTTCCTACTTCAGCTCCAGTGGGTTTGACCCAACAGGTAAATGTGGAATTTGCCTTAAGGTGTTATCTGGGTGAACAGAGCAGACAGAATGTCAAGTGTTCTCTTGGGGACACGGGACTGGATCTATTGACAAGGCAGAGGTCAGTGAACTGACTTCCCTGGGCTCACTGAAGGTCTGTGTAAGAGTTAGTGTAAAGAGATAGAGGGCAAGTTTATTAGGACATAGGGACAGTTTGGCAAGGGAGAGGATGATGCTCTTTCTCTCTCTCCCTGGTCCCATCCCTTCTCTTTGGGGACCACTGTATCCTCTCCCAGAGAAAGGAAAAAGATGTAATGGATATGTGCTACTCATTTCCTTCCCAATCAGTAACCTTCAAGGAATTGTAATGACCATGATTGTGAAATCATATGAAACTGATGTAAAAACGTTTCTGAATGAATAATTTTATTATCAGAGGTGACCTTACTGCATTTTCAGACTTTTCCCAGACAAATAATAGATGGGCTTTTTTTATGTTTGTCCATTCCTTTACTAAATATTTCTTGAGCACCTGCTTAAGGCCTGACACATTTAATGATGCCTTCCTCTCTAGTATAAGTGAAATAATCAATGCAGTGGAAATCACAAGATTCCAGGGGTTGAGATGAGTCTATTACAATGCTAGTGTGGGAGACTTCCATGTACACTTCACGATGTTAATTTATTTAATCTTCTCTCTCTCTCTCTCACACACACACACACAACTGATTCTTTTAGGGTCCATAAATTACTTGCCCAATGTCACACAGCTAGTAAATTGTGAAGCTGTGGCCTGAACAACCTGCCCCCAGTGTCCATGCACTTAAACATCATACTACACTTGATCACTATTTATGCACCAATGTAATAAGAACAGTTTTTACTTAAATGGAAAAAGTTAATAATATAATATTTACTGTAAGAAAAATATACAAGTAACCAAGATAGAGAGAGGGCAGGTGGAGAGAGAAAGAGAAACAGAGCGAGAAATGCCCACAGTTGAGGCACTTCTGTGTAGAGCGATTTCCTGCTGTACCTGGCCCACCTGGGTACCTGTTCTCCACCACTTCACTCCTGTAGAACCAAAAACCCAGACAGATTTAGAGGGGAAGTTTAGTCGGGACTTCACATCTTTCTATCCCCAGTGTTTCAATATTAAATTCCTTTGAAATGAAAACAGTGTCGATATTAGGTTCACAGATGATAAGAACAATCTTGCAGAGAGAATTTAAATGAAAAAAGAAAAATCTTAGAGGATGGCCATTTCTGGACTGTGAAGCCATCATCTCTCATTTAGTCTAAATTGATAGCATCTTCCAGTGATGACACAGTAACACTTTATCTTGGCTCTGAAATCTGCCAGGCATTTTCTTTGCATGGACCTGGTTCAGGAATGCTCATTTCCTCTTGTGGGGGGAAAAAAAAAAGAACTTTGTTTCTACCTCGTCAATTCATATCAAGATTTATCTTTTTGACTCAACCTATCCTAATAAGCTGCCCAAGGCAATTTCCCAAAACTTATTCTGTATTAATATTGTGAATTTTGAGTTTCGTTGGTGTGATTTTCAAATCCCCAAATTAAATCTCTTTAGATGTGAAGGTACGAGAGGTAGTTTAAATAAAAATCAACTTATGGAGATTTTCAATTGTAATGTTTAAATGATCTATTACAATTCAGAAGAGAGTAGCATCTGTTATGATTAGAGATATTTGGTGATTCTCAAAAGATTTTGCCTTCTGGAGTGGTAGCTATTGAAAATCATTGAGTTAAAGCAGCAGCATGGGAAGTGAAATTCTGGGACTGTCACACCTAGAATATTGCCAAATTGTTGATTTCTCCACAAAAATGCTTTATTAAATATTATTTTGTTTAGTCTTATTTAGTTAGTGAATGTGCTGCTTAATTTCAGTTGCTACATATTGAAGCAATATATTTTAGAGAACAATAAATTAACTATATACATTATTAATTTTCAG
>CM053613.1:88218168-88234224 GCA_028646535.1 Procyon lotor | reverse complement strand
GCTCTACATCGCTTGTTAAAGAAAAGAGAAATATTACACCCTGTGAGCTGAAGACAGGCTCGGGGTTTTAGATAACTGGTCTACTCCCCATACACCTGCCGCTCCATTTTACCAACGGGATGGATGTTGTACCTGTATCTGCACAGCCTTAAGGAGATGGGTGACAAGCGTAGCTTCCCATGCCCTCTGCAGCATCAGTGTTAGGTCCCTCTGCTCCTTCATAGATTCCCCATTCTTCCAGAGCAAAACACCATCATGCTTGTGTTTTCTACGCCACTGAGCTTTTGCTTATGTGGATCCTCCTGGCAACTCCTCTCGAGCAATGCCCTTCTCCCTCCATTTCACGTTCAAATCCTAGGGTCCCAAAGCCCCCTTTGTCCATGAAACTCTTTCAGAGAGAGAGAGAGTTTGCAGCCAGCCGGGGTTGGGAGGGGGCCAGAGGCAGAGGGAGAGGGAGAGAGAGACCATCAAATAGACTCCATGCTCAGCACAGAGCCTGATGGGGGGGGGGGGGCTCAATCTCACGCCTCTGAAATCATGACCTGAGACAAAAGCAAGAGTCTGAGGCTGAACTAACTGAGCCACGCAGGCACCCCATCCCACCTCCCCCCACATGAAACTTTCTCCTATCCCTCTGCCACCCTCTCTGCCTTCCCTTAAGCAAGTCGTGATATTGTCCTCCTCTGAATGGCCAAAATAGTGCATGGGGAATTCGTAAACACAATTTGTACCCGTACTATCTCTTATCATGTGCACACTTTCCTTCTTTCTACAGGACCCTAAGATCCTGTGAAAATAAGAACCTCAGTGATAAGAAAAAGATCAAAGAAAGAGATGAACAACAAAAGAAGAAGAAAGTAAAATAAAAAGAGGGATGAAGGTAAAATAGTCTATTTTGAGTGTGTAGTGACATTACAGTAAGTAGTCTCATTAATCTGTCTGCTTTGCTTATAAGAAAAGTAGTAGTGCTATTTTAAGAATACTTGTTGGGGCACCTGGGTGGCTCAGTCATTAAGCGTCTGCCTTCAGCTCAGGTCATGATCCCGGGGTCCTGGGATCGAGCCCCATATCGGACTCCTCGCTCAGCGGGAAGCCTGCTTCTCCCTTGACCACTCGCCCTGCTTGTGTTCCCTCTCTCTCTGTCAAATAAATAAAATCTTAAAAAAAAAAAAAAGAATAATTTCCGTTTCTTCAACACCCAATATTCATAAAAAAGTGAAAATAGTTGCTATATAAATACAATTCACTAGGCTAAGTAAATGTATATACATCCCTCTTACAGATGCATGAGGTCAAAATTAGTATCAAATTTTAATGGATAAGGAGGCTGGGGCTGAGAGAAGTTACTCCCTCGCCCAGTGTCACAGAGCTTCTAGAAGACAAAGCCAGTACCACAAACTTGCTCTGTCTGACTCAAAGGCCACACCACAGAGCACGGCTTCGCGGGTGGTGCAGGTCTGGATGGGGCAAGCAGGTGCCCATGGCAGAGTCCCCCCGATTTGGTAATCTCTGTGCAGCTCACCCCACAAGCACAGTGTCTTTGTGTTGCTCTGAACACCTCTGAAAGCCCCATCCCACCAAATTCACGCCAATGAATTGAGGAAGAACCACTTTTCGTCTCGAGAACCTTTGAAGTTTGAAAGGAAATATGAGGCTGGGTCCATGATTGAACAATGAAATGAATATTGGCAATGGGGCCCGAGGGATTTTATAAAATTTTAATCTAGGATGAGCATTTCTTGTACAGTAAGAGTAGACACGATACTGTCTCAGAGAAGTCAAAACAATGGCCACGCTACCTAAAACATACCTGCTCAACTACGCATGAGTGTGTTGTCTTTGATTTTAGAGACTTTGAAGCAAGAATATTGGAAAAAATATTTGGAAAATCGTTCAAAGGTTTCATATGTTTCATCAGACAGTTTAAATAGACCCTATATACTCACCATGGTGAACTTGAAGGTGATTGTTATTTCAGAGCAAAAGATATTCTCTCAGTTTGTTGGTGGAGTAAATAATGTAATCTTCATTTTGTTCCGATTTTAAAGGGACCAAGCAAACGTCTTATAAGGAATTAACTTCTTTTTACCCAGTTGCTTATATACACAGGTTTTGGAAAGACAATAGTTCTTGTTGCCATCACTGTGGTAATTAAATGGATACTTTTTTTTTTTCCTGTGTAAAACTGTAATTAGTGTGAAGACTTGGGTAAGATAAATGTCAGGGAAAATGTCAGTCTAGAAAAATAACGAGATATTTTATAAAATATCTACTATGTGAAAGTTGATCATGAAGTCATCACTTTGATTGGCTTTTAATTGTGCTCTGTGCAATTTTCTACTTCTTTCTGTCCACACTAGCATGTTCAATCAACTTGTTATGTATACATATTTGTTTTTCTTTTCCATCTCACTCTGATGTTGTAGCTGTTACATTTTAAATTACTACTAGAATGTGTGCAGCAAAACTAAACAAAATATGGGCTAATTCCTTGAGTTTCAACACAAGACATGTTTCTTATCATATATTTGTGTATCAACCAATATTTGAACATTTACTATTTGAAAATCATGGTTATATAGGGTGAGGATCAAAAAAGATATCTTATTTCAACAAGTTTATGATGCTATCTCTTTTAAGATGTAACATTATTTTATATATGATTTAAAAGGAAAAAATATTAGGTGCCATTAATTGTAAGAAACATCATGATTTCAACAATGTGAAAATGTGAAACCGTGTATTTCAATGAAATATGGTATGTAGTGTTCCCTAGGGAAATAAATTCAGTGTATAGTTAAGAGAACAGTTAATCTTTAAGAAAGGCATCTTTGTACATTTTTACCACAGAGAAAGACAAGATGATAATTGATGTGAGATTGTATAGGGGTCACAAAGCTATTTAAAGAGTCCAAATATGGCTACTTCTTGGAACAATTCAATGCTGTTAGAGAAGAGACAATCATAATCAGAAGTATACTGTAGAGAATTTGGGGTCGACATGAAGAATAAATTTGGGATGGGGAACCTTGTGGAGTTAGGAAGCTACTGAAAACACAAAATTGAAGTAATGGGGGCCTGATCACAAGTAAAGGCAAAAAGATGAAGCAGAACTTTGCCATGAATAAATCGATAGATATAGATGCTAGTGAATAAAGAGGGGATGAAATTAGTTCCTTAGTACCTGAATCTCAAATTTAGAATTTATGTAGGTGGGCTGGTATATTCCTTGTCAATAAATGGAGGGGATAAGACTGAGACCATGATTGTGGACATTGAGGTGTTGGACTTAAGATGTGGGCAGGGATACTGATGGACCCCCAAGACCACACTAGAAATGTGGACTTAAAGCATAAAGACAGTCAGGCTTATGTTATAACTTAGGAATCATGAGAACAGAAGCATGATGCCTTTTCTGCCTCCTCTCCCTGCAAGTAGAAGGTAAAATACACAGTTGACCCCATATTTTGGCCATGAGGTCATGGCCATCACATCACTGGATGTGACCCCAGATAGGATTTGATATGACATATCTCCAGGTCTATGTGTATGTATTCCATTAGCTGACTTCGTCTGAGAAAATGAACTAATAAACTGTAAAAGGTGTGTCTTCAGGTTCTTTGTAATTTAATGTAAAGAGCAAATATGCCCTATATAACACAATACAAGAAAAATGCAAGTGGTGGGATACCAGATTTATAAGCAAAACATTCTGTTTCAGAAGACTGAGAAATGTCTATGGACATATTGCACACTTATTCCACCCAAGGAAGTTCTTAAGAGTGAATTTGAGGCACGCCTGAGTGGCTCACCCATGTCTCCGGGTCCTGGGAGATGACCCTGTATTGGGCTCCCCACTGAGCAGGGAGTCTGCCTGAGGATTCTCTCTCTCCCTCTTCCACTGTCACTCTCCTGCTCTCTCTGTCTCTAAAATAAATCTTTTTTAAAAAAGGAGGAGAATTTGAGTTCTTCAGTAAACCACAATTAAAACTATTCAAAAGTGATTATCATTGATGTTTGATTTCATAGTTTTAAAAAGCTTAAATCATGGGGCGCCTGGGTGGCTCAGTGGGTTAAAGCCTCTGCCTTTGGCTCAGGTCATGATCTCAGGGTCCTGGGATTGAGCCCCGCATCGGGCTCTTTGCTCAGCAGGGAGCCTGCTTCCCCCTCTCCCTCTGCCTGCCTCTCTGCCTACTTGTGATGTCTCTCTGTGTGTCAAATAAATAAATAAAATCTTAAAAAAAAAAAAAAGCTTAAATCATAAAAGAAGAATGAAAACAGTTTAATATCTCACAATAGTGAAATAACTATGGATTCCTTTCCTCTGCTTCATACTGCTTTTTAAAGATGGATTTTACGAATTTATGTTACCTAACTTCATTTTACTATTTAATATTAAGTACTAAGCATTTTCCCAAGTTAAAGACAGCAATATGTTCTGTTTACACAACACTTTATCATGCAAACACTTTATATTTTACCTAATCCCTTATTGTTACATATTATGATGTTTCTAAATTCCTTTATTACAGGTAATGCCCCAGTGGCTTGTCAAATCAGTTTCTTAGGATACACTGCTATCAGTCATTATACCATGTAAAAGACAAGCAATTTGAGAGCTTCTGATAAACATCACAAAATAGCTTTCTGAATAGATTATGAAAAATATATAACAGTATTTGAGTGTGAGAGTGCCTGCTTCAATGTACTCTTATTTTGTTTGATATTTTTACTTCCATTATGAATATTTCATGATTGGAATGAGAAAAAAATCATCTTGTATCTTAAAACTATGAATTTCATTAACTTGAAAGATTAAACACGTTTCTAATAATCTGTTATCTATATGCATTTCCTCCTTTAGATCTTCTGTTTAATACAATTATATTGAGGTTTATGTCCACACACTGAAGTCTAATTTCTTATTGTATGATTTCATTATAGATAAAAAATAGTAATCCTCCATCATATTTCCTTGAAATATGTTACTGATTCTATTTTTTATGGTTATCAGATTATTTAAACTTGAGTAAATCAACTCTACTAATCTTCAAGTTTTTGGTTTCTTCCACTTTCTGGAGCTGTCAAATCCTTTCACAATTCAACAATCTAATACAAAGTACACAACTTATTTTGTTTTTGAAATAATTTCCTAAGTTCTTTTATTCTTTGATCTTTCTAAGATTTGCTTTATTAACGAGTAACGCATGAATCATTAAGCACCATTTATCAAATAATTCCCTTGTCCCTTTCACGTTGGGACTTCTCCATTAGGACTCAGTAACTGAGGACACATCTACTCAGCTCTACATCTGGGCCCCCTCTCCTTCGTGTTGTCAGCTCCATGCCAAAAGCAAACTTATGGAACTGTTTGGGCTTTAAAATTTATTTAGCCTCTCCATCCAAATTCATCATAAAAACCTACATATTAGTTTTAGTCTCTTTAAAACTATCCCAGTGGCATTTTGGCTTCTTTCCACATACCTTATTCGTCACAAATACACTGCTATTTCACATATTTTGATGCTACCACAACTAAAAATATTTGCTCAGTTTATTTCCTCTAAATAATTACTGATGGTATAAAGGCATGTTTTTGAATGTTACGCAGTTATCCGTTAGCTCATAAACTTAGTGACTAATTCATTATTTCAACTAATTATCTTAGTTTTTTTTTTTTTTTTAAGATTTATTTGAGAGGGAGAGAGAGTGAGCGAGTGAGTGTGACCAGGGGGAGGGACAGAGAGAGAGAATATCAAGCAGACTCCCCACTAAGCACAGAGCCTGATATGGGGCTCTGTCCCATGACCCTGAAATCATGACCTGAGCGGAAACCAAGAGTCCGAGGCTTAAACTGACTGAACCACTCAGGGGCCCCTCCTATTTTTTAAAATGTTTTCAAAATCTTTTTCTTCCTTCCAAATATGATTTCTTCTTCTTCTCATTTTATTTGTCGTTGCTTTATTGCATTGACAGTAATTCCCAAACAACCCTTGAAAAATTGTGATAACAGGCAGCCTGCTTTTCTTTATGATTTTAATGAGAAAGCCTTTGGAGTTTCAGAGGTAAGAATGCTTGCTGTTGGCTATTGGTTTAAACCAAGTAGTCTATCATTAATATGAGTATTTATCTTATAGCTTGAAGTTTGTACCTTTTGATCACTTTCAACCATGACCCCCATATCTAGTAGTCATCAATCTTTTTCTCTATGAGCTTGTGGTTTTTCTTTCTTTTTTCCTTTTTTTTAATGACACATGTAAGTGAGATCAAACAATATTTATCTTTCTTCGACTTATTTCACTTAGTGTAAAGTCCTCAAGGTCTATCCATGTTGTCACAAATGCTAGGATTTCCTGTTTTTATGGCTGAAGAGTATTTTATTGTGTACACACACACACACACACACACACTTATATACATTTTCTTTATCTATTCATCTGCCAATGGGCACTTAGTAGTTTTCATGTCTTGGGTATTGTAAATAATACTGCAATAAACTTTGGAGTGCAGATATCTCTTCAACATACTAATTTGTTTCCTTTAGATACATACCCAGAGGTGGAATTGTTCCATCACATAGTATTTCTATTTTTAATTTTTTGAGGAATCTCCATACTGTTTTCCACAGTGGCTGCACCAGTTTGCATTCCCACCCACAGTGCATGAGGGTTTGCTTTTCTCCACTTCTTTCCCAGCATTTGTTATCTCTTGTTTTTTCGATAATGGACATCCTAAAAGGCATCAGGTGATATCTCATTGTGATTTTAATCTGCATTTACCTAATGATTAGTGTGTCTATTGCCATTTGAATATCTTCTTTGGAAATATGTCTACTTAAGTCCTTTGCTCATTTTCTAATTGGATTGTTTATATTTTTGCTAATGAGTTGTATAGGTTCTTTATTTATCTTGGATATCTTGGATTTATCTTGGATATTAACCCCTCATTAGATAGAGATTGCAAATATTTTCCCCCATTCAGTAGGTTGCTTTCTCATTCTGTTGATGATTCCTTGCTCTGCAGACGCTTTTTAGTTTGATAGATTTTAATAGTCCCATTTCTTTATTTTTTATTTTGTTGCTTGTGCTTTATATGTCATATTTTTAAAAAATCATTGCCAAGACCCATGTGTAGGCACTTTTTACATATGCTTTCTATTAAGAGTTATTTGATAACTATAATGAATATTGCTCTATAGTATATTTGAAAGTTTAGTAGATCTTGGAAGTTCTCATTATAAGAAAAAAATTATTATGTAACTATGAGGTGATGGGTATTATGAGGTGATGGGTATTAACTAAATATGAGGTGATGGGTATTAACTAAACTTACTGTGTTAAAAATATTTAATATATTTTTCTTGTGACTCTGTTGTGATATTTCATATTAATGTGTTTCATAATATTAAAATATCTATTCATGTCAAAGAAAAATCAAATTTGGTAATTGTAGATTATTCTGTTAATTTCATCTCAATTCTTTTATTTATAAACTTTTTATCTATATATGTTAGATATATATATTTTATTTATATATATAGATATATTTCATCTCTATATATTTAGATATGTATCTAAATATGTTCATAAGTGAACATATTTATTTTGTAGCTATCACTTTAGATTTTGATATCAACTTGATCGCATATTCAGAACATGAATTATTTAGTTTTTTGTCTATTCTTTTTCCTTGGAAGCACTTTTTTTCCCTTTTTATGTCAGGAAAGTCAGAAATGTATATGTTTGAAAAGGTCATCTATAAAAGATTTGTGTCCAAAGCCCTATGTTAAGAGAATTATTTTATAGATTTTATTATATTACAATTACTTTAATAAGATTTTCTGGCTACTGACTTATTAAATAACATTGAAGAAAATTGAGACAAATGAAATAAAATTGCCTAAATTCTATCTAATCTATGTCATCCCTCTGTCCACCTATTTACCCATACATCTATTTATGCAAATGTGCTTTGTACTTGACATAACATTTTGTAATTTACTTCTTACTTTATATCCTTTGAGCAATACTTCCATTTGAATTTTAATTTAGAAGAAAATTTGTAGCAGTTATTTTTTTAAATATTTATTTATTTTATTTATATAAGAGAGAGTGTGCATAAGTAGGGGGAAGGGCAGAGGGAGACGGAGGAGAAAAGCAGACTCCTCGGCTGAGCACAGAGATCATGACCCTGAGATCATGACTTGAACCCAAGTCAAGAGTTGGCCTTTCAACCGACTGAGCCACCCATGCACACCAGCAATTATTTTAATTTAGTTCTATATTTGAGATATTTCCATGTTCTTCATATCTTAAACTTTCATGTCATTACAACCCCAATGATACATTTTATGTTTTGGCTTTAAACCATCCCTAAGTTATTTTTTATTAATGGTTTATCAATAGTATGCCTTTTCAGGTCTTGCATGAATAAAAATATATCTACGTCTGAAGACAGCACAATTTTTTTTTTGCCCCTTTCTCTCTTTATGTGCTTCTTCAATTTGTTTGTTTCCACAATATATTGAATTGTCTCAATGTACTCAGGTAGATACTTATCTTTTTTTCTTCCAGTAACAATTTTAATTTATTTATTCCCCTATTTAATTTTTTACCATGGAAAAACTGGAAATCCAATGTCATTATGTTATATGAGGTTTATACTTAACTTTAAACAAAAATGTAACATGAAACTGGCTTTCCAAAATTGTTAGAGCATAGCTGTACTCTGCACTAATAATCACAAAGTTGTAATATGGAACTCTGTGAAGCTGTCCCATTATGTTCTTTCAAGAAAAGAATAAAATTGTATGATCAGACAAGGACCTCTTAGAATTTCACCACTTAGAATTTCAATGGAGTCTTTTCCTCTTGCAGTTTAAAGCAAAACTCAAACATCACATCTTTCTCAAGACACAAAGATCATGCAGGTTGTTTGGCATTTTTTAAATCCCTATCACAACAGCAGGGATGCCTCCAACTTCAGTCATCCTGGGCTTCTCTAGATTGCCACTAAGTTCTAGACAAGGAAAGCTAACTATGGGGGCCTTTTCTGCATCCTTTCCAGAAGGGGCTCATGGCTGTGTCCTACAACATTGCTTCAAAGCACACTGAGTTCTGCAGGCAAGTTCATATGGGACTACACTCGATTTAGAGCCTACACTAGCAAATTCACATGGATTCTTACATTTACTCAGTATATTGCCTGATAAGATCACCATACTCCAACTACATGCTCAAGCTTTTTCTTTTTGGCTTGAATACATTGCTTATATACATACTAGATACTGAATAACTTTTAAAAATAACAGATTGGTATATCTGGATTATTTCTGTCCCTTTCCTTATACAGAAACTCCAATTATTTGAAGCCATACCGTAATAAGTTCTTTCTTGGTAACCCAAACATTTAGTAGAATGTTCCATATGACTGATAATATCTTACAACTTTGAAAATAAGTAGAAATTTCCTAATATTTTCTTCTTTTTCTTCATTTCTAGAAGCCTGTTCTTTGTCTCAGGCTTTACGCAATATTTCCTTTCTTCTGAGCTGTAGTTGTTTCTTTATCACAACTATCTCTACCAATAAAGACTATGTTTGAATTGATTTTCACCCACTCCATTCAGGTGCTTCTTCAGAGGTAGAACTGGAGAGCAGAATAAAATGTCCAGTTCCTAGTCCTGCCTCGAATTCCCGGATGACATTTATCTGATTGCTTCTTACACGGTTGAATGTCTCTCAGGTCACTCATCTTCTGCTCCTCACAAGTCCCCTGATCACGGACAGAACAGGACAAGGCCACCTGTGGTCTTCCGCCATGAAATGAATTATGTGCTATGCACAGAAGTCACAAGTCCTGCATATAACATGCAGAAGTAAACCTTTTCTCATTGAGAAAAGTAGCCTTCTCATTGAGACAGTAGCCTCTCAGTGGATGTTCAAAGACATTGAAGCTGTTAGGTTGAGGAGGAAAGTTTGGCAGTAGGTTCTGATGTTCTTCTGGGTTTTCTGACTGATGTAGATTTCTGTTCTTCAACCGAAGGACAGAGCAGGGGAGAGGCTGATATTCTCCTGCATACCTCTTTGTCATTGGTAGAAATCTGCCCTTATCTGCAGGGTATGTGTTCCAAGACTCCCAGTGGGTGCCTGAAACCATGGATAGTAACCAAACCCTATACATGCTATGGGTGTTTTCTTCTACATACAGACCTATAATAAAGCTTAATTTATAAATTAGGCATGGTGTGAGTTTTTTTTATTTTAATGATTTTTATGTATTTATTTGAGAGAGAGAGCATGTGTGAGCAAGCAGAAGTTGTGGAAGGGACCATGGGAGAGGGAGAAGCTGACTCCCCACTGAGCGGGGAGCCCAATGCAACTCTGGGCTCAGTCTGAGGACCTTGAGATCATGACCTGAACTGAAGGCAGAGGCTTAACCAACTGAGCCCCCAGGTGACACAGCCATGGTATGTGATTAACAGCAATGACTAATAATAAAATAGAACAATTAACAATATAGTATATTAAAAGTTACATGAATGTGGTCTCTCTCTCTCTGTCCGCCAAAATATTTCATTGTCTAGTACTCATCCTTTTCCTTGTAATGACATATGTTCAAATGCCTATGTGATGAGATGAAGTAGGGTGAGTAAGGCAGACATTGTGATGTAGCATTAGGCCACTGGTGATCTACAGATGATATGTCAGAAGGAGGACCATCAGCTTTCAAGTGGCAGTTGACCTCACGTAACTGAAATCACAGAAAGCCAAAGATGGGGAGATTGCCTACTCTATTCTTCTATACCACTGAAAGGAAAATTTACTTAGGATTGAATTTCTTAATCAGTCTTGATATTATTGGAAATTGCTCCCAAAACTTAGAATCTTCTTGTTTTTATTAGTTTGGATGGCTGCTATATCCCTTGACTCTTTCTGTTTCTGTAAATATTTTAAGAAGTTGGGAGGACTAAATTGTGGAATGTTAGCTTAAGGTCATCTTTACTTGGATTTCCATCACAGGCAGAGGAAACAATATGAGCTAAGTCAGAAAGGTGAGAAAATGGGGGTGTTTCTGGGAAATGGCTAGATTCCAGGAGTTATACAATTTTATTATCGATAGTGAAATGGGGAGCCATTAAAATTTTCCACCTGCAATTTGGCATTACGAAGCTGTATTTAATAAAAATTTATCTGACTACAGTGGGAAGAATTAGTCCAACGTGTCAAGGACCACTTTTGAGGTGTATTGTCATGGTTCAAGTGAAAGGGGATTCCGGGCAATACAAAATGGAGACATTTAACTAAAGTATGTAAGACTCAGGAGTCAGATTGCAAAATGGTTAGTTGTCAGAGTCAGAGAGTTTGCTTACTTATTAATTCACCTCTAGCCACTTAAATCCATGTGATCTTAGGCATGCTTCTCAGTATCTCTGAGTCTCAGAATTGAGGGCAATTATTGGATACTCTTTACAGGGCTCCTAAATATGCCAATAATACTAACTCCATAAATTTAAGCCATTATTATGACTCACATTTCATGTTCCAGAAAATTAGCTCACTAGGAGGAACAGTGACAGAGGTAGATATCAACCCTCCTGAATACCAAGTTTTTTACATAAAAGGTGTAATAAGCATGCATTTGCCTGTTTCCTGCTCAGCCAGCAAAGCTTGGCAGGAAATGGCCTCAAATCAGCATTAGTGGGCTAGGGACCCCATTTTGTTCTTCCTAAATGTAGATATCACTTCGAAGTATTGCCGTGTGATTCCTAGTCTGTTTAAATGAAATTGGATTTGATATGTGAATATACTGAGTAATTATTTTCCTCTTAAAGGCTGGAAGATAAATCCTGTGTTTACTTTACAAGCACTGACTCTACCTGTGAACAACTATGTTTTTCCTGCTTTTTCATGTGTGATTCAAAAGCTTTGATTTCTCAGTGAATCTGTTATGCTAACAAAGGTGTTTTCATTTGTGTACTTTTCATTAACTTATACAGATGAGAAAAATGAGACTGTATTAGTATAGTACCTCATCTGTTTAATTATTTGTAATAAGTAATTGGAAGGCATGTAAATGAATATGCCTTCCCTATCAGAGGCAAGTGGAAAGCTTTTCCTACTAAAATTAAATGATTTCCAGCACACTTCTTAAAACAGCAAAGACATAATCTTGGAATTTCTCTTAATATTTCACTACTCGGAGAGAGATCAGTAAATGTTAGAAATTAGAGCATACCTACCTTACGAAATCAAGAATTTCTCTTGCCAGGGCACCTGGGTGGCTCAGTCAGTTAAGCATCTGACTTTTGACTTTGGCTCAGGTCATGATCTCAGGGCTGTGAGATGAAGCCCTGAAGTTTACCTCCTCCTCTCCCATCTGTATGTCTTTTATTTCCTCTAGTTGCTTACTGCGTTAACGATGTCCTCTATTTCAGAGGGGAATACAAGTGATGTGAACAGACATGTTGTAATGTTTTATGTCTTAGGAGGATAGCATTCAGCTTTTAATCATTGATTATGATGTAAGCTGGAAGTTTTTCTTTTCTTTTCTTCTTTTTATTTTTAGCTGTAGGATTTTTATATCTGCTTTGATTAGTTTGAGGGAGTTCCCTTATTTCTAGTTTGCTGCTAGTTTTTCTATCATTTTAATCATGAATGGGTATGAAGAAATCTCTTTTACATCGATTAAGATAAATATATATTTTTTCCTTTTTGGTGTATTAATATGGTGAATTACATGGTTTAGATTTCAAATGTTAAGAAAGCCATGAATCCTGAGATAAACCATACCTGGTAATGACCCTCATTTTAAATATATAATAACATATATCTATGTCTATATCTATATAGTTGGATTTGAGTTTCTGGAGTTCTGTTAAATTTATCTGCATCTAAGTTAATGAGGGGTTTTGAGGTCTAGTTTTCTTTTTTTGTAAGGTCTTTGGATTTTTCAGATCAGGATATTTCTGACCTCATAAAATAAGCCGGGGAGACTGTTTTCTGAAGAATTTATGTAAAACCGATATTATTTCTTTCACAGGTGTTTGGCAGAATCCACACTGGACTCATCTCAGCCTAGAATTTTCATCGGGGACAATCTTTAAAGATAGATTCAATTTCTCTAATAGATAAAAGGTTTTCTGGCTTATAGTTTTCTCCTTGTTTGAGCTTTGGCAGTTTGCATCTTAAAAGGGATTTGTATACTTCATCTTCATTGTTGATTTATCGGCCTGTGATTATTGATAATATTCTATATATATATATTTAAGATTCTATTTATGTAGAATCTTATTTGACACAGAGAGGCAGGCAGAGAGAGAGAGAGAGAGCGGGAAGCAGGCTCCCTGCTGAGCAGAGAGCCTGATGCGGGGCTCCTTCGCAGGACCCTGAGATCATGACCTGAGCTGAAGGCAGAGGCTTTAACTCACTGAGCCACCCAAGCGCCCCTATATTTATCTTTTGATGCTTGTAGGATTTGCAGTGATGTTTGTAGTATCTGCAATTTGCTCTTCTTTGTCCTGATTGGTATGATTTAAAAAACTATAAATTTTAATCATCTTTTCAAAGAACCAGCTTATGGTTTCATTGTTTTTTTCCCTATTGTTTCTTCTTTTATTTCATTCTTTTTTTTTTTTAAAGATTTTATTTATTTGACAGAGAGAAACACAGTGAGAGAGGGAACACAAGCAGAGGGAATGGTAGCAGGAGAAGCAGGCTTCCCACCGAGCAGGGAGCCCAATGCGGGGCTTGATCCCAGGACCCTGGGATCATGACCTGAGCTGAAGGCAGACGCTTAACGAATGAGCCACCCAGGTGCCCCTCATTCTTTTTTTTAATCAGCTTTTTCTTACTGATAACTTTGTGTTTGACTTTTACCCCCTCTTTCTTAAGGTAGAAGATAACATCATTGATATAAAACCTTTCCTCTTTTCCGATATAAACATTTAAAATGATTATTTTCCTTCTAAGCACTGCCTAGCCTCATCCCACAAATACTGATACCCTATGTTTTGATTTTCATTGATTTAGAGTATTTTTAGTTTTATTTATACTTTCTTCTTCAATTTATGGATTATTTGTAACCCATGTTGTATTGATTAATTTCCAAATATTTGGAGGTTTTTCAGATCTCATCTTTTTTCTTTCTTGTATAATGTCACTTGGTCAGAGAACATATTTTGTACAAGTTCTGTCCATTTAAATTCATTGAGATTTTTCTTGTGGCTCAGAATGTGTTCCAGCCTCATGAATGTTCCCTTTTACTTAAAAAGAATGCATATTTAATGTGGGTTTGGGTGGAGTATTCAATGAATATAAAGACCTGCAAGTTGACTGGTAGTATTTTTCAAGTCTTACACATCCTTTCTGATTTTCTGGCTAGTTCCTTAATAAGAAGTGACCGAGAAGTACTGAAATCTCTAGGGGTAATTATGGATTTGCCTAGTTCTCATGAAATTTTGCTTCAGATATTTTGAAGCTCTGTTATTTGGTCCATACACATTTGGAATGATTATGTCCTCTTGATAAACTGACTGCTTTCTCTTAGTGAAAGTCCCCTCTTTGTCCCTGGTAATATTTCCTGTACTGTGATCTACTTTTTCTGATATTAATATAATAACTCCAATTTTTCTTTTGAGCTTTTTTTTCACAGTATATCTTGTTGAATCCTTTTACTTTTAATTTTCCTGTGTCTTTATATTTACATTGGATTTCTTATAGTCAGCACGTAGTAGAGTTTTGCTTTTTTATCCCATCTGATAATTTGTGCCTTTTAGTTGGAATGTTTAGATAATTTATATTTAACATAAATATGGGTTTTAAGCATACCTCTTTAAATTTGTTTCCATTTCTTGCCAGCTGTTCTTTTTAATCTTTTTTTCTATTTTTCTATTTTTCTATTTCTAGTTTTGCTTTTTTATCCCATCTGATAATTTTTTCTATTTCTTCTATTTAATCTTTTTTTCTATTTTTCTATTTTTCTATTTCTAGTTTTGCTTTTTTATCCCATCTGATAATTTTTTCTATTTTTCTATTTCTAGTTTTGCTTTTTTATCCCATCTGATAATTTGTGCCTTTTAGTTGGAATGTTTAGATAATTTATATTTAACATAAACATGGGTTTTAAGCATACCTCTTTAAATTTGTTTCCATTTCTTGCCAGCTGTTCTTTTTAATCTTTTTTTCTATGATCTTATGGACTGTACATTTTTTTTTATAATTTCATTTCATCTTCTCTATTGCTTTAAGAACTATACCTCTTTAAAAAAGAAAAAAAAAGAATTATACCTCTGGTCGCTTTAGGTTTTATAATATGCATTTTTAACTTATCACCATCTATTCTCGAGTAATACAATACTTCATATATAATACAAAAACTTTACTGCAGGGTATTTCACATTCCTTCATCATTCTTCATGCTATGGTGGTCACACATTTTTCCTTCTGCTTATATTATAAATTCCAAAATACATTGCTGTTATATTTGTACTAAATACTCAAGACTATGTAAAAAGATTTAAAAGAGTAACAAAATTTTTTTAATGCACACTCTTAATATTTGCAATTCCCAGGACTTGCCATATCTTCTTCTGTTTATATTTCTACTTCTGCTAAATTTCCTTCTGCTATCATTTTTCTCCTTCCTGAGGAACTTTAGCATGTCTTTCAGTGCAAGTTTGTTGAGGTGAATTCTTCCAGCTTTTGTTTATCAGAAAAAAAAATCTTTATTTAGTTTCCTTTTTGAAAGACAGTGACATTACTTTAAACTGTAAATAAACTTGGGAAAAGAGACATCTTTAATGTATTCCATTTTCTGACCTAGAATCTCTCTCTTTCTCTACATATATACTTACATTATACTTATTTTATATAGATAATATCTATTTTTATATATTTTGTAGATTTTTAAAAGTCTACAAAATGTACTATTAAAGTAAATATATTTATATATATATATTAAGTATAGATATATATACATACTCCTAATATTTCTTGTCTCTTTTTATGTTTGTACCACTGCTGTGAGTGCAATTATTCTTATACTTTTTTTTTTTTTTT
>CM053613.1:88173452-88217668 GCA_028646535.1 Procyon lotor | reverse complement strand
GGGTGTGGGTGGGTAGGGATAGGGTGGCTGGGTTGTGGACATTGGGAAGGGTATGTGCTGTTAAGTGCTGTGAAATGTGTAAGCCCAAAGATTCACAGACATGTACCCTGGGGCCAAAAATACATTATATGTTAATAAAAATTAAAAAAAAAAGAAAAATAAGCAAATAGCATAGACATCTTAATAATATTTATTTTTCCAATCCATGAGCATGAGATGTTTTTCCATCTCTGTGTCTTCCTCAATTTCCTTTAGAAGCGTTCTCTAGTTTTTAGAATACAGATCCTTTCTTTGGTTAGATATATTCCTAGGTATCTTATGGTTTTTGGTATACACACACACACTCTGGAATATTACTCAGCCATTAATATTAATGGGAAGAATACCTCCCATTTAAATCAACATGGATGGAAATGGAGGGTATTATGCTGAGTGCATTAAGTCTCATAGAAAGACAATTATCTCATGGTTTCACTCATAGGTGGAATATAAGAAACGGGGCACAGGATCACAGGGGAAAGGAGGGAAAACTGAATGAAAAGTCATCAGGGAGACAGAAAAACCAAGAGGGACTCTTAACTATAGGAAACAAACTGAGGGTTGCTGGAGGAGAGGTGGTTGGGGTATGGGGTGATTGGGTGATAGGCACTAAGGAGGGCACTTGATGCAATTAGCACTGGGTGTTATATGTAACTGATGAACTGTTGAACACTACATCTGAAACTAATGATGCACTCTATGTTGGCTAATTGATTTCCATTTAAAAAAACTGAAAAAAACAATTTTAAACAATAGGTAGAAATTTTAGTGTCTGAATACTGTAGGAAAGACCATTTTTACATAATGAGTCCAGGCAAGTCACCAAAAAACAAGCAAACAACAACTGGGGGACATCCGAATCCAGAGCAATAATAATCCATTACTGCTACAATAATTTACCCAAAATGTTCAGTCTTCATCTAAAATTATGAGACATACTGAGAAACTGGAAACTGGCCATATGGAGAAAGAAAACAATCAGTAAAACTTGTCTCTGACGTTAAGTCAACTATTATAACTATTTTCAGAGAAAAAAAAGTAAGTTTAAATGAAATATTTGACAGCAAACACTCACCACAGAGGATATAAAAAAATGTTACGGAAAAAATACATTCTGAGGTTAAGAATAGTAACTGAAAATGAAAAGTTCACCAGAAGTGCTTGACTGCATATTTGAGTTAGCAAAGAATCAGTGAATGTAAAGATAAGTCAACAGAGATAAGCCAGTCTGAGCAACAGAATGAACAATGAATTAAAAAAAAAAAAAAAAACAGATCCTGAGAGACCTGTGTGTGTTACCATTACTATACACATAATAGGGGTTCCAAAAAGACAAAAGAGAAAGAGGCAGAAAGTAATATATATAGTAGAAAAAATAATGACCAAAACCATCTCAAATGTGAAGAAAAGCCTTAACATACATATCTAAAAAGCAACAAAATCCAAGTAGGATAAACTCTAAGACCTCCACACCTAAACCCAACATGGTCAAACTTTCAAAAGACAAAGCTAAACAAGAAATCCTGAAGGAAGCAGGAAAAAAAATGACCATGACATACAAGAGATGCTCAGAAAGACTGGCAGATGCATTCTCCTCAGACACCATGGGTTGCAGAACATGGGGGTGGTGGTGATATATTTAATGTGCTCAGTGGGGGGACGGGGAAATACTTCCTACCAACCAAAATAAAGACATTCCCAGATAAACAATTACTGAGAAAAGGTTGTTGCTTGCAGACTTGCCTTACAAGTTATAGTAAAGGAAGTTCTTCAGGCTGATAAGAAGTAGCTCAAATCAGCACAAAGAAATAAAGCACTGATAAAGATAATTACAAAGATAAACATAAAAGATAGTGTGTGTGTGTGTGTGTGTGTGTGTGTGTGTATTTACTCTTGTCTTAATTGACTTAAAGGGTAACTACAGGAAACATCGTAACAATGTAGCATTTGGCTTACATAAACTATCATTTGTTTCACAATGATAACACAAAGCAGAGGCTGAGAAGTGAGCAAAATTTCTATATGCTATTTGAATTAAGTTATTATTCATAAGAAATAGATTGCTTTAAGTTAAGATTGCATTCTGCTATTTTCAGAGCAACCTAAGAGATGCTAAGAAAATTACAGAGAAGATGATCCACAAAAGAACAGCTAAAAAAAAAAAAAAAAAGCAATTAAAATGACACACTAGGGAATATCACGTAACACAAAAGAAAAGAAGAAGATGAAGGATGGGGGGGACAACAAATGACATGAGACAGAAAAATATAGAGAAAAATGGAGATGTAAATCCAACCATCTCACTAATTATGTCACATATAAAATGACTCAACACTGTAATCAAAATGTAGAGATTATCAGGCTGGATGAAAATCAGAATCCATCTATGTGCTGCCGATAAGAGACAGACTTTACAGCCAAAGAAAACAAATAGCTTAAAATTAAAAAGAGAAGAAAACATGCCAAGCACACAGTAACCACAAGAGAGCTGGGGTGGCTACACCAATATTGAAAAAAATAGATTTTAAGATCAAAAGGAGTTACTAAAAACAAAGACAGGCATTTTATAATGATAAATGGTCAGTTCACCTGGAAGATACAATAAATATATATGAGCTGAACAAGAAATACACGAAACACAATTTGGTAGAACTGAAGGGAGAACTTTATCAACAGTAGTTGCAGATATCAATAGTCTCTCAGTAACTGACAGAAGGAGACAGAAGATAAGCCAGGGTATGGAAGACTTGAATAATACTATTAAATAATTTGACCTAATTTACATTTATAGAACATTTTACTCAACAATTAAATTTACTTTTCTTACGTGCATATGGAACATTCTTCAGAATAAATGCACTAGGCCATAAAACAAGTGTTCGTAAATTCTGAAGGACTAAAATCATGGCAAGCATCTTCTTTAGCCAAGACTGAATTAAATTAGAATCTAATCACATAATTAAATTAGAAATCAGTAACAGAATACTTGAGAAAACCATAAAAACTTGAAAATTAAACCATACTTGTGATACTAGGTGATACCGAAGGTTAGTTCAACATGTACACAAAAGAACCTTGCAGTTTTTAGATGCCCTACTGACTCACAAATATTATCGATTTCCTGTTATTTGTCAGTATGTTGGGCACTGGGTATATGATGAAGTGAGAATAGATACAATGCCTCATATAATGACTACACATTTTAATAGTTAAAATAGTACAATTACGTCCGAAATTAAATCACAAGTTCTTTAGCTGTATAGGTTTTCCTAGAAGGATGTAGAAAGAACACAGAGTAGGTAGAGTGAGCGATTGTCGATTAAAGCTGCTTAGAGGAAACAGAGGTCTGAAGAGTGCGAACATACTTGGAAAAAAGGAGAAATGACAAGAAAATGGTCCCAGATATATGGAGGGCTTCTCCCAGAAACAACCACAGCCCATCCAGCACAGTATCTGTGATGTACGTTAGTGGGATGGGAACACCGGGGGAAATAAAGCTGCGGAGGACAGATCCTTGGGAGTTTTACAAGACAGACTAAAGGGTTTGGATTTTATTATGATGGGAAAGGAAATCTTCAAAAATTTTAAACAGAAAAATAATACTAGCTTTGCATGCTAAAGGATCCTTCTTTCTGCTTCTTAGATAATATGTGAGAAAGGGGCGAGGCCAGAGACCGTGGTGAGTACCCAGGTGATAGTGATAGTAGTGGCAGGCTGGGGCTGGCACAGACCCACCCACTCGTCACAGGTGGTGGTTACACCGTTTAGCTGCACAATTTCAAGTCTGCCCTGTGAGGCAGCCAGGTAGAGACTGCCTTCAGGCAGCATCACACGCTACTGATTTAGAGCTTAGCAAAGAAAGCTGGAGAAGAGAGAGCAAAGAGATGCTAATAAATTATAGGAGTGAAGGAGTGTGTGTAAGGCGAGTGTATGTAAGGTGAAACGAGAAAATCTGGAATCACAGCATTGGAGGGATTGCCTCACAAAGATAGTAGAGAAGCTGTGGCCAGAAAAGGAGGAGGAAAACCATGGGCAAGTCATAGCACAAAAATAAATATTTTAAGAAGGAGCAAGAGTTTGATAAATATAGCTGATCTAATTATCACAATAATTATTGAAGCACCTTCATAATTTAATAATAATCAATTTATGCTCTAATTAATTTGCCCATTTGTCCTGTCATTTGCTTGACATCCTCTCTTAAATCTGATATCCTATGGCATTTCAGTATTCAAGAAAAGAGTCCTTCGATTATATGTGTATAGTAATTTGTAGTAAACCTTAAAAATGTTATTCCTACTTCAGAAGTGTGCATTAAACCCTCTGAACAATCTGTCTCAAATAGTTTGAGATTATATGAATTTTTAATTTTCAGAAAAGTAGTTTAACTCATCTAATAGCCACAGTTAATTTAATATTGATTCAGTAGAGAAGGTATCGGCAGTTGTATAACCTCATGGTCAAAACAGCATTTTATCAAGGTAGAGAAATTATATAGGAATAGCTACTAGTAGTGGTTTATATTTTTTCAATTCCAACTGCCATGGTACATAATGCCGGTGCTCACAGACCCAGGGAATTTATATAAAGCTCCTCATATTTCTTCCAACATCCTCTCTCAGGTTTATGTTATACGGGTCACCATGCTTAAGCCTAGGAAGCAGTGATTTGCTTTGGCTTTGTGGTTCTCCATAATATGTTTGGAAACAATTGCTAAACCACATCTTTACTTTATTGCTAACTGTCCAATCCTTTGCAGACTGTCCATAGGTTTCTACCAAATGCTGCCTTGTGAGTTGGGCAGGATTCAGGGGGGAAAATGGAGGTTCCAGAATCTGAGATGCTTCCTTCTTACGATGCTTTCTATCACATTTGCACTGCAAAACATAATAGCACTTCCCATGAGGGAGCAAAAGATATTGCTCCCTCTGTGGCTAACTGGTTTCCTCATTTCAAGTTTCTATAGTCACTAGTGTGCCTTTACAACTGTCAGGGTATGTTCTTATAAATTTGCTATCTCCAGTTTCACAAAAATTCTGGCAAAGCACAGATTACCGAAGCCTTTTGACAGGGTAAAGGAGTCTCCAAGAGATTAACTGATACAGCTAGGAACAACAGCATACATGTGAAAAGTATTTGGCTTTGAGATGAGTCACATATGGGCTTGAATCATAGCTTCGTCTTTTATAGGGCTGTGTGGTCTGACATCAGCAATTTTTTTTTAAATATCACTCTTTTTTTATTAAGATTGCTTATTTATATGTTTGACTGAGAAAGAGTGAGGGAGAGAGAAGGAGCAAGCACAAGCAGAGGGAGAGAAAGAAGCAGACTCCGTGTTGAACAGGGAGCCCAACATGGGGCTCGATCCCAGGACCCTGAGATCATGACCTAAGCTGAAGGCAGACGCTTAACTGACAGAGCCACCCAGGTGCCCCAGAAAATTTAAAAGATCTTCTCCACTTCAGTAAAGTCATTTACTTTGTGAGTTGGTAGTGAGGATTACACAAAACATGTGCACAATTCATGTAAGTTTTTGTCATCATCATTAAAGTCGAGTCTTCAGACCCTCATTAATACTGATGTCTCTGGTTCTCACAGACCTGCTTCTCAAAGGGTGCAGCTAGACTGTCTGGAGGAAAAAACAGAATAATGCTGTCTTTATCTTCTTTTTCCAGATTAATGATTTATTCCTTCTCTTTGGATTTTCTTAGAAATTAAATAAAATATGACATAAGATTTCCATAATTTAAAAGTATTACATAATTTTTGATGCTAATTAAATTTACGATGTTTTTAAGAAACACAGGTCCACTGATGTGGTTCTTGTTAACATATTGCTTTACTTTGGTCATCCCTGAAATGCACCGAGAAAAAAGTTGGCTTTTCAATTACTGCTAGTATAACCCATTAGATCCTTTGGCTAGAGTTAAGATTTATGAAGAAGTAAATTATCTTCAAAGAGCTTTATAATATTGTCAAGTATGGTATATGGGTATATGTGTTACTGTCTATTAATATCAACTGACAAAGTAAGGGTAAGGCAGTACTTTTAAATAAATGGGGAAAACTCTTAACAACAAAATCCTCTGTTTATGTACAATATTCAAAATACTTTACAAGGATGTCTCATTAATAATTAAGCAAGACAAGCTATCAAGTGAGATATTTATTAAAAAATTTCCAACTAACATTGTTTCTCATTTATAATACTGAAACTATTCAATTACATTCCTTATTAGATGACACGGTTTTAACATCAGTAAGTGTCATACCCAGACTCAGATTCACTACCAAACTGGACAAGGAAACAGTTTCTACAGAAAATTCCCATCGCGGTGTTCTGTTTTTGTCTTACCCCAAGTGAATATTTACAAATAAAATCCATCATTATTTTTATGTATTGTCATATGACATGGTTATATGTAAGTTAATGAGATTGATTTCCTTTTAGAGTCACTCTTTTAAGTTTCTTTATGTCCTGGGAACTATGTATTATTGGCCAACCCTCCCCCCCATAAAAGAGAGAGAGAAAGAAACAAAAAGAAAAAAGTAAGTGTAGAAAAACGTTTATTAACAAAAGAGTACCAATTTTCTTTGGGCACATATGTATGTTTATAAAGATAAAAAAGATCTAGAGGTACATAAAACTAACCTGAAAGTCAAAGTTATATCCAGGGAGCTGGGGTACAAGGAAAGGGGAACTGGGGTAGAAGAAAAGATCTCAGGGGTGCTTTAGATGCATTTGTGTGTTACATTTGAAAAGCTAAGTGCATTTATCTAATAAAATTATCATTTACTCTAAAAATTAAATTTATTATGAGGATGACAGACCATGTACAACTAAGATGTCAAGATATTAAAGTTGCTATTGTTTCTAGCTCATTCTTACAGTAAAAAGACAAGGCAAAGCCCTCTGTCTTTATATCTTTTAAGGCACATACCTTTGAGGCTGCTTTCCCTGTATAAAACACTTTAACTTTCACTATTCTTTAGTCTTCATGACAGTCTTTGATATTTAGGCTCATTCTTCAGCCATTTTAAAGAAGTGGAAGCTTAAAGAAGGGTTGCATGAATTACCACCGAAGCTTGGTCTACATATCTTTTATTTTTTTAACCACTCTTTTTTTTTTTTTTTTTTAACCACTCTTAAGAGTGTCCTTTTTAAAAGAAATTTTACTAAGCAAAGAAATTCATGAATGGATGAATCATACCAAATAAGGTGCTTTGGAGATAGATGGCACTCAACAAAATCTTGCAACAAAATGGATGCTGATATATATTCATAAATGTATATACATGTCAATTTTTTTCTTACTCATTAACAGTTTTTTCTTACTCATTAAGAGTAAAGTTTACTCATTGAGAGTAAAGACAAAAATACTTTGTGTTGTGTGTTACTACTACTAAACGTAGTATACAGAGTCCAAGATTGTTTGCCCTAAAGGAAAATTCCATACCAAACAATTAGTCACTTTCCCAACTGAAGCTATTTGGAAGACAAAGAGTGGGCATCAAATGTGAAATAACTGCCCCTCTCAGTAATGCTTGCCTCAGTCCCAACACAGCTGGCCTCCTCTCCCAGAATATCAACCCAAATCCCAGCTCATACTGTGTTTCCCAATGCGGAAGTTTACAGAGCCTCAGCTCCTGGGGCAGTGGCAATGGGTCTCATTTCACAAAGAGACCAGAGCACACCTAGTTAAAATGTGCCACATTCAGGCTAGGGCCCAAACACTGTCCACAAGAGAGAAAGAGAGCTTCTGCAAATGATGGGCCTGAAGGACGAAGTGGCCAGGAAAAAACAAGAGAGCACATGCAGTACACAATGGAGACACACTTGGAAGTGCCGGACCCTCAGGAACAAGGGACACCACATGGCAGGGCACTACATGAGCTCTTTCTCATAAAACCGTTACCCTCAAGTATATGAGATGTAGCTGGCTTTCTTAACACACATAAACAAACACAGAGAGGCAAACAAAATGAGGAGACAGAGAAATTTATCCTAAATGAAAGAACAAGACAAGGCCATAGCCAGAAATTTGAGTGAAACATATATATAAGTAACATGTATGATAGAGAATTTAAAGCAATGATCAAAGGATATACACTGAACTTGAAAAAACAATGGAAGACAAGAGTGAGCCCTTTAATACAGAGATAAGCAACAACATAGCAGAAATAAAGGGCTCAATAAAAGAAACAAGAAACGTGTGATAAAATGAACAGCAGGATTGAAGAAGGAGAGGAATGACTTAACAATGTAGAAGATAGAGGAATGGAAATAAAGCTGAAAAAAAGAGAAGTAAGAATTATCCAAAATGAGAATAAACTTAGGGAACTCAGTGAGTCTATCAAATATAACATTCATATTAAAGGAATCTCAGTAAAAGAAGATAGAGAAAAGAAGACAGAAAATTTATTTGAAGAAATAAGAGCTAAAAACTTCCCTAATTCAGGGAAGGAAACAGATATTCAGATCCAGGAGGCACAGAGAACTCCCATCAAACAAAAGCAGACACATACAAAAACATTGTAATTAAATTGGCAAGATTCAGTGATTACAAAAAAATAAATAAATAAAAGAAGTTAAGACAAAAGAAGACAGCAATTTACAAGGAAAAACCCATAAGTCTAGCAGGAAATTTTTCAGCAGAAACTTTGCAAGCCAGAAGAGAATGCCTTGATATATTAAAAGTGCTGAAAGGGAAAAATCTGCACCTAAGATATTCCAGCAAAGCTATCATTCAGAGTAGAAAAAAAGAGTTTTCCACACAAATAAAAACTCAAGGACTTTGTGACCACAAAACCAGCCCTTCAAAAAATATTAAAGGAAAGTGAAAAGGAGAGACCAAAAAGCGTCAGTATAAAAGTAGGAAACACAAAAGAAGTAAAAATGAATACTTCTGTAAAAAAAACAGTCAAGGAAACCACATAATAAAACAACATAAAATATAACAACATATACCTAAAACGTGGAGAGGAGAGGAGTAATGACCGTCAACTTAGTATTACTAAAGGAAATCGTCAAAAAGAAAGACAAGGATCAGAAACAACCACAAAACATATAATAAAATGACAATATATATCTATCAATAATTACTTTGAAGATAAACGGACTAAATGTTCCAATAAAAAGATATAGGGTAACAGAGGGATAAAAAACAAGACTCATGCATATGCTGTCTATAAGAGACTCATTTAATACCTAAAGATACCTGCAGATTAAAAGTGAGGTGATGGAGAACATATATCAGCAAATAAGTGAAGACCAAAAAAAAAAAAAAGCCAGAACAGCAATACTTATATCAGACAAAATCAACTTTAAAGCAAAGACTGTAACAAGAGACAAAGAAGGTCACTATTAATAATAAAAGGGACAATCCATCAAGAAGATAGAACAATAGTAAATATTTATACACCCAACATGGGAGCAACCAAATACATAAAATAGTTCATAACATAAAGGAACTAATGAATAATAATCCATAACAGCAGGGGATTTTAACACCCCACTTACATCAATGGACAGATCATCTAAACAGAAAATAAACAGGGAAACAATGTCTTTGAATGATACATCGGGACATACGGATTTAAGAGATATATTTGGAACATTCCATCCTAAAAGAGCAGGATACACATTCTTTTCAAATACACATGGAACATTCTCCAGAATAGACCATATTTTAGGGCACAACATAAACTGCAACAAATTCAAGAAGATTAAAGTCATATGATGCATCCTTTCTGACTACAACAATGAAACTAGAAATCAATCATAAGGAAAAAATCTGTTAAGACCACAAATACATGGAGATTAAATAACATGCTACTAAACAATGAATAGATCAACAAGGAAATAAAAGAAGTAAAAAAGTACACAGAAACAAATGAAAATGAAAACACAATAATCCAAAACCTTTGAGATGCAGAAAAGAGGTTCTAAGAGGGGAATTTATAGCAATATATGCCTACCTCAAAAAGTGAGAAAAATCTCAAATAGTCTATCCAACCTTGCATCTAAAGGAACTAGAAAAAGAACTCACAAAACCCAAACCAACAGAAGGAAGGAAATAATAAAGATTAGAGCAGAAATACATGATTTAGAGACTAAAAAACAATAGAACAGATCAATGAAACCAGCAGCTGATTCTTTGAAAAAAAAATCAATAAAATTGATAAATCTCTAGCCAGACTCCTCAGAAAAAAGAGAGAAAGGACTCAAAATCACAAATGAGACAAGAGAAATAACACCACAGAAATTCAACTATAAGAGAATATTATGAAAACCTATATGCCAACAAATTGGACAACCTGGAAGAAATGGATAAATCCCTAGAAACAAGTAACCTACCAGAAGTGAAACGGGGAGAAACAGAAAATTTGGACAGACTGATAACCAGCAAAGAGATTGAATCAGTAATCAAAAAACTCCCAAAAAACAGAAGTCTCAGACCAGATGGCTTCGCAGAGGAATTCTACCAAACATTTAAAGAAGAGTTCTTCTTTAATTCTTCTCAAGCTTCTCAATTCTTCTCAATTATTCTCAAATCTTCTCAATTCTTCTCAAGCTATTCCAAAAGGTAGAAGAGGAAGAAAAACTTCCATTCTATGAGGCCAGCATTGCCCTCATACCCAAACTTAATAAAGACATCACTAAAAAGAAAACTACAGGCCACTATTTCTGATGAACATAGATGCAAAAATCCTCAACAAAATACTAGCAAATAGAACCCAACAATATATTTTTAAAAAGTCACTCACTAGGCGCCTGGGTGGCTCAGTTGGTTAAGCGACTGCCTTCAGCTCAGATCATGATCCTGGAGTCCTGGGATCAAGTCTCACATCAGGCTCCCAGCTCCACGGGGAGTCTGCTTCTTCCTCTGACCTTCTCCCCTCTCATGCTCTCTCTTGCTCTTCCTCTCTCAAATAAATAAATAAATGAATAAAATCTTGGAAAAAAATCATTCACCATGATCAAGTGGGATTTACTCCTGGGTTGCAATAATGGTTTTTATATTCGCAAATCCATTAACGTGATACATCACATCAACAAGAGAAAGGATAAGAACCATATGATCATTTCAACAGATACAGAAAAAGCATTTGACAAACTACAACATCTATCCATGATAAAATCCTCGGCAAAGAAAGTTTAGAGGGAACTTACCTCAACATTATAAAGGCCATGCATGAAAAAGCCAAAGATAATATCACCCTCAAAGGGGAAAAACTGAGAGCCTTTCCCCTAAGGTCAGGAACAAGACAAGGATGTCCACCGTCACCATTTTTATTCAACCTAGTACCGAAGTCCCAGTCATAGCAATCAGACAACAACAACAGCAAAAATAAAAAGCATCTAAATCAGTAAGGAAGGAAAAAAAAAATCATTATTTGCAGAAGACATGATACTATATATAGGAAACCTAAAAGACTCCACCAAAGAACTGCTATAAGTGATAAACTCAGTAATGCTACAGGATACAAAACTGACATACAGAAATCCATTGCATTTCTATACACCAATAATGTAGCAGTAGAAAGAGAAATTAAGAAAAAAATTTAAAAAATTAAGAAAAATTAAAAATTTATTTAATTAAAAAATTAAGAAAAATTAAGAAATTAAAAAAATTAAGAAAAAAATAAGAAAAGTAAGAAACTTTAAAAATCTTAAAAAATAAAAAAATTAAGAAATTTAAAAAATTGATTCTTAATTAAAAAATTAAGAAATTGAGAAAATTTTAAATTCCATTTTACAACTGCACCAAAAATATGATACCTAGGATTAAGCCTAACCAAAGAAGTGAAAGAGCTGTACTCAGAAAGCTATAAAACACTGACAAAAGAAACTGAGGATAACACAAAGAAGTGTAAAGACATTCCATGCTCATGGACTGGAAGAACAAATATCATTAAAATGTTTATACTACTCAAACGATGTACACTCAGTGCTGTGCCTATCAAAATACCAACAGCATTGTTCACAGAACTACAACAAATAATTCTAAAATGTGTATGGAACCACAAAAGACCTTGAAAAAGACAAAGTAATCTTGAAAAAGAAAAGCAAAGCTGGAGGCATCACAATTCTGAACCTCAAGTTATATTACAAAGCTGTAATACAGTATGCTACTGGCACAAAAACAAAGATCAATAGAACATAATATAAAACCCAGAAATAAACCCACAACTGTATGATTAATCATCGACAGAGCAGGAAAGAATAATGGGAAAACCACAGTCTCTTCAACAAATGGTGTTGGAAAAACTGCACAGCTACATGCAAAAGAATGAAACTGGGCCATTTTCTTACACCATACACAAAAATAAATACAAATTGGATTAAAGACTTAAGTGTGAGACCTGAAGCCATAAAAATCCTCAAAGAGAACACAGGCAGTATCTTCTCTGCTATCAGTCATAGCAACTTTTTTCTAGATAGGTCTCCTGAGGCAAGGGAAATAAAAGCAAAAATAAACTATTAGGACTACATCAAAATGAAAAATCTTCTGCACAGTGGAGGAAACGACCAACAAAACTGAAAAAACAACCTGCAAGATGGGAGAAGATATTTGCAAATGACTTGTCTGATAAAGGGTTGGTATCCAAAATATATAAAGAACCTAAAAAACTCAACACCCACAAAACAACTAATCCAATTAGAAAATGAGCAGAAGACATGAACAGATATTTCTCCACAGAAGACCTACAGGTGGCCAAAAGACACAAGAAAAAATGTTCATCATCACTTATCATCAGGGAAATGCAAATCAAAACTACAGTGAATGACTGAAATTAATAACACAAGAAACAAGAGGTGTTGGTGAGGATGTGAAAAAACAGGAACATTCGTGTACTATTAGTGGGAATGCAAACTGGTGTAACCACTGCACAAAACAGTATGGAGGTTCTTTAAAAAGTTAAAAATAGAACTACACTAGGATCCTGCAAATGCACTACTGGGTATTTCCCCAAAAAATACAAGAACACTAATTCAGAAGGATACACACATCCCTATGTTTATAGCAGCATTATTTACAAAAGCCAAGATACAGTAGCAGCCTAATTGTCCATCCACTGATGAATGGATAAAGAAGATGCGGTATGTATATACAATGGAATATTATTCAGCCATAAAAAATAACGAAATCTTGCCACTTATAAGGACATGGATGGAACTAGAGAGTATTCTGCTAACTGAAATAATTCAGAGAAAGACAAATACCATGATTTCACTTATTTGTGGTATTTAAAACACAAAACTAATGAGCAATGGGTAAAAAAAGAGAGAGAGACAAACCAAGAAACAGATTCTTAATTACAGAATACACACTCATGGTCACCAGAGGGGAGGTGGGTGGGGGATGGGGGAAACAGGTGATGGAGATTAAGGAGTGCACATGCTGTGATAAGCACCAGCCATGCATGAAAGTGAATCACTAAATTGTACACCTGAAGTGAATATTACACAGCATGTTAACTAGCTGGTATTAAAGTAAAAACTTCAAAGAAAGGAGAAGCATTAAAATAACTAATTTTAGCAGTGATACCGTTCACTTTTAGTCAGTGAGCACTCAGCCTCTTTGAGTTGTGCTTGATCCTTTTAATAACCAAGCAAGGCATGTACTATTATTTTCTTTCTCCAGAGAAGAATAAAACTAAAGAGGAATTTAATAAATTACTCAAAACATCTACCTTCCGAACTGGGCAAAATCACACTTATGCAGAAGGCCCTGCCCTTTTCTTCCCATATGAAAGAGCTCCCTGTCCAGAATATGTTCTTATCTATTGCCCCAATTTGTTCGTCCTTTAACATTTATCACAACCTAGTCTCCTTTTGCTTATTTAATCTCTGTATCCCCAGTTAGCAAATGTGTACACTTTATGGGAGAAGGAAATTTTATCTATTTACTTAGAAAAGTGTCCAACACAGTTTAATGAATAAAAGACATAATATATTATTACCATTTATGGTTTTACTTGTGCCTTGAGGGAGAAGAAACTTTACAAGGGCAAATTGTTTTCTCCATATCAAATTCCTTACCCTCAAACTTAACAGACCACCTTTATCTTAAACAGACGTTGCATCAATCCAAGTATATCCATTAAAGCAAAATACGCTCAATGTCAGTCACGTTAGGTACTTGATGCATTTTTACAGAAACGGAAGTAATAATATTTGGAAATACAGTCTTAAAACATTTTTATTTTCATCAGTAAGCAATCAGCATCTCCTAAAACAGATGCTTCCACTGCTCATTTATGAAAATTTTAGCGATGTTTGGAAATGGCATTTGAAATCTGAGATATATTATGCCACGTTCTATTTTACTGACTTGGAAGATATCACTATGTTTGTGACTTTAAGATTAACAAAAATATCAAGAAATGACATTTCTTTCTTGCATTGAAATCTGGGTTACAACTATGTATGTATATTGCGTTTTTCTTTTCATGGGAGCAGCAGTATTTTTCATATATATAGTCATTTTCCATATGTATTTTGAGAATAATAACTACCTTGTTCACACATTTAGCATTCTACTCTTATCCTATTTTTGGTAGCAAAATATAATATCCCACCAGCAAAACAGGACTCCTTCCTCAAGTTTTAGGAAGGATCCTGTATCAGAAAGATAGCTCTGATTTTTGTTTTAAAACATAAAATGTCAGGATGCTGAAAAACCAACAGATTGTAATTCAACTGTGTAGGTTTTCTGACAGAAATCCCTGTGCTATGTTCTAAACTCTAGTATTACCAATATGAAGTGGTCTATGGTTTTTGTCCCAGTTGGTATATCCTTTTGCTATTGAGCTGTCTAGAACACTGGTTCCAGATGATCAGCTCTTTCTGGCATGGGTATACCCTAAAAGTGACAGAAAAACCCAGCCTACTTTAACTTTCAAAAGGCACAGAAGTTTGTCAAACATCAATTATCTAATATTTACAGAAAGCACCAGGCGTAGAAGCTATTTTGACAGCATACTATGAACGTTAGCTTTCTCTACACAATGACAATAAGAACCTGAATGCATGTTTTAGATGCCCAGCAAGGAATTCTATGAACTTCAGTGTGCTGGCTGAAAACAGAAAATATGTGGAACAGATTTAACTGTAAAACAGGAATTATTTGACTTTCTTAGGCACCCTGGGATCACTGGATGAAAGAGAAATACTGTGGATTACTGTTATAGACGAACATAAGACAAAATGTATTCCCCACTGAAAAGTTTCAGCCACATCTTCCTGGAGATTTTATAAAAACAGTCTGTGTCTTATATGAAAATTATACATGCACTTTACAGTAAATAACAGATCATTACTAGCTGTTACTGCAAAACTGAAGATACCTTGTCTCCCTGACTCAAGTGTCCCGTGTGGCTAGGACAGACTGGCAGTGAGGGACCCCAGCCTAGAAATGCTATCCTTTCTGGCTGGGCCTGAGACTTCCTTCCCCAGCCCAAGTCACCAGGCAAAGGAGGGGAGAGAGGCAAGAGCAAGAAGAGGGACCTGGAGCCAAGAAGCACTCTGCCTGGGAAGCCTCTTGGTCCCTGTGGGCCTGAGGGCTACCCTATTCCACCCAAACCCTGGCAGCTTGCTGTGCCAGCACTTACCAGCAAGCACTTCCTGCTTATGGGCGGGGAAACTCCATTTCCCCATCCAGAGGCACTAGCCGCTTGGCCTGGGACACTCTTTCATCCCTCAGGCAACATAAAGTGGAACCAAGGGGAGCCCCAGTAGCATCAGATAAACCAAGAATGCCAACATAATGGCACAAAGGGTCTGAAAATTAGATCATAGGAAACATAGCCAAGTCCTGTGTGTTACAGATAAACAAGGCGACTATCTACTAAAATAACAACAAAATGTTAAACAGAACAAAGAGCTGACTAACACAATGGCCAAAATGTCTAAAAAACAAACAAAAAGCACCTATTATACCAAGGACCATTAAAATCACAACTTAGAAAAGACAATTAATTGATGCAAACACTGGGATGTGGGAATCATGTAATAAGAATTTTAAAGTAACTCATAAAAAAAAATCCAAGTAGTTAAAACTTATTAAACAAATGATAAAAACAGAAAGTTTCAGTAAATACACAGAAGCTATAATAAAGAACCAAAAAGAAATTACAAAAGTAAAAAACATATAATCACATATATGAATAAAAATTTTGCTAGATGAGCTTAATAGTTGGGAGACAGAAGAGAGAGTAGGTGAACTGGAGGACAGGTCAAATGAAGTTACCTAATATGAACCAAAAAATAAATTAACAGATCCCTAGATCTATGAAATAATAACAAAAAATCCAACTATTCCTATTCCTATTATGGGATCCTAGAAGGATCCTATTCCTATTAGGGAATCCTAGAAGGAAAAAATAAAAAGTGTGAGGCTAAATGAATATTTGAAAAAATAATGCTGAACATTTTTCACATTCAAGAAGCTGAGTTTCAAGAAGCTGAGAAAACCCAAATATGATCAACCCCCTGCAAAGAATCCACCCCAAGACACATAATTACACTTCTGAAACCTAAATAAAGCCAAGGAGGAAAGCCTTGAGAGCAGCCAGAGAGAAATGACAAATTATCTCTAGGGGAACACCAATTCCGACAGATTTCTTATCTAAGTCCATGGAAGTCCTCCGGGGAAATGGCAGGGCATTTTCCACATGCTGATCAAGAACTTCCCATCATTGCCTGTATGTGGAGTGAATGGGACGAAGGAGAAGTAGACACATTTATTAATAATTTCTTTGACAGCAAGTGGTCTAAATATACCACATAAAAGTCACAGACTAGAGGAGAAGATGTAAATACAAAGCAACTATGCTCTTCCTCTTCCTGCAAGAAAGTTGATTTAAATTCAGTGACAATGAGGTTAAGATAGAGGCTGAGGGTAAATATATGGAAAACATTAACTTTAAAAAATTAGGAATGGTTCTATTAATATGTGATAAAATAGCTGAGCAAAAACAATTACTAGAGACAAAGGGGGAATTACATTAATCGAGGCCAGAAATGTGTATAAGCCAGAGAATCTCAAAATACATGGGAAAAAACCGATAGATCCAAAAGGAGAAATATACACATCTGCGACTGTGGCTGGAAACTTCAGTCTCCTCTTAGAGCTGAGAGAACTACCAGATGGAAAATCGGCAAGGATGTAGGTGATTTGAACAACACAAACAACCAACACAATCTACCTGACATAAATAAATAGTTCACACAATATCAGGAAAATAAACATTTTTTTCACATGCCCATGAAACATTAGCCAAGATAGAACACCTCTAGCCATAGAAGAGACTTGGAAATAGTTGGAAGAATCAACCGTAACTCAAAGCATATTCTCTGGCCATAAAGAGATCAAACTTAAATTTAATACAATAAGGAAAGAAGGAAATCTCTATACATGCGGAAATTAAACACTACGTTTCCAAATGACCCATACATAAAAGAGGTAGATGTAAGGAAATAAAAAATACGCAAAACTGAACAAAAGAGAAAATATATTTAGACAAGTGGGTTCCAGTGGAAGCAGGGCTCAGAAAGAAATGCCTAGCGCTGAAGGTTTGCGTTAGGAAAAAGAAAAGATCTCCAATCAGTAATCTATGTTGCTAACTCAAGAAAATATTAAAAAAGAGCAAAGTAAACCCAGAACAAGCAGAAAGGGGGAAAAATTTTTTTCAATAAAAACTGAATTACTCAACCATTTTGAACTATCAGGACCTGCACTGTTGTTGTATTTGTGAAGAAAGCTTCCTGAAACCCTCATGAATCCTTACTTCTCAAAGTCCCTATTATTTGTACAGTTTTCTGCCTTTCTTTCAAAACAAGCATTGGTAGGAGAGAAAATCAAATTCACTATGTACATCCTCAAGACACACAGTAACTGACCTTAAATATAATTAACATTTTAGCTCCTACTTGCTGAATAATTTTTGTCCTCAATAGAGCTCTTTCTTATTAAAACAACTGGAAAGGCAGGCTTTCACTACTTATTTATAAAGCATTTTTGTATACATCATTTATACATGAACCATTAATAATTTCAACACAATCAACATTTCAGACTCAATTTTCTATGAATTTTATTTTAAATGAAAATTTGTACTGAGATAATTGTAGATTCTTGTGTAGTTCTAAGAAAGAACACAAAGAAACCCCATGTACAATTTATCCAATTTCCCCAAGTGAGATCTTGCAGAAATCCAGTGCATTATCATGACCTATATTTTGACGTTGGTCCACTGTCCACTGATCTCATTCAGCTTTCCTCGGTTTTACTTCTATTAATTTGAGCATGTGTATATGTGTGCACAGTTGCTCTCCACAGTTTTTATCATATGTGTGGATTCCTGGATCCATGACCCAGTCAAGACACTGACAGTTCCCATCCTTACAAGGACCCCATGGGGCCTTTTGTAGCCACACCCACATCCCTCCTGCCTGCCCCTCTCACATTCATCGCTAACACCCGGCCACAGCTATGTTCTCCCTTCCTGAAGTTCCATCATTTCAAAAATGTAATATAGATGGAGTCTTACAGAATGTAACCTTTTGAGATTGGGTATTTTCACTTAGCACAATTCTCTGGAGAGGCATCTAAATTGTTGTATCAATAATTCATTTCTCTTTATAGCTGAGTAGTATTCTGTGGTATGTATGTACCACACTTGGTTTAACCATTCATCTGTTGAAGGACATCTGGCTCTTTCAGTTTTTGACTATTACAAATAAAACTGCTAGGGACATTTATGGACAGGTTTCCAGGTGAACATAAGGTTTCATTTCTCCGGGATAAACACCCAAGAGTGCAATTGTAAGGTTGTATGGTGGTGCAGGTTTAGTTTTATAGGAGCTATGAGATTTCCAAAGTGGCTGTTTCATTTTACATTTCCATCAGCAGTGTATAATTGATTCACATTATTTTTTAATTGATCCCAAATCTATATTTGCAGTTTAGAAAATATTCCTTCCTTTGCATTGTTCTCACTAACTTCATTAATATTACCATATCGTGCTTCTTTTAGAATCTGATTATAAGAAATAGAAACAAGCTTTCTTGTGAAGGTAGTTAGATGAGAAATGATTAGTAGGGAGACAGAAAACCATGGAGAGAGGCAGGTACTAGAGCTTTCCTGGGCTCGTGCACTACCGAGTCCACTAGGCCATGGCTCCCTCACGCACAGCAACCATGGACAACTCCAATCTCCTCAAACAAAAACAAAACAAATAATTACTGCATATCATGGTTACTTTCAAAGACTCAAAAGAGTTAATATTAAATGTGTGAATGTCAAAGGTCCACTGAAGAGACTATAGGAAAGAAAAAAGGTGTTGTGGGCAGTAAGTGCGCTGGACGAGACCGTGGAGCCCCGGGTTCTACTGCTACCACCAGTGGCGATGTGAGCCTGCACTGTTCACTCACTCTGCTCTGCTCCTCAGTCACTCTACCCCCCGCACAAGATCATGTGGTCATGTGTCTGTGTGTGTGTGTGTGTGTGTGTGTGTGTGTGTGTGTGTATGTGTGTGTGTTTACTGGAAATTTTGTCATTTACATTCACATTACAGAAAATGTATCCATTAACAAAATAAAATAGTTGTAGTCTTTCCCTGGGGTTGTAGAAGAAATCCTCTCTCTCTGAGAACTTATTGCAGGTACTGCACAGCCTACAAGTGGGAGTGGCTTACACATTGCTATTCAAATTCTAAAAGGTCAAGGTTTTTCACGTGTCATCTCCAGCACAGACTTTGGTGGAGAGGAGGAAAGCACGGATTATCACCAGACCACATCAGTGGTTATATTTTTGAGTAACCTATGTAAATCTAGTTTTAACTTGTGTCCTAAAAAGTGACCAATTAGTAAATACCAAGGACGGATATGTAGTAACAATGACTCCTGTAGTTCTGGCGACAGAAAACTAATGGAAATAGATTAGCAGAAATTTATAGAAATCAATTGTGCTTCTTAAAAAAAAAACAAAGCTGTTCCGTAAAAAAGATTCAGATGTTTCTTCATGTGTTAAACATGTTTCAGTGCTATAATGCACCACGGAAAATTTAACCTAGGCAAGTTCATTGAATTACATTTGGTTGCTTCATCAAACATTCAAAAGGCAGTGAAAGTAGATGGCGATTCATTATATGGAAATGAACATGAGTTGCCTTTACCAAATGAAGATTTATTTTATCATTTCAGACAACTGTTTTGAATGTGTCAGTGGGGTTTTTCCTTTCAGTGTGGAAGAAAAAGAGGCACACAAAACCTCCCTGGGAGTTCTAACCATAGTTACTCCTGAACATTTCAAGGTTGTCCTATCTCTTGTCAACAACTGGTTATTGACCTCTCATGTAGACAGAGGAAGAACTCTGATAGCGCAGCTGGGTTAACTAATCTGTTTTTTTGTTTTTTGTTTTATACCATGAAACCAAGAGCCCTAATCCCATTAGTGATGCCTGATCATTTTGTTTCAATTCCAGGACTGTCTAGTGAAACTAATGAACTGTTTGGTGGCTCCAAAGCAAAGCCAGGGTCTCACAGGCCAGTTGTGAATTATGAGCACATTTCTTTTTATTACCCATAAATCTTTTCCAGCTTTATATTCACAGTAGCTTAAAGCACCTAAATTCACATCGATGACTGTGCAGCAGTACTCTGGATGTTTGGGATTAATGGTGGAGTTAAGTAGATCCCCTATATTTAAAAAATACATTTTCGATACAGTCCAACATTAATTACAATAAATCAGACCTTATCTGCCACCATTATCTGGTGACAAGGTTGATAAATGTCGGTGCCTTTTTTCCAGTATGGGCCATCATAACTTGCACAATGCATCATGAAATGCTGTTTGGGAAAGAAATGGACCTGGAGTTAAATACTATAACATCAGGTTTGAAAGGTAATATTGGTTTTGACACGAACCCAATGCATGAGTGGAGCTGCATAACTAAAGTCAGTGCCAAAGCATGGATGTGGAGAAGCGGGATTGGCCATTATGGCCACAGAAGTTATGGTCATTGTCCTTAATAAATCCTGGGTAATGGAGTTACGGCTGACACAAGGATGCCAGGTCTGAGTCCCCACCTCCCGGATGTGAGCTAATCCTGTGACATTCCCAGGAAGGAGGATGCCAGGTAAGTAGAATGTCTAGGTGGTGAAAACCTATAGGTCCACTGGAGACCCAGTCCTAAGATTTTCCCTAAATTACAATCATGGCTGTGACCGTGATCATTTATTTCGTATATCAGTAGTGACATACAGCAATGACAACAGCCCCTATTTTATATTGAACATTTATTATATCCCAGGTATTCTAATATGTGCTTTGCTTATTTTATCTTTAAATTCTCTCACCAACCCTACAACTTAGGCATTGTTTCCCCAATTCACAGATGAGCCCTTGAAAGCACAGAGACTAAGAAACTTGCCCTAGGTCATTCAGAGAGTGGTGGCTCTAATTAGAAATGCCTTAGTGCCAGAGCCCATGTTCACAACATGACAATAGAGATTTATTCCACTGGCTTTGGGACTGTCCTTAGCTGTGGTTCTTTCAATTCAAAAAAAAAAAAAAAAAAACAAAACCTCTCAGGTGTGGGGTAATGTCAAAACTCCGTACCTCTGGAGTTTAAGTAAACGCCTCATTTATGTTCAGTTCAGAAGGTACAAGGCACTTGTGAAGGAAAGATGTGCTTCAGTGTCTGGTGAGAGGCAAGAAGGCAGTCAGGGGCATGAAGGCAGCTTTCTCCCCCCACATTTCATCTTTGTTTGACTTGGTTCCTGAGTATAAATTTTTAAGATTAATTCATTTCAACAAGATAATATCAAATATGCTGTTTCCTAAGGGGATAAAAATCTCCCCTAAGGCCCCCAGTCGTGAACTTTCCTAATAATGTAGTAATAATGCACTAATGATCCTTTTCAAATTTAGTACATCCCTAAAAGTAACAATAATAAGAACCATGCCCTTCCTTTGCGTCATGCACGTGTTACATGCCAGGGATTCTAATACATGCTTTTCTTATTTTATGCATTCTAATCCTAGCCCAAATCCCATGACTGGCAAACCGACAGATGTTTCCAGAAAGTGAGAGTTCCTAAACACTGATGGGTTAGCACCACACGTGATGTTTCGAATTAGGTTTAAGACTTTGAGAGAATAAAAATAATAGGAAGTAATGAATGGCAGTAAGGACCTGGACTGAAAATAAGACTGGAATCAAGGCCGGGGTAAGCCTAGATTAAGTATGAACGCCATGTCCAGATGTTTCCAACACAAGGTGCTCGAACTTCAAGTCAAAATAACCACAAACAGTATTTCAGATATAAAGCTAAAGACACTGATTTACATTCCAACACCAGAGTACAAGGTCCTTTTTCTCCACATCTTGACACTTGTCATCTCTTATCTTTTTGATGACAGTCAACCTAACAGCGACATTTCATTGTGGTTTTAATCTATGTCTCCCTGATAATTAGTGATGTTGAGCACGCTTTCATATATCTGCTGGACATTTATACATCTTCTTTGGCATAATGCTTATTCAGGTTCCTTACCTTTTTTTTTTAATTGGGTTATTCATTGATCAACTAATTGTTATTGAGTTATATGAGCTCCTTATGTATTTTGGATAGTAACCTCTTATTAAACATATGGTTTGCTAATATTTTTTCTCATTTTGTGTTGGCAGGAGCATAAACTGGCATAGCCACTATGGAAAACAGTAGGGTTTCCTTGAAATATTAAAAATAGAACTATCATATGATCCAGCAATCTCATTTCTGGGTAGAAATCGAAAAGAAATAAAATCAGTATCTTGAAGAGATATCTGCACTCTAATGTTCATTGCAGCATTATTCACAATAGCTGAGATATGGAAGCAACCTAAGCCTCTGCCTGCAGATGAAAAGATGAAGAAAATATGGTGTATGGATTATTATCCAAACATAAAAAAGAAGGAAATTCTTGCAATTGTGACAACACAGATGAAGTTAGAGGACATTATCCTAAGCAAAATCAGCCAGAGAAGGACAGATATTGTATGTTGCTTGTATGTAGAATCTTAAAAAGTCAAACTGGTGGAATGGTGGTTTGCAGAGATGGGGGAGAAATGGGGAGGTGTTGGTTAAAGGGGACAATTTTTCAGTTATAAGACGAATACATTCTGGGATCTAATGTTTAATACGGGACACTAGAAATGTGGTGCAAACTTGAAATTTGCTATGAGAACAGATCTTAAGTATCCTCACTACACACACACACACACAGGTAACTAAGATGAAAACCTGGTGAGTGGGGGGAGCTAAAGTCACTAGAATGGGAATGAAAGAGCCATGCAAGAAGAGGTTCTTACAAGGTTCAAAGGGAAACCAGGCAGCCAGTCAAGAGTCAGAACTTTGTAGATCTGTGTGCAAGGGGGCTGGCCAAGTAGTTAATTTAACAATATTAATGAGCCCCTACCATAAGCTGTCATGCTCCTAAAGGTACAATTGTTAAGTCATGGTTCCTTCCCCAGAGGGTCAATAGTCTAACGGTGGCAGAGATTTCATAGAGAGATAATATAAATATAAAATGGCACTCTTTAAGGTACTTTTGGAGCACAGGACTATTCTTAATCTGGACTGAGAGGAAAGATTTCAGGAAGGAGGCATGTCTGAACTGAGTCTTGAAATATGAAAAAGAGTTGGCTTGTAAGGGAAACAAACATCTTTCATCTCTAGCCATAAAACAGACTAGCTACCACCCTTCCAATGAAACAAAAAAACTGTTCGATAAGATATGAAAAACATCTTTTTAGATGAATTTCTGATCTGACATGAAAATGGAAGTATTCTGTGGAGCTCATAAAGTAAAAGCAGCAATAGTGTTAGTGTATAGCAAAGACACATTTTCCAGTGAAGGGTCTCTGTTCCACCGTGGAGACCCCGAGCTTCAGGGAATAGCAGGTAAGGCTTACTCTCTTGCTGAGATCTTAGAAAAGACCCACATAGAAAAGACCTACATAGAAAGATCATGTCAGTGTAAAAGTAAAATAAATAAATATTAAATAAATTCCTGCTCAGAGGGAAGAGAAAACAGACCTGACCTGAGATTGATATTGGATAAGTAGAAGGAAATAATCTGTCCTGAGAATTTTTTAGAAGCCAGTCAACTCCTGGTTTATGTCTGACTTCACTGTACTTGTTTGGTCTGAAAAAATATCAAGTACATAATTTAAAATGGCCCCCCAGATAATGGTCCCTCAAATCAAATGATAACATCAACCAAAGCCTAAAAATTTCCCATACACCTAATTCCAATGAGAATATGCAGCTTACAATAAAATGTCACACTGTACATACTAAAACAATGTCCCTGGTATGAGACTCAACAAATTATCAGAAAATGTAATGAGTTGCATGTAGATTTCAGATATTAGACTTATCAAGTAAATAGTATTTTAAATGTATTTAAGGAAATGAGAGGTATAATAAAAATAAAAGATCAAAAACTACAAATAAGAAAGTTAAATATAACAAAATAAGACTCCTAGAAATAGTACATATATAACATATGTTTGTGTGCAATACATTATATATTTAATTGAATTTTAAAACTCAGTGAATGGATTAAATAGTGGAGTTTTTTAGAGAATGTGAAACAGGAAAATATGTTTTAAAAATTACCCAGAATGCAGAGACATGAAGATAGGATAGAATGTTTAAAAGTCATGAAGAGAAAGTGGGAAGCTGTAACATTAGTCTTTTCAGAATCTCAGAATGAGGTAAGAATAAGAATGGGGAAAAGCAACACTTGAAGAAGTGAAACAATCATCTGAAATCCTGTGACACTGTCACTTAACAGCAGGAAGAGAGAGTATCTTCAAGCAGCCAGAGAGCAAATGCAAATCGCCTCCCAAACCACCATCCTTACTCTGATGGCTGCTCTTCAGCAGTGCAAGCCAGAGGATGGAAGGAGCTTCCAAATTCTGAGAGAAAATCACAAAGGATCAAGAACTGAATCCTGAAAGAAGCTACCCTTCAGGAAGGAGGGTGAAATATTAGGAATATAAAGATAAACTTGAGCCACACTCATAGACTAACATGCTAAGGCAGGGGCTGAGGAAGAAACAAAATGATCCTGCTGGAAAGATGTCCGATTCATGTCAGCATGAATACTACACAGAGGTATTGGCAAACGTGTGGGTAAGTTTAAGCAAACTTTGTATGGAAACACTAACCATGCTGAGAATGGTCAGGAGAAAAAGAATAAAACCACATAGCAATTAAGCAGGGAAAAGGATGAGCATAGATGAAAACTTCGAAAAACTACTGTCAGTTTCTTAAGAAGTTAACCATGCATCTTCCTTCTGACCCAGTAATTCCCCTACTAGTTATTTTTCCAAAAGAAATGGAAGCCTCTACCCCTCACCCTCCAAGTAGCCTTGAATACAAATATTCAGAGTGATTTCATTCACAAACCAAAAGTAGCTCAGGAAGCCATGAATCTGAGAATGTATTTTAATAAAACAAATGTTTTTAATATGTTTTTAATGCTTTTAATAAAACAAAACAAAAAACTGCAAAGTTATAGTACCTCCATAAAATGGAATACTTCTCATCAACTTAAAGTAACAAAAAGCTGATAGACATGAAATGGATGGACTCCACAAACATTATGTGGAGTGAAAATAAGCCAAATATGTAAGAGAGTATGCCATATGATTTAATTTGTACAAAGTTCACAGCATATAACACTAACTATGCTATGACAGAAATCATATGTGTGGTTGTGTCCTGGGGTGGGGTTGGACTAACTGAGAAGGGGCAGGAGGGATCTCTTGGGGAAGATGGACATGCTCTTTACATTAACTGAATATAGATTATACAGGTGCATTTTCAAAATGATTGCATCGTACATGGAAGACTAGAGCTAGTCAATGTCTGTAAACTATGTATCCATAACAAGAGCTATAGACTACAAAATCTCTCAACAAGTTGAGGGAAAATTAGGAGATAAAACTATAAACTGAGTCCTTGCCGAAGACAACAAGATGATAAAAGAAGGAAAACAAAATTGAAAAAGAAGGACAAATAAGACATATATCATAAAATAAGAATAAATTCAAATATATCAGTAGGCACAATTAATGTGTATTGACTGAAGTCTCAAAAAAAAAAAGACAGATTGCCATCCTACGTATGTTTAGACAATGTACTCCTCTGGTGTTTACTGCTAAATAATGAAGACATAAAGAAAGAGAGACTGAAGGTTGAGGACTGAAAACAATACAGTAGAAAAAAGCAACTTGCAGAAAGATGGTAGGAATGCATTCAAATCAGACAAAATGGGCAGTTTGGCAAAGAGCAGCACAGAAATAAAGCAGGGCTCCATAAAATGGTAAGAGCTAAATCAAACAGATGTATGTAAAAATTCTAAACTATATTCTCCTAATTATATTAATATGTCCACATATATTACAAATATACAAATATATTAATGTAATACTGGAAATCTATAAAATAAAATTTGGCAAAGCCTCTAGGAAAACCTGACAAAGGCATCATTACGGAGAAGGATTTTCACAAAAGGCTACCTGAAACTGACAGACAAATCTCACAATCCATTAATCAGGATAGAGAAAATTTAAACTGGTGAGTCCCCTATGTTCTGGATGCATTGAGTATATTAAACCTAGTAACTCAAAGACACACCTTCTTTTTGGACTACCTTACCCTACTCTAAGTTGAAAATGGTCCACATTCTGGTCTTTAAATTAGCCCTCAAATCTCAAAGGACTGAAAGCACGTCTCCTACATTTTCTGAGTAAAATGCAATTAAGTTAAAATCCACATGCAGAACTAAAACAACAACAAAAGTTAAATGTCTACAAATTGTAAGACACAATTTTTAAACAACTAACGGGGTTTGAAGACAAATATGTATTAGAAATGAGATAATATTTTAAGTAAGCTACAACTGCACATACTACTTATCTTAGAGGTCCTTGGGAATGTTTCCAAGGAAGAGAAGCCTCCTCCAGACCCATGGAAGGGTTTCTGCCTGTGACAGCTTATGCAGATGTGCCTAACAGCAAAGTAAAGAATCCACTTAAGGTTGCCAGGGAGAAACACAGTTAGAATTAAAAATACTGATGAAGACCTGAATAGAAACAAAAAGGGATGAAATGGTGGTAGGATTCAGAAAATTGTACAGAATCAAATGAGCAGGATTTGGTCCTTACTGAGTTGAGGAGTGTCATAAAAGACCCAAGATTGCTATTAGCTTGCTGACTTGATGTTTGCAAGATGTGTGGTGGTGATTTCTTCACTGAGCTGTAGAATACAGGAGGATGGGCAGGTTCAAGAGGAAAGAAGATGAGTTCAGAATTGAAAATGTTGATTTTAGGATGATTGTGATTATGTCCACACTATGAAATGTCTTCAGAGCTCAAAAGTCCACTGAGATATATAGACACATGAGTCATCAGCACACATGATTAAGATGCAGAGATATGTAGGATGGTGACCATCCTGGATGCAGCAGACAGAGCAGTGACATGAGGTCTTCCCATGGCCAACACACTGGGTGTGGTTACACTAGACCACTAAACATGCCTGTGGAAGGTCAAGAGAGGATGGTATGGTCCAGAATCTGACTGCTTTGCACTGAGATATAAAAGGGAAATGAATGAAGAACTTGAGAAGGTAATTCTAAGTCCTTTCTCAAAAGAAGTTTTGTCAGGTGACAAGGAAAAAAAAGGACACAACTGAAACTTTAACCATGAGAATTATTTTTAAGAATGATACAAAATTGGCCATGTCCATGGTCTTGGAGAAAGAAGTCAATACAGAGGGAAACATTAACAGTGAAAGAGAGGAGATGGCTTTTGTTTACTTGAAAAAAACATTCTGGAAGAGGATAGATGACATCAAAGGCATAGGTGAAAGGGCTGACCTTAATCAAATAGGATAGATCATCCCAACTTCTGTGGTTAGAAACAAGTAATGACTATGGATATAGATATAATTTCCTCTGCAGAGAACTGAAAGTTGAGTTGCTTCATACATAATTCTTATTTTTTTAATGTGGGTGGAGACCTTACAACCTTCTATTCTTTTAAGTAGTCTGCTGACAAAATTTAAGATTTAACAGGAAATCAAGGGAAATGGGAAAATATATTAACCTCATGCAAAGCTTTTGTTTTGCCTCATGTCCTTTGAAAACATCTCCCTCGTATATTTGAATATATTGTTGCTGATGACTGCATCTCATCATACTCCAGGAAATTTGTGTTAATTTGGCACATAGATAACATTTTTAGTAAAAGCAGTATTTGTTGAAAAAAAACCTTTCTCTTGGACAAATATATGAAGGAAGAGAGGCAAAATACATTGTCTACTAATACTATAAGCACAATCCAAAGAAAATGAAGATCACTCTTTGTTCTAGTAGCAGAAATCTCTCTTAATTTGTGTCTGTGTTGCTAGTTTGGAGTGCTTTTCTTTATAGATTTAAGGAGTTGGAAGAACAAGAGGCTTTCTATCATTTCAAGCTATAGTTCACTCTTGAATTCCTACGAAAGCTTTTTTAAATTGCTCAGGGCCAGCCCTTAACGTGCAGAAGTACAGAAGAATGTACATTTTTGTCAGGGGGGTGTGATGGTGGTTCGGAAGTAATTGTGCCAATATTTCAACAGGATGAGTTGTCAACAAAAGCTCAATATTCCCCTTTACCCATTTGTATCTACAAAATGATAAACACCTTCTCCAAGTTCAATTTTAAAACGAACACATCCAGGTACCTTCTGTTATCCCAAGATAAATTTCAGAACACTTTTCAATCGATTAGGTTATTGTGTATATAGAGAAATTTCATCATGGCTTCATACTAAAAAAACAAAAACAAAAAACAAAGAGAGACTTGGTATACACCAATAATCTCTATAAATACAGAATCTTGAATGTCAACATGCATAAGGATATTTCCTTAGTCAAGAAGCACAGGATCTCTGGGTGGCTCAGTTGGTTAAACGTCTGCCTTTTCCTGAGTTGTCCCGAGCGTCCTGAGATTGAGTCATGCATTAGGCTCCCTGGTCAGTGGGAGCTTGCTTCTCCCTCTGCCCCACACCCCACTCGTGCTCTCTCTTTATGTCTCTCTCTCTCTCAAACAAATAAATCAAATCTTAAAAATAAAAGTCTGAAGCACAGAAGGTAGGGGCAAGGAGGTGAGATATTACAGACTATAGAAGACCCATAGTCTTTTTCCTGAGTGTGAAGGGCAATTTTTTTTTTTTTTATTGGGCACCAGTGGTGCCTAGGCCACCTTATATACTTGATCTCATTTCACCTTTGGAATAACTTGATGAGGTCGGAACTATTCTGATCCTGCACTTAAAAATATTGAGACAGGATTTAAACAGCCTGCCCAAGTTTACACGTCAGAACACAGACTTGAAACAAGCATTATGTGCATCATACATTTAAATTCAGTCTTTTACTCCCACCTGCTCATGAAACTTGGCCATAATGAGAATTATGCATTTTTAGAGTGAAGTAAATTGTAGGAAGTGTAGAGGAAACAGCTATAATAGGACTTTTACCCACACAGGGGAATTAGTGTAGGTCCTTGGAATGCCCTTAATGGGAGACTCAGAAACAGCCTTTGGCAACTAAGTTGTCAGTGACATCTTTGTTCACAAACACTCTCATATGTTTAGGATGATAACTCTTTGTCAGAGCTTAGTGCTCAAAATTTACCTCAATCAATGTGAATATAGTAAGTAGTATTCAGAGATCATTAGGAAAGGCACGAGCAGGTGCTTTCTGCTTGGGGCTAGATGGCAGTGCAGAAGAGCTAATTCCTTTAAACAGAACCAACTCAAGGGAATGCCAATCACCTTCTAGGCTCACAGGAGAATTTGTGATGAATACTTTGTCTTTTGTTCCTTTTTGGGTTTTCATTTTTTATAATAAATATTCAACAAGTAGAGTAAAATGTTCATTTAAGTATTACGTTTTAAATTTTTCAATTCCTTGGTTATCTCCCTGATGGATTCCAAATAGCTCATGTGTCTATCATATGAGCACAAACAGGAAGATGTAAGCACTACACTATTATGATTTATTTTTAAAGCTTAGCGGTTCCACCCAAGTCTTAAAGGCCTTCTGTTACCATAGATATATAAGTTGTCTTTTTAACAGCTTTTATGACATAAGTCTAATATAGTTCAGAACTTCTAAAATGCCTTTCTTTTTAGACCTACTTTTCCACCAAATATCATTTTTCGCAGTAACTTGATACTATATCATTGGGGCTAGCAAAGTAATATTTTAATGAAAATGATTTTTATACAATATGTCATTAAAACATGTTGGTATATCAATGCTTCTTTCAAAACTATGTTTTATTGAAAAATAGTATGAAGTTACAGAATATATAAATCACGGAAGTGATTAACTATATGCATTAAGGTTCAAACTAGATGTATGTCTTGAATATGTATTATGTTCCGCAAACTCATATACAAGTAACCATGTAGCAACTAGTCAATGAGTACTTACTCTGTGCATAATGATGGTCTGAGTTTCAAAACATTATCTCATTTTACCGTTGCTTACAACCACTTGAGGTTGGGCTTTGTTACCGTCATTTTCCCAAAGCCATATAATATAGTTAATAAATGGAAGAGCTAGTATATGAACAATGATATATGTTCAATGATATGACTTCAGTAAAAAAAAAAAAAATTAATTCGCAATGGATCATAGACTTAAATGTAAGAGCCAAACTATAACTATATATGTTCCTAGGGGTAAAACAAACAAAAAACAAAAACCTAAAACTTTGAGCTAGGCAAAGATATTTTAAACACTAAAAGCATGACTCATAAAGAAAATTTTTTCAGTGTTATCAAAAATACTCAGCTTTTTGAAAAATACTGTTAAAAAAAACAAAGACGAGCCACAGACTGGGATAAAATATTTGTGAAACATGTATTTGATAAGGGACCTATAAACAGAATTATAAAGAATACTCACAACTCACATAAGACAAAATGTTTTATTTTTTTTTCCCCAAAAATGTTTATTTTATTTTTTCAGCGTTACAAGATTTATTGTTCATGCACCACACCCAGTGCTTCATGCAATACGTGCCCTCCTCAATACCCACCACCAGGCTCGCCCAGCCCCCCACTCCCACCCCTCCTAAACCCTCAGTTTGTTGCTCAGAGTCCACAGTATCTCATGGTTCATCTCCCCCTCTGGTTTCCCCCCATTCACCTTTCCCTTCCTTCTCACTTACGTGCTGAGCATAAAGAAAAACATGGAGGGCATTGTGAGAAGACAAAGTGTTTTATAAGAATTCGGCAAATGTTCCATCTAAGTCTAATTGCCAAATTCAATGGCAATTGAATATTTAAGAATATGCATAAATAAAAGAATGAAGCGTAAGAAAAAAGCATAGACACATATGGAACTTGATATATGAGGTAGTATCACTGAGATCACTGAAAAAAATACTTTAAAAATCATGTTGGGACAAATGCCTGTATTGAAAAATATTATTTTGATCTCTTTCTCATAACATTTACAAATATCAGGTCGAGATGAATTAAAAAAGGATGACCATATGTTTCACTTTGCTCAGATCAGTCCCAGCTTCCACCTGTAATCCTAGTGTAATTATTCCCTCCTGTCCAGGTTTGTATGAAAAATTATATGCTAAAGCCTAAATGTGACACAAAGTATACCCTTAATGCCTTTAAAAGAAAACCCAAACATTTATATTGCTAAAATAGACAAAGGATTTCTTAAATAAGATCAAAAAGACTACACTATCTACTCAACAAAAATGATTGGTACATCACAATTTGGGACCTCTAGACAAACACAGGCTTAGAGTTTGTCCTAATGAGAGAAGTTTAGAATTTAGGAATAATGTTAGTGCTCAGAAGATGTGGAATAAGACAGTTTTAGGATAGAAGGAAAAGAGATGATAGAATATGGAGACTTCAGGAGTCCAATTCAAGACCTTGGAACAGTTCCATCCTTCTAAACATGGGTAACATGACTGAAGGGTAAGGAACAGTGAGAGATGTGAACTTCATAAGATGGTTTGTAGCCCCAGTTTCCAGAGCCCCTGAAGTTTCACAGATAGAACTATATCTATAGCCACAACCCAGAAATAACACATAGTCCTATATTTCATAATTTATTTGCAGTCCTAACAGGACCACATCGGTCTATTTCTCAAGATCTTCATACCAGTTTTATATGACTTTCACTGAGTCAGATTTTAAGAGATGTCTGGTCAGAATCCTGTTTATTGGGATGTAAGGTCATGTTGCCATGCACTAGTTTTCCTCAGGCCAAACTCATACCTTTATTATTCAGAGGTGAAATTTTAATTTTCATATATTCGTAAAATATAGCATGAAACTCAAGAATAAAATTATTCTCTGGCATTAACTGACCATGAGGAAATGGTCGTGTTTCATTTCTCTCTCTCTCTCTTAACTTAATTCTTTTTAAAATTTTGTTCATTCACTTTTTTTTTTCTTTTTAAGCTTTTATTTATTTACTTGAGAGGGAGCACAAGCAGGGGAAGGGGTACGGGCAGACGAAGAGGGAGAAGCAGACTCCCGGTTGAGATGGGAGCCCGATGGCGGGACTCAATCCCAGGACCCCAGGATAATGACCAGAGCTGAAGGCAGACACTTCACTGACTGAGCCCCCCAGGCACCCCTCATTCACTCTTTCAATCAGCAACACTCGAATAGCTTCACCAGGACAGAGTTGACTAAATACTATAAATACACAGATGAGTAAGACCCAGCCACAGGTCAACTCAAGTCCATGTTCACGGGAAAGTGAAGGAGAGAAAGCAAAGAAATAGTCATGAATATGGAGTGTGTATGGGCCAGTCCCTCTTCACTGCAAGCGACGACTTAGAATAGTTTAAGTTATGCAAGGGCTCATGGACTCGACCGCAAATTCCAAGGGTACATCTGGCTCCGGGCACATCAAGATTTAAGGGTCTGACATGTGTCATTAGGATGCTAGATCCTCATTACTTTCTCGTGGTGCCACTTATTTTGGTGGTCACTCAGGCTTCTGGCTTACACGCCCTTTCAGAAGAGAAACCTTCTGTTTCCCAAACCTTCCATGAAAATCCCAAGAGTGTTTCTGACTTTCAACTTTCTTAACCTCATCCTTACCCTTAACCCCCACATGCATACACACTTACAGTCAGGGGGTGCAGTGGTTTGGTCGGGCCTGGGGAGTGTGCCCAGCCCTGACCAGCCAGTGGCTCTGTACTTGCAGAGTTGGAGTGGATGGATCAGTTGAGTGGATTTCCTATCTTAGGAAAGAAAGGGGGTGATTTATTCGAGGTTGTCTGATGGGTACTGGTGACCTTTAGTCATGTCAGTTTTATAGGTTGGGAAAAGATAGTTAATTCATTTCTGTGCATTTTAATTTACTGTTTGAATTTCAGGTAAAGGTCTTCAAAATTGTCTGGTTATGTGAGTCTGGAGTCAAGCATAGGGGATAAGGTTGGGGTTCTAAAACTGCTCAGCATTCAGCACAGAAGTGGACCTTGTAGTCGTGAGGTGACATGCATTCAGAGCAAGACAACATCTAAACAATTACCACCACCACCACCATCCCAGGAAATAAAAGCAGAATTACGCCTTAGTGTGACAGTCTACAGGAGTACAAAGGAGGCACCTTTAAAACATCAGACTCTGAAATATATATGAAATTGACTTGCAAAAATAAAAATGATTTACAAACAACTTTTTAGCTATAGGCTTTTTAAAAAGTAAAGCTGTGTCATTTCCTTTTGCCAGAGTGTGTGGTTTGAAACATGCCTCTGGATGTTTATTTTTTTCACACCCGTACCACATCCCCACCTGCTGATTCAACAAAGGTTTTGGGGGCAAGTGAATGTTCAATTTTATTCTGACTCTTACACAAAGGCAGGGCAAAGAGTTTTGAAACTTAAACTCAACCAAGCTAGGTAAACAGATTTTATGTTCATGATTTTAAATTTGCAAATAAAACGTAATTTCTTAATTAGTGAAAATAGGGCCAAGTGTTACTCCTTACATTTGATTTAAAAATAGGAGCACAATTATTTTATTGTACTGCAAACTTTGAGTAGATAGTACAATTGACCTTATAGACTACCTTATTATTTCTAGCATCTTTCATTTCTAGCATCCCTGTGATTACAACTTTTAGCCCTGAGCTGTGTTTTATACATGGTCCAAATCTGTCATTACGATTTATCTAAACACTGTAAAAATCCTTAGCCAAAGGACTTGATAGAGCATCAGTGGGTGTGGTACTCATTCTATCTTTTTTGGAGTTAAAAAAGAAATGTAGTCAATAGAAAGCATTACATTTTTGGGAAAAACAGCTCTTTGCCCCCATTACACTGTTATTATTTATTTATCAAAAATGAGACTGTCCAGGACTCAACCTTTTAAAAAGTTGGCAGAAAGTAGGGGCGCCTGGGTGGCTCAGTCGTTAAGCGTCTGCCTTCGGCCCAGGTCAGATCCCAGGGGCCTGGGATCGAGCCCGCATCGGGCTCTCCGCTCTGCGGGAAGCCTGCTTCTCCCACTACCATTCCCTCTGCTTGTGTTCCCTCTCTCGCTGTGTTTCTCTCTGTCAAATAAATAAAATCTTTAAAAAAAAAAAAAAAAGTTGGCAGAAAGTAATACCGGTTTTCATAGTACGTAACTTTCAAATCGCATCGCATAATAAATTCTTCTTTAAAACTAAATCACAAACCTAGTTAGGAATGTTATAGTGCACACAAGTAGCAGTTGATGCTAGAAACATAAAAAGCTAAAATACTAACTTTCCAAAGCTTTTAGTATAATCAGACCATGTGTTTAAGCCAAAGTGTTTATCTTTTTTTTTCTTTTAAGATTTTATTTATTTATTTGAAAGAAAAAGAGAAATTGTGAGCGGTCGCCCAAGTGCGGGGAGGGGCAGAGGGAGAAAATTATCAAGCAGACTCCCCACTGAGCACAAAGCCCCCCAAGAGGCTGGATCCCACAACCCTGAAATCATGACCTGAGCAGAAACCAAGAGTCAGACGTTTCACCAACTGAGCCACCCAAGCACCCCACCAAGGTATTTCTGTAGGAAAACTGCACTTTTGGACTCATCTAGTTGTAAATATAAAAAAGTAAGTACATAACAGACAGCAACCCGGAACTTCTGAATTTCCATTTCTGAGTGCATTTTCAAACTCTGAGAAAATGCTATGCACTTTAGAGTGTTAGCCTGAGTTCTCATGCTTCCCTAAAGAACATCGTAATTACAGTAAACCTAGCAGTTTACCTATGGCTTCAAATTTACTAGTATATAAATGCAGGTCTGCAAGCCGATATTAGAAATTCCTGGGCTTAGAATTATTTCTATATCCCTGGATCTTCTCACATGTAGTTAAAAAAAAAAAAAACAAAAAACATCAATTTCTATTTTGAATTTCTGTCACATTTGCTCTTCTTAAAATCTGATGCGGTAGAGTCATGAGGCTGAAAAGAATGACTCTTCGACCCACATCTTTCAGGGTCCGGAGTGTCTGGGGTGCGGCTTGGGTCACGCAGGGCACAGGCGAGCGCACAGAATGACGGCTACACCCTCGAGCGCACCTTACCCACGCGCACCACGGTGACTCAGGACGCGACGGGCCCCGCTTACCTTGAGCTGTGGAGCGGGGCCGAGTCCGATGTCCGGCTCGCCGGCAGTGAGGAGCTTTCCGCGGAGGATCCCACCGCCCGGGCGGTACGGGGCGACCTGCGGGTGTGACGGAGGGCAAGCCCACAGCGGCTAACCCGTGGCGCAAGGTCACAGGTCCGCGTGGCTCCGAGGCGGCTGAAGAGGGTACCCGGGGGCTTGTCTCACCGCCTCGCCCGTGAGACACTTCCATTCTGTTATCTGAAATTGTTTTTAGGACCCCATTCGGATCGTGACGGGGCTTATGGGAAGCGCTCTCCACGCATTTTTCTCAGTTAATCCTCAGGACATTGCGAGGTGGGTTTTATTATGAAAAAAAAAATGGGGCTCAGAGAACTTAAAACCCTTGCTCAGAGCAAGACATAAAATAGGAAAGAAAAAAAAAAGGATTTTGAAAAAACCTTATTGTGCAGGCAAGGGTCTGCACCGCCGCCGCGTACTTCGTGGAACCCGGCAGAGAAGCGGCTGGTGACCTCCGGCCTCCCTCTGCTCACGCCCCGACCCGCTATGAAAGGTCCAGTCCGGTTTCTGACGAAGCAGGCTGGACACCGGATCACACTTTCCGCCTTGGCTCCCTCCCAAGTCGGGCCTCTTGCTCTTGGAAATCCTTGCCAGTCTGGCCGCAGAACGCGTGTCCGCGAACGACGAGAGAGCCTTGTTCGCTGGGAGCCGGGGCGGCACGGGCCCGGGGTTTCCAGAACGTTCTGTGCGGGGCGAGCCCGCGCAGCTGTGTGGGCCGCAGGCGGCGCGGGTCTGGAATGTTCTGGGGGCCGTGCACCTGGGTCGCTCTGCGCCGGGGCCGGAGCTGTGGAAAGCGCTGACCTGGGGCGTCCCAGCGTGTCCCGCTCGGGGGCGGCTGGGGGCCCGGCCCGGGGCTCGCGGAGGCGGCAGGCGGGCCGCGGCGCCCGGAACCCGGTGCCCGTCAGCACCATGCGCTCGCCAGGTGGACGCCAGTGTAAAGAGTGGCGCTCGCCAGCCTCTGGGGCTGGAGGGGTTCCAGCAGCTGCCCCGCTGCCTGGCAGGGTTCTAGGGCTGAGGCCTCTCCTCTCCGTGCTGGTCGCTCCCTCACACCCAGCCGTCTGGTCTGTCAGCGGTGTGGCTTCCGGGCAGGAGCAGCTCCCGCGCTCGGCGCTCTGTACTCTTCCGGGAGGAGCCGCTCTTCAAGTCTGTGCGGACGCGGTGGGCGTGGCGAGCGCGGGCTCTTCCTGCGGCGCCATCTTGCGGCGCCATCTTGCGCCGGAAGTCTCGGGGCCACGGCTCTGATACATATGATTTCACTTAAATGTGGAATCTAAGAGCAAAACAAACAGGGGCTCCTGGGAGGCTCAGCTGGTTAAACATCTGACATTTCCTTGCAGCTCAGGTCATGATCTCAGGGTCCTGGGATGGAGCTCTGCTTGGGGCTCCGCTTGGGGTTCAGCCTGGAGTCCGCCCGGGATGCTCTCCCTGTCTCTAAAATAAAATAATAAAAAATAAAACAAACGATAACAACAAAGTAGAAACCGCCTTATAAATACAGAGAACGAATTAGTGGTTGCTGGAGGGGTGATTGGGGGGATGGGCAAACAAGTGCAGGGGATTTCAAAGTACAACCTTCGAGTTATAAGGTAAATTAAGTCACAGGAATGAAAAATACAGCATTGGCAATATGGTTAATATTATAACAATGCTTGGCATGGTGACAGGCGGGGACTACACCTATTGTCATGAGCACCGTGCAATCGCTAGGAAACTATATTTCATCTGTACCTCAATGATAAAAAATTTTAAAAATCTAATTTCTAATATCCCTGTTATTTGAGGCTTTTCTTTTCTAATACAGGCTTTGGTCAAGCATAAAAGATCTACAAGTCAAGCATTTGTCCACTCCAGTGTAAAAAAGTATCTATTGTAAGGAGAGCAGATTTTCTTTCACTCTGATTTCCAATTCCTTGAAAAATTAAGACAATGCAATATTGATACAGTTCTACAACAATGGAGAGAAAGTAAATGCATAGCTATGTTCAACTTCAGAAAAATAAAACTTCAGAAAAATAAAACTTCAGTAAAGGCTATTTCATAATTACCGCCTTTACCCTCTTACATATGCGTGCACACTTTAACCCTGCATGTACTTCATTTTACTTCTCCATTGCTAGTTATTTCGTATAGACTGCACATTTCAGAACCTTTCATGGTCTGTACCAGATGCTCACTTTGTCTTCTTGCTCTATGTATTTTCTTGTGAGGAGCATCTAACTGTGATGTTTACTTAATGAATTGAAAACCAATCCTGGCCAAGCTAAGGATTTATGTTCATAACTCTGTTTCTCTGAAGGGTGTGCAGTTGGGCTCCTGCTTTCTATTCTTGGAAGGAAACATTTAACATGGAGGTAGTGACTTTAAATCCACCTTGGTTTTGTAAGGGCTTGGGTCTAACCTCCCTTGAAAGGCCATGAAAGGTTTTCATAAAAGTCAGGCTAAGTGTTGAGAAGAAAAGCAGGGCCGGCTTACCACTGATCCCTTCTCGGTCAAATGACTGAGAGGAGAATGTGGAAGAGAGAAGCCATTTACTCTCAAGTGTGCTTTATTTGGTACTTACTGTGCAGCAGTCCACAGTTCTTAGACCAAAATACTTAAGTTTGAGGAGAGATAAAGTATTGACTTGTGAAGAGCTAAGGCGTATACACACTAAAATGCAACTTCTATTCTATATCTAGAAAAAGAAGGCCATGATAAATGGTTTTACAAATTTTGAATTTTTTAGATGTTGTATCGCTGTTAAATAGATTATATGGAAAACTCAACCATATATTGACAATAACAAAAATGTTGTGTTTGGCACATCCTGGTAGTAGTTTATACCATGCCTGAATTTATCAAAGTCCAATTACTTCATTCCTTCAGTCTTCAAAATCTCTGCTTGATGAAAAATGATCAAATTGCTACATCATTAATCCAACTAAGCGATTTTAATTATCAAATTGTTTCTATAATATCAAAGTCTGCTTATTTTGATCACTTTGGTTTTACGATCCATCCATGGAGTCATTTATGAAATGAGTAATAAACAAATATGGCTGCATGGTCTCTGATTTCTGGTAAACCTTTGCATGTTCGGGAACAACAATGACAAATTACTCTTTACCTTTGAATCTGAACCCCAGTGCACAAATATTGTTTCATATGTCAGAGAATCGAGAGTCAATTGCCTTCCCAATAATATTTATTTCATATGTATAACCATCCCTCAGAACAATGTACTGCTTAAAATATAACCTATGAGAAATTATACTAATTACCAAGCATGCTTAGATATAGACTTAAGAAAAACATGTACTGGCAATGAGCCTCTGGGGGAGAGGACGATATACGTCCTTGAAGCTGAGCAGCTGGGAATGCCCTGCCCGCTCAGGTAGAACGCCGCCTGCTTGATTTTTCCGTTATCTCCCCTTTCCTGGAGAGCACCTGCAGTTAGTTAGATGACCCTCTTGTTTGGGTTTTGCTCACTATAGGTCATGCACTACATGACCAGACATATGTTGCCTTTCTTTTTACTTATCTATAAGACTCATGGTCAATGTGCGACCTACCCTGCCTTCTTTGTTGGTTGTTACCTACTTTCCAATAAATATGAGACTGAAGAGTTGTTTGGGGTGACAGTCTTTTCTACTGTCATCCCCTGCTCCCTTTCTCTTGCAGATGACTTGTTTGCACCTCATTCTTCTCCTGTGCACCATCAGAAGGCAGCACATATGTACAGAAAAACATATTTTCCAAATAATTCAGGATATACTTTCTCATAGCGTCACCACCACCACCACCACCACCATCATCATCATTTTAGAAGAAGAAAATATGAGCACAAAAATAAGGGAGGCTTCCAGATAAGTAAATGACGGCCAACAAATTATCTGCTAAGAACTTACGCCGATAATGTGCAGGTGCTGATGTCCCCAAGCCTGGCCCCCTGGTGGGAGGTGTGAGCTGTCCGGTTGTGGAGAAAGTCCTCAAAACCATGACAACTAAAGTCCAGTACACAGTCACAGATTCTACAGAGAGAAGAATAGAGACAGGAAATGAACAACTTGAAAAGAGGAGTTTGAAAGAGGAGTTGACTTAATGTGTGCACTTAGCATCTGAGGCAAATATTTCATATGAGACACGTAATAGTAAATGTAGCACAATGACAAAGAGTCAGTGCCTCAGTTCCTTAGAGTTGAGTGTTTACAATTGGACTGGCCAACAAACAATAACAATGCATACTACTTCAGAAGGAAAAATGAAGCCCCACAGAAGGACCAGAGAAGAGAGCAGAGAGATTTTCAGGGAAGTAAAGGAATGATTTATTTTAACACCATCCAGTGTCACTAGGAATGAATTAAAGTGAACACACAGATATCACTTTTTATTTTTAAGAAAAGAAAGTGTTATTTCCCAAGTGTTATTCTGGTTATTTCTTCGGCCTTCTGAGAGTTCACAAAATGAATGGCTGCTGCTGTTTTTATGACATCTGTCCTGTTTTTAAGAACTAGAAGCTTCTATTAGTCTGGGTTGCTGATTTGACTACAGCCCTTTGACCCCCATGGAGGGGGGGAAGCCTTTTATTTATGACATGGTGCTGTGTTACTCAGAGCAAAACTCCTGGAGAGAGAGCCCTATGCTCCATTCCCTCCCTCCCCATGCAGCTCTGGAACCTGCATGAACCAGGCTTTCTTCCCCATCCTTCTAGAGAGACTGTAAATTCCACGCTAACAGATAACCGGAACATTGCTACATGCAATAGTCAATCCCCAGTCTTCAGTGTGTTTGATCAGCACACTGTTGATCAATCTTTTATTCTTGAACCATTTATTTCACTTGGCATCCAGGACACCAACCTCTTTTCTCTTCCTACATTATTGAGAATTTCACCACAGACTCTTTTCCCGATTTATCCAGGCCTCTAAAATCTGGAGCATACCAAGCATCACATGTCAATGCTGTCTAATGATCACTTTCTTGGTGATACTCAGGCTTATCTTCAACTGGCTTCTTCATGCAGATATTGCCCCGGTTAATACCCTTTATCCCTGAAGTAGATTGAATTATTATGCCCGTCTTCTCTAGGTGAGAATTATATATCTTCAGTCCAGAAATGTCAGGCTTGACCATGTGATTTGCTCTGGCCAATGGAATGAGAATGGAAATTATGTTGGTCGCCTCTGAGGAGGAGCTTTACGAGCCATCGTGTGATTTATTCTGTCTTTTCCTTCTGCCCCGAGACTGGCAAAGCGTTAACCCATCTGCTTTGTCAGCCTGGGTCTCAGGATCAAGGCAACTTGGAGCAGAGCCTCAGCAGCCCCAAGGCGGCCATGGAGTATGACTGAGAAATAAAAAATGTGTTTACTGAGATTTGGGGTCGCTTGTTAATGGCTGCATAAGGAAGTGTTTTGTCTGGTACAAAGTCCTTTCCCCCAGAATTCCCATACTCACTCTTCACTAAACTCCTGCGTGTTGATACTTTATGTCTCCAATAAGCCCCTCACTATTTCCCTGCAAAGCTTTCCCTCCTGCAGTTCTCTGGATCACACTAAGTGGCGATTCTTTTCCTCCTAGTGATGAGACCCTGACTTCTCTCTTCTTTCAGTCCTGGATCAATGCACTGGCCGGTCCTGGGAACTTCAACGTTTCTTATCGTTCTACTTACAAATATTTGACTGTTTTTATTTTTGTGTGTGTTTGTTTGTTACCATTTCCCCTTTAATACAATTAAGTAGTAACTTCATTTGAACAAACTGCAACAATCTCCTAACTAGTCTCTGTCTTTGCTTGGATCTGTTGCTTATACTGCAGCCCGTGACCGTATCACTGTGCAGCTCAACAATCTCTGCTCATTTTCCATTCATTCAGATAAACTGTTTGCAACTGCTCGTTGGACCTTTATCATCCTTTTCCCTGATGTCAACTCCTCCCACTCTCTTCCCGCTCCTTCTTCTGCAGCCACGTGGGCCCACTTGTGGCTCCCCAAACAGGCCAAATCCAGCCTTCCTCAGGGCATTGCATTGCTGTTCCCTAGTCGGGCATGCTCTTCCCCTGATACTGTGAGAGCTCAGTTTCAGCCTTTTCTGAGTATCACTGAATCCACAATCCAATTGTGACTGTATATAAAGCCCTAAGCTGCTCCTCAACCCTTTCAATCACCTTTACCTGACTTAAATTTCATCCGAGGTCCTGAGCATGACAGGACATGGTATCTCTGCACCTGCTTCTGCACCTGTTAGCCTGTCTCCATCTCACTCAGATGGAAGCTCGACGACACTCAGGGTCTTGCCTGTTCGGCTCACAGCTGTATCTCTTGTTCCCAGATCAGAGCCTGGCACGACATATGAGCTCAGCAGTAGGTATCAGTCAACGATGGGGAAGGGACACAAACACAGCTCCAGGGTCCTGGCTTTCCCACTTACCACCTTTGTGACCTTGGACATGTTAAAGACCTATGTGCCTCAGTTCTGCTTTATTTGTTTGTTGTTTTGTTTTGTTTTTACCTGAGATTAATTGGGCCTATCTCATGTGGTTTGTGTGAGAATTTTAAAAGAGAAAATGTAGATCAAGCACTTAAAACAATGTCTGGCACCTATTAAGTGATCGGTAAATGTTGGCAAAAAAACAAAACAAAACAAAACAAAACAAAACACAACAACACCAAAAAGGAGATATATAATTTAGCAGAGAAACTGGGAGAATATTTTGTACCAGAAACAGAGAGTTTCAAATCTCAACTGTGCTAATGCAAGCTGAGCAGCCAGCTGGCATAAGCTTACCCCCTCTGCCTCGATATTCTTATCTAGAAGTTGGTCATCATAATAGAACTTGTAGAATTGGATATAATGCATATATAATATCCAACCTTTGTCTTACTCCTAGTAAGCATACAGATAGTTACCAGTATAATGGCAACAACTTAGTGAGTGATTAATTTGTACCAGGAATTTACAACTGTGTCAATTCTATAAGGTAAGGATTGTTACTGGTCTCACTTTTCCGGAATCATGGAGAGGTTTAGAAACATTATTGGATCGTGTGGATAATAAGTTGAGCTGAAATTTGAATCCAATTTCTGATCTTTAACACTAGCCTATCTTCCCTATTTATTTATTGACTAATCAGTTAATAAATATGAGTGTTCATCCTCAAAGAATGTCCACTGTGGCAGGCAGGGAGGCGGTACATATGTATACACAGAGTTGCGTGAACAGTGATATAGAATTTGAGTAACAATCAGGGATACTATTAAAAGTTTTCTTATGGCACATTCAGAACTATTGCACCCCGAGTAGTGTTCATAGTGGGAATCAGACCAAACACAGAGCAATGAGAGAAGTTTGTAAGAAGAAAAATAATTTTGCTTATGTGTCAACATGGTAAGACTGAGGACTTACCTGTCAATCGACTAATCACAACTTGTGTTTTTTCTGAATCTTCAATTTTCCTCTCTCTGTGGAGGGATTGTCTTCTAAGGCTTGTTTTACTTGAGAAAAACTTGAGAAGCATTGTCGTATTTTCAGAGTTGATCCTGCAGCACGTATATTTCCAGAAAGAGGCTGGTGAAGACTTTCTGAGCAGATGTAATAAATCTGAGAAGAAGAGCAGTTTGCTTTATTCCTTGAGCGTATAAAGTATCTAATAAGATATCATGCAATTTCATCTCTCATTAACAGGGAAAAAAGGTAAAAACAACTAGGGGTTATTACACTTAATTCTGGGAAAGTCACCAAAGGTAAATCATACCATCTCAGTTTTATACTTGAAAGAATTGATGTTTGGAAACATAAAGAGCTTGTTCAAAGTCACACATTTTTGGTGAGTACTTCAACTCCAAACACATAGGCTTTTGCCGTGCTTGGAGGGTTCACTCTACTAAATACATCTGACAGAGATTAAAGAAATGATAAGAAGAGCAAACACTTTCAGTTTTTACCCCTGGAAGTTTGGCGACCATTTTAGTTCATCTGTTAAAACCTATGTTACCTGGGGGAACCTGGGGGGCTCAGCTGGTTAAAAATATCCGACTGTTGGTTTTGGCTCAGGTCCTGACCTCAGGGTTGTGACATAGAGCCCCTTGGCCAGCTCCTGCTCAGTGGGGAATCTGCTTGGAATTCTCTCTCTCTCCCTCTACCCCCCAACTTGTGCTATAAATAAATTAATAAATAAATATTTTTAAAAAACCTATGTTAACTTTAAACACTGAATTTCTGTTGGAAAAGAAAACAAAATACAGTGTATATTTCGACATTCTGGAAAATTTACAGGGAAACATTTCAACAACTTTATTTTTTTAATAAAGATTTTATTTATTTATTTGAGGGAGAGAGAGATAAAATGAGAGCATGAGAGGAATGAAGGTCAGAGGGAGAAGCAGACCCCCTGTGGAGCTGGGAGCCCGATGTGGGACTCGATCCCGGGACT
>CM053613.1:88140182-88172952 GCA_028646535.1 Procyon lotor | reverse complement strand
GACCGTAGAGTTGGGGGTCCATATCTGGGCTCTCTATTCTGTTCCATTGATCTATGTGTCTGTTTTTGTGCCAGTACCACACTGTCTTGATGATTATCGCTTTGTAATAGAGTTTGAAGTCAGGAATGGTGATGCCTATTTGCTTATTTTTCAATGCAGTCTCCTAAGCAGAGGTTTGTCTGGGAGGCGGGGAGAAGCTTTTTTTTTTTTTTGAGAGAGAGAGAACATCTTCACAGGGTGGGGGTGAGGATGCAAAGGGAGAGAGAGAGAGAATCCTAAGTGGGCTCCATGCCCAGCATTGAGCCCTACATGGGGTGTAGGATTCCATGACCCCAACTGAGATCATGACCTGAGCCAAAATCAAGAGTTGGATGCTTGCCTGATTCAGCTACCCATGTGACTTGTTTTTCTTTTTCTTTTTTTAAACATCATGAGCCATTAAAGCTTCCAGCATTTGCTGAGGACATCTGTGTGTACGTTGTGGCACACATTCAGAGTTCAGGTGATTTACACACTTGCTAAGACTTTCACTTTCTTTCCGTAAAGGATGCGTGACTAACTGGAGTCCTCTCCTCTCCTGAGCGTCTGTGCAGCCCTGCACCTGCACACAGCATTGTAGATTCTTGGGGATATAGCCAGCCTGAATCCCCGTCATGTTTCGGCCAGTCCCTTGCTTGCCCCAACCAGCATCACAGCATTAGTCAGCCGAGATAGCAGCTTTCCCTGTTAACTGCCAGGTGCTCTTGTGTTGGATGGTGGCTCTGGGTGTGAGTCTTCATGGGGCCTTAGACCAGATGAGCCTGACTGAACTCTGGAGGCACAAGTTAAAGCACCACACACTCTTCTGTCATTACCAAGATTCGGTAGTCCTTCCTTCCTGTGTGTGTGTGTGTGTGTGTGTGTGTGTGTGTGTGTGTACACATATGCATACGTATACCTACACACATACACATACACACGTAGCATATAATTCATTGCATGCCTTAGGTTGATTTCCAGAGTTCTGAAATGGCTATTTCTGGTCATTAGGAGTGAGTTGGGTATAGTTGCCTTTAAGGGAACATTGGCTAAGGTCCTCATTCCACCATTCCAGAGGGCCCTCCATACTTGCACTGAATTTTAAAGCATGAGCAATAGGTTTCCAGGTAAATATTAAGGGAAAAAAATCATCCCAGAATGTGAACACAGGTAAACAGATGCATGAAATTGCACAGTGGGCCAGGTAGCTATGAACCATTCACTGACAGCAGAGAGTAGGGAAAGATAAGGCTGAGCAAGTGCACAAGATGTTACCTATCATTTCAAGGAAGCAAAATATCATTTGGGAGGTATTAGAATGTGGATAAAGAGTTTTTGAGCAAGAAAATAAAGGCTATTTAGAAAAGTCACCCTATTCAGGTACATTGCAAAATGATAAGGCTGAAGAAAGGGAGAATAGTATGGAGGATGTTTTAATATTCTGACTAAGGAATGATGAAGCTTTGAACAAGGATTGGGGAAGTGTGGAGGTAGATAAACATGAAAACTATTTAAATGTTTAGTGGGTAGTATTAATAGAGTTATCCAAAAGTAGAAGACAAGCTCTAGCAATAAAACAAATCTAGGATTCTCAGATACAATTCAGGTTTCAGGCATGAAAAAACTAGATGATACTGTTATTCTCTTATAAAATATTAATAAACGTTTTAGAAAACTGAAATGCACATGGTAACCTTTTGATTGGTACGCAGTTTTCTATAAATGCGTGTTTTCACTGAGCACACCTTCACTTTGCCCATGAAAATCCAGCCTCTTCTGAATTGCCTTATAAATCTGTTAAAATTATCAGAGGTGAAATACAAAAATTTTAAACCTGAATACAACAATCATGTCAGTCAGGGGCGCCTGGGTGGTTCAGTTGGTTTAGGCAACAGATTCGTGGTTTCATCTCAGGTGGTGATCTCGGGGTCATGGGATTGACCAAGGAGTCGAGCTCTCTTCATTGGGCTCCTTGCCTGGCTGGAGTCTGCTTGGGATTCTCTTTCTTCTTCTTCCTCTCCTCCTGCACATGATCTCTCTCTAAGTAAATGAATAAAATTTAAAAAAAGGGGGCACCTGGGTGGCTCAGTCACTAAGCGTCTGCCTTCAGCTCAGGTCATGATCCTGGCATCCTGGGATCAAGCCCCACATCAGGCTCCCTGCTTGGGGGGGAGGCTGCTTCTCCCTCTCCCACTCTCCTTGCTTGTGTTCCCTCTCTCGCTGTCTCTCTCTCTCCCTGTCAAATAAATGAATAAAATCTTAAAAAAAAAAAAAAAAAAAAACACAAAAAACCTGATGTTAGCCAATAACTGATTTGTTCATTCAGTTAGCCAACAAGCATTTGAATACAGAGAAAATATGGATAAATTCACTAATGAATGTATCTGTTTTATGTTCTTGAATATGTGATTTTAATGTGAAACAGCTGAAGGTATATCTGAGAAGTCATCAAAATTTGTTTAAATATTCTGTTGTATGAAAATAAAAGAGAAAAAGATTAAGGAAGATTAGGAGATAAATTCTTAAGAACTAAGGAATAAAAGTCTAATTTTTTCTAATTTTTTTTCAATGGCTCGCTCTATCCCAGGATGTATAGTTTCACTAAGTAATAAATCTTTAATAATAAAGCTTAAAAGAATGGATGTCTTAAACACCAAGTTTGAGACATTTACTCTCAGAAAAGCCAATAAGTAGGTAACTATGGCTAAAAATCGAGTAAGGCAAATTTCTTCGAGTTGCAGCAAGTATGTTTTCTAGCAACATAAAAATTAATTTAATTTAATTATGAAAATCGGTAAATATCTTGTGTCCTACCAGGATTTTCCCAGTTTGCTAGATCATACAAAATCCTGAAGCTTTTATTTTATAGGAATATACATGCACTAAGAAAGAGAAAAAGTCTGAGTAAAGTTGTTTTTGTGGTTTTTTTGGTTGGTTTGTGTGTATGTGTGTGTGTTTTATCTGTGTGAAAAGTTCTTGCTAGTGAACTAGGCCTAATTTTTAGATACTAAGCATTTAGCAGTTTTTGATAACAAAAAAAAATAGAAATTTTGTTTTAACATATACAGGATAGCTTATTCATACAAATAAGTCCAAAATACAATGTTGTCAACTAAATTCTGGTTAGACTTATTCTTTGAACTGAAAAGTAGGAACACACGTTTTACTCTTTTCCCAATTAATGGTGCTAATTCCAAGCTTCATTTATACCATGCTTCTGCATCCCTGAAGATTGAGTTGATATCAGCAGTTAATGGTTGGTTTGCTCTCTAAGCCTGCGAGGAAACTCAGAGCAAATGAATAGTTTAAAACAAGCATGCTGATTATGTTAATAAGTGACTTGGAAGGATTGATACTAATAAAAGTTGTGAATATATTTTTAATGACTAGCATATCCATTTAAATTACACTTGAGTTTCCGTGCAGTGTGTAGGGGGAGGGGGGACGAACTGAAAGCTTTCATTACATGTGTTGTAGACATACTGCACTACTTTGAATCTCCATCAGTTTCTCCATCCTCTTTCTAATTGTTTAGAATCCTCTTTCTAGTTGTTTCCTAATGAAGTGGGCATTCAGACAGTCCTGATGTCTTCAAGTCCAGAGGAGCAGTGGCCTCCGTGCGCACAGCAGGAGCCTCCAAAAACAAGCACACTCCTTCTGTGTCATTCTCCAACACTCCAGGAAGGCATTCAGATGTTATAGGACTCAATCCAGAATGTTATCTCCCTAGAAAAACAGTCTATTCTCTTTGATAGACTTACTAAAGAATATTTTATTTCACAGGAAAAAAAAAAGCCAACATAATTTTTAAAGAAGTGCTTAGCGTATAATAATAGATTCATAAATATAGCAGGATGAAATATAGACTAAACTATCTAACATGTAAAAAGCAAACTGGCCAAACTTCACACTTCCTTCGATTTTGAAGGGACACTTGGCTATTGCTGTTTTGTAAATGGTGTTAAAATGGAGGACTAGAAATGATGCCCACATCCATCCCATTTCATGGATCTTGGTTTGCAGAGAAATCACAGGTAAGGCCCAAATATGAATTCTCCATTTCTAGTCTTTGTTTTCCCATCGACTTGCTAAGTGTTTCTGAAATTGTCTCTTGCTAGTACAGTTCGCTTCTTTACAAAAACAAATAACATATTTTCCTCTTCCTCCTAGTTTACTATCCACTGAAAAGCACCGGCCCATCACTCTGTCATCTCTACTTTTACTAAACACTGAAAATCTCAAAGTCCAAATGTGATCATACTTCCCAATAATATGTATTATGTTTATCCCTCATTTCTCCCCAACATTGAAAAAAAAGAGTTATTTGTATACCTCCAGGTGATATCTAGTATATGAATGCTGAATTACACATGCCATATGTCAGCTCAGGGTGGTGTGAGTCCCAGCTACCACATACTGGCTGCAGTGGCTTGCTTAGGCAAGTTATAGCTCCTCTTTGAACCTGAAAAATAGGATTTTATGAGAGAAACCATATTGCTTAATAATTACCCTTTCTCAACTTAAAATTTAAAGAAATAAGTCATTTTGAATTATATCACAATAACATGGGTTTGTTTTTTAATTTTTAATTTTTATTTTATTTATAGATTTTATTTATTTGACAGAGAGATCACAAATAGGCAGCGAGGCAGGCAGAGAGAGAAGGGGAAGCAGGCTCCCCGCTGAGCAGAGAGCCCGATGCGGGGCTTGATCCCAGGACCCTGAGATCATGACCTGAGCTGAAGGCAGAGGCTTAACCCACTGAGCCACCCAGGCGCCCCTGGGTTTATTTTTAGATAAAATAATTTTCTGTGTTGAAAACGTATACTTTAATAATGCCCATAAATTATAATTTAGAAAGAGAAACAGCTGAATGAGTACTTACGTCTTACATCACATATTCACTGTACTCTTAAGACTACTTAATTGTATCTGTGGTGATAGGGACCTGGTGAAAGGCTTCTTTACAGAGACAAATGACCAGCTACAGAGCATTCAGACAAAAACTTGTCTCAGTGGTTCCTACTGTTGAGTAAAATTAAGTTCAAAAATTACTGAATATGACCTTTTTTCCAACCATCCATCTATTTACTTCTCATGGACCATAAAAAACATAGACGAGGGGCGCCTGGGTGGCTCAGTCGTTAAGCGTCTGCCTTCAGCTCAGGTCATGATCCCAGGGTCCTGGGATCGAGCCCCGCATCGGGCTCCCTGCTCGGCGGGAAGCCTGCTTCTCCCGCTACCATTCCCTCTGCTTGTGTTTCCTCTCTCGCTGTGTTTCTCGCTGTCAAATAAATAAAATCTTTAAAAAAAAAAAAAAAAAAAAAACATAGACGAATGCCACATTAAAAAATTTCCTGGGGGCACCTGGGTGGCTCAGTCAGTTAAGCGCCTGCCTTCTTCTCAGGTCATGATCCCTGGGGTCCTGGGATTGAGTCCCTCATTGGGCTCCCTGCTCAAAGGGGAACCTGCTTCTCCCTCTCCCTCTACAGGTCCCCCACTTGTGATCTCTCTCTCTCTTTTTCTCTCTCTCTCAAATAAATAAAGTCTTTTAAAATTTTTCTTGGAAATATTCATTTTGTAAAGATACCTTAAAATAGAAGAAGAGGAAAAACAGAAGGAGGTGGGGAGCAGTTAGGAGAGTCAGAACTCCGAGTCCTTGTTCTTGGCAGCCAGTCCCGGCCCTCTGTCGGCCAGCAAGGATCGGCAGGCAGGCTCACACCGCAGGTCCAGGGCCGGTGGGCGGCTTCCAGGACACTCCCTGCTTAGCTCCAGGCCGGCTTCCGCTTCCGTGCTCCCACAGCTACTCACTCTGCACTCGCTACGCACCGCACTGTGTGGTCCGTGCCAACCTCGGTGGTAATGCAGTACCAACCTCAGAACTTCTGGTACCAAGAAATGATCGAAATTCCAGTGCCAGTATTCTAGTACTTTCATTTCTTTTGTAGTGAATTCTGTTTCCCTTTTTCCCCTTGTAGAAACATTTGGCATGATTTTTTATCCTTGGTATTCAGATAGTTTATCATAATATATGTAAATATAAGATTGTGTGTGTGTGTGTGTGTGTGTCTATTCTCGATGCTACTGGATCTTCAGTGAGCTCTTTCCAGCTGTGGGAGCTTCTCTTTTATGAATTCCGTGATTATTTTCTCCTCTCCATTTTTTTTTTTTTTTAAGATTTTATCTATTTGATAAAGAGAGAGCACAAGCAGGGGTAGCAGCAGGCAGAGAGAGAGGGAGAAGCAGGTTCCCCGCTGAGCAGGCTCGATCCCCGGACCCTAGGATCATTACCTGAGTTGAAGGCAGCCACTTAGCCAACTGAGCCACCCAGGCACCCCTCTGTTTTCTATTATTGGAATTTCTATTACCTGGATGGTACCCAGCCCATATTGATCCTCTCTATCAGATACCAACAAACATTTTCTATTAAGAAACAAATAGGAAAAATTTTAGACTCGGGAAGTATCACAAATTTCTGTTTCTCCTCCTCTTTATTCTTTTGCCAATCCTTTAAAAATACACACACACACACACACACACACACACACATACACATTTAATTCTTACTTCAAGTGCCATACAAAAACTAGAGCATGGGCAATGCTTGGCTGACTCTTGCTCTAGCTCTTAGTTTATTTTTTCCTATATTTTGCATTGTTTATTCTGCTGAAATATTGTAATTATTCTTTCTGTAGACTTTATACCTAGTTATGTACAAAGTTGGGAATTCATTTAATTTTTCTATATCTCATCATCTCATCTGAAACTGAGGATAATAATAGTTGTTGGGGGTTAAATGAAGTAATGTCTATAATACTTTTATAATGGTAGAACAGAAAATGCACAAAAAGTGGGTATTATCCATTGCTCTCATGGATGCAATATAGCCTCATAAGCTCTCAAAGGGTGCTAAAAATAACTAAAGTTCTTTCTCCTCTCTGACTTTGCATACTCTCCCATAAATTGTTGCATGTTTTCATATTAGAACTTCTTACTGTGCAGCAGAATTGTCTCATCCGTCTTGTGAGCTTGGTTCTCCACATTTATTTTGTGTGAGGATCAAAATAGACTGACATGGGTGGGTTTCCCGGCCCATATTTCTCTTTCTGTTAAAAGTGCCAGTCTTGAATGAGGTGGCTGATTGCCGGCACTGTGCCCCGAGGCAAGGCACGTCAGTGGATAGGATTGATTCAGTAGTGTGAAAAAGAAATATGCCAGATTTTAGTAGGGACCAGCTCTAGGATACCAGTCTCCTCTCTAGGGACCCTAGATCATCCCAAGTAGATTGTTGAGTTTCTTGGACAGTCTCTTGTTGGTTTCATCCTGAAGGCAATTACATGGCACCTGGGGATGTGAGGAGAAAAGGGGAGAGCCTTCCTCATGCTGCCCTTGAACAGATAGGCTCTCAGTCATATCCTGCATCACAGCTGGGTCCCTGTACTTATGTATTCAGAGCTCAGAAGCTTCCTGATATTCTATTCTGAGGGAGGAATTATACCTTCTATGCCACTTCTTCTCTGTGCGTGTCCTGCATTCCATGTCCACATATTTCATCACTTTGCATGTTCCAGGAGTGTGCGAAAATCTGTGGTGTGCTGTTAACAAGCCACAACCACCATGCCCTCCGCAGTGCTGGTCCTTCTGTCATAGGTTCTTTCTCGTATTTCTTTATTGTGATTTCAGGGGGATTTGTGAAGTTGAGAGTGAAACTATGGGCTCAAGCCAGTAGCCTACTTTAAGTGTACCACGATAATTCATAATGCTTAAATTTTCACCTTCTAAGCGAAGTAATGGAGCCACACAAAGCATAGATCCAAAATTATGTTTACAATAAAGTTGAAACTGGTGAGTGAAAGCTGTAGTTAATTATATGGTAAGTATTTAGTTTGTGTGAATTTCTTAGAATAAATAATTCTGATCCACTTATTATATACCCATTTCTAGTGTACTGCAGTGGTTGAATTTGTAATCTAGAGTCATAGAGACCTGGGTTCAAATCTTCCTCTGTCACTAATTTTCTGAAGTTGAAAAAGTTACTTAACTTTCAAGGCATTTTTTTCTGTCATAAGAACTATTTATTTGTTTTATTCCACAAACATTTGTTAAGTATCTAACTTTACTAGGTCTCTGTAAAGAATAATAAAAGGTTAGAAGTAAAATGATTAACCTAATACACTCTTGATAAACATTTGGTGTTAACTGTTTTTATTTTCAACTCTTCTTTATTTCAAAGCAAAGGAAGGCTAGAACACAGGTGGTATTACATTGCCAGTCTTTCTTCATTGTGCGGTATACTGCTGCTAGAAGACAAACTATAAATGTATAAAATAATTTCAAAGTTCTGACGTTCATGTTGGTCAGAAAACAGATATTTATTAAAGCAGTATCAGCCAGGGATAGATGGGGGAAACCATGCTTGAAAATTGTACGTGACCTCTTCCATGTCCTTAAAAATCCTTGGAAAGCAAATATTTAAATTGAGTCCTAAAAAGAAGTACACGGAATGATTTAATGTCCAAACAAAATCTTACATTTCATCTCTCAAGGACAGTTTTCTGAAATTAACATAGAAGAGTTATGCATAGCTTCCTGGATTAACCGAAAGGGAAGGAAAGATTATGCAACTGGGCTTCTGTTTTTAGCTGGTAACTCCATGTTCCTGCGCCGCAACTCCAGGTTGGTTTGCTTCACGCGCTCAGGCTGCCTTTGGCCTCCTTACTGACAGGCTATGTGCTTATCTTCCCAGAGGTGGCTCTGCTCTCCTCTTTGAGATGATTGCTATCAGCATTCTCTTGGCAGTAAGGGAGATAATTATTTCCCTCAAGGAAACCAAAACAGTTTGGCTGAAGAGCTGAGGAAGAGCTAGGGTTACTTTCTTTTCTTAAATGATCTTTCATGCTACAAAATGAAGACACTAAAAGAGGGAATCCCACGGCCCTTCATTGTCCAGCAGTATTTAAACACGCACAAAGGTAGCATTACACTGAGACCAGCCTCACCAACATTACCTGGTCTGTTAGTTTGCTAGGGCTGCCCTAACGGAGTCCCACAGACCATGGGCCATAAACAGAACCTACTTCCTCCCTGTTCTGGGGTCTAGGAGTCCAGCAGGAAAATGTGAGCAGGGTCCTGAGGCTGTCCTTGCCTTGCAGACTCCCCATGTCTTCCTCTCACAGTCCTTCTGGGCCTGTGTCCCAAATCCCCTCGTCTTATGAGGACACCAGCCATACTGTGACTTTAGGGCCCACTTAAATGACCTCATTTAATTTTAATCACCTCTTTAGAGGACCTATTTCCAAATTCAGTCATTCATGTCCTTTATTACTGGGGCTTAGGACTTAAACATGTGAATTTGGGAGTGGGGTGAGACATAATTGACTAAACACTTAATAACCGATTCCATTTGAGAATTTAAATTAAATTCCATTTAAGAAGAATGTCCCCACCCCACACACCATCTAACTGTTTGCAATTTTTTTTTGTTAGAATAAATGGTTAAAACAGATAAAAACTGCCTGAGACGAGCCTCCAAATGAGAACTGATTTTCTTTTTTTTAACAATTAAATTTTTATTTTTATAAAATAAAAGTTTTATAAAAATCTAACTTACCACTTGGTAAAGGATAACCAATTATCCATAACCAATTGTTATGACAAAGGAAATAAATGCCCTGAGACTAGAAGGACAATAGCAATCAAAAAATTTACTTCTCAGGGAGCACCTGGTTGGCTCAGTCATTAAGCGTCTGCCTTCGGTTCAGGTCATGATCCCAGGGTCCTGGGATTGAGCCCTGCATTGGACTCCCTGCTCGGCAGGAAGCCTGCTTCTCCCGCTACCATTCCCTCTGCTTGTGTTCTCTCTCTCGCTGTGTTTCTCTCTGTCAAATAAATGAAATCTTTAAAAAAAAAAAAAAATTTGCTTCTCAGGAACCAATACTGAAGAAGTATGGTTCATATCCCCCCAAAATAAGGCCAAGAGGATAGATTAAATGTTTTGACCTATGTTCAATAAGCAACATCATCAGAAGAAAAGACAGCACCAAAAAAACAGCACTGACCATTTCGAGAAGCAAGGAGGCCATCCTAAACAAAATGCACTGCTTTTTTCCGGAAGGATCCTGGACACTGAGCACAACTTAACAGGGATGAAAAGAGCATTAGAAGAGCATAAGCTGGGGCACCTGGGTGGCTTAGTGGGTTAAGCCGCTGCCTTCGGCTCAGTTCATGATCCCAGGGTCCTAGGATCGAGCCCCGCATCGGGCTCCTTCTGCCTGCCTCTCTGCCTATTTCTCTCTCTCTCTGTCAAATAAATAAATAAATAAAATCTTAAATAAAAATGCATAAACTCTTCACTTAGGAATGGCTTGGTCACAGAACGAATCTGTAAACACAGGATCACTTCCCACCTCCTGTGACGGTGATGTACAAAGTCATTGAAGACTTTTCATTGCTCTAAATTCCAGGATTTTAAACACGTGTTCTGTATTATAGCGCATCACTTAAAATGTTATGTAAAAATGATTGATTAAGGCCTGTTTCAGATGAAAAAAAGTCCTGCATGTAGTGGGGACAGTGCCTCGGCTTGGCTCCAGGTATTTTCCTATGTTGCCAGGAATCACGTCACACGCGGTATTACACAGTGGTGTCCGTGCTGCTTAAAATCACGAAGGACTGAGTTTGGACTGTTAATGGCAGAAAGAACAAACTTGATGTCAAGGACACTTTAGCCCTCAGCTGGCTAAATCTTGGTGAAGAGAGGATGGTCAGGAGTTTTAGGTCTTGGTTTTGGGACCAGTCTCCACCTCATTACCTGATCTCCTCAAAACTGATTTCCTCACTAAATAAGAAGGGGTCCAATAAAAATATCCTGTCTATCTTCTAACCACATTATTATTATTAACCATCCCATTATTATTAGCATATTTCCAAAGCCATTCATACCTTTTCCCCTAACATTACAGATCAGCTGCCTTTTCCCCAGATCCTGGCTTTTAAAGAAATTATTTGTTTCAAAGAACTCTTCGTTGTTTCTGTTCATATATGTAATCTGTCTCTGTGTATTTTTCATTTGAAAATGAGGATAAATATTTTATATATATATCATCAACTTATCTGGACTACATGAGATAATGCTTATAAAGCACTTACTCAGCCCTCAAATATTGTAACCAACTTGTATGATTTTAGGTTGGGGCTGAAATTGCCTATTCCTCCCCACCCCGCAACCCCCCACACTGCATTTTGTCTCAGGCCACAGGCATGTAACGGCAAAGCTGATATGGCAACATCCATGGATTTGGAAAAATGTGACCAGTAAAGAAGGAAGATACTGGGCACTGCCTCACTGATACTCCTGAGTACAACTCAACAGGTGCTGGGGAGGCATTTAGAGTCCATATATGTAAAGCAGCTCCATGGACTAGAGTCACAGTCACTGGCCAAGACTTACGTTCTAAACTATGGTAGCTCGTCAGTCCTGGGTAGACAGAGAGCAGTGTTGGAGGTTTAGCGGACAATTGGGAGGCCTGTCCCTAGAGTTTCAGACACTAGGAATGAACAGGCCTTCTGGCCCTGGGCAGGAAATTGCAAGAGCAAATCAAGGATGCAGGAATAAATGAAAGTCTGTTTCTAGCAACTGGGGTCTATGGCATGGGGACACTAAGCACCCTTAAGAGTAGGCAGTAACTTGGAAGCCTCAGCTGTAGGCCAGTGAGAGAGGATCCAGAGAGCCAGTTTTGTAGTAAACTTTCATGCTTGGTGCCTTGTAAAATTCTTGCCCCTGTAGGGGTTATTTTAAGGATAGGTGGAACCAAGTATAGTGGAATGAAGGAAACGAGCGCCCCAAAAGTGAGTTACTGGACAAGTGTCAGGTGCATGGCCAACACTTCCTAGTTATAAAACCTTCCCTTTTCTCTTACTGCTCATAATCAATCCCCAAATTCCACAATCATAAAATGTCTTAAAGTAGCATTGTCTTGTAACAAGAGATTATTTTCCCTGGAACATTTTCATCTTTATTCTAAAATTTGTGGCTGCTTACACACTTCATATAGTAGTGGAAAGATTATTAGTGATTTGAGTTCTGCCCTCTGGCCTAGCATTGGGATATGATACAATATGGTATTGGGAAAACAGTGAATGTCCCTGGTCCATTTCTACAAAATGAAATTGAACCTTCTTTCTTTCTTTTTTTTCCAGTTTCATTAAGATAGAGTTAACAGATGATTTTAAGTTTTAAGGTGTACAACATGATGATTTGATTTACAGATATGGTTGCAGAATGATTGCCACAATAAAGTTAGTTAACATCCATCACCTCACATAGATTTTTTTTTTCTTATAGTGAGAACATGTAGGTTCTACCCCCTTAGCAGGTCCTACGTTGCTACATATATACCACAGTCCTGTTAACTCTATTCACCATACTGTATATTGGATTCCCAGAACTTACTTATCTTATAAATGGAGGTCTGTAGCATTTGACCATCATCATCCCATTTCTCCGATCTCCAGCCCTTGGCAGCTGTCACTCCACTCTCTTTCTATGAGTGGTCTTGTTGAGATTTCACATAAGTGAGCATATAGTATTTGTTTTCCTCTTTCACTTAGTGTAATGTCCTCAAGTTTCATTTATGTTTCCATATGTTGGAAATGAACATAAATGTTGCAGTGAACAGGAGGGTGCAGATTCCTCTTCAAGAAATCCTATCTTTAATTTTTTTTTTTTTAATTCCATAGTGGTTGTACCTATTTACATTGCCACCAAGAGCAAACAGATGTTCACTTCTCTGCACATACTCAGCAGCACTTGTCCCTTGTGTTTTTGTTTTGGCCATTCTAACAAGTGTAAGGAGATGTCTTGTTGTGGTTTGGATTTACGTTTGGACCTTATTTCTTTCCCTGCTTTTGTTTCACTTGTTTATCCCACTTCAGTTAATTATATCTCATATCATAAAGGTGATGACTGAAGAAGCACACTTACTCTAGAGATCTTGCTGAGACTCAAGGGTATTTATTCATTCAATAAATATTTACTTATTGTCTTTCACATGCCAGGCACTGTTCTAAGTCCTGAAGGCATAACAGTACACAAGATGCAGGAAGCCACTATTTTTATGTCATTTTGTATTCCAGTGATCACAATAAAAATAATACAGCATTTAATATAAAAATTATATATGTATGCTGCATCTTAGAGGAGATGAGCTCTGAAGAGAAATAAATGAAGGATGAACATGGGCTTGGGATAGGGTAGGGAGGAGGACTTGGATTCAGTGGTCAGAGAAGCCGCTCAGAGGAGATGACACTTGCACAAAAACCTTAATGAACTGGGGATGAGGCCTGTGGAAGTTGGTGGAGAGACCATCCACAGAAAGGAGAAATAAGAGAATCATCCTTGAGACAGAAACACGTTGGGCAGGTTTTTAAATGTAAGAGCTGGTTTGGTGAGCATGAACATAATCATAGGATTTATGAGGTTTGAGGGGTGACAAGGACTAGCTATAGACTATGAAAGGTCTTCCGCTGGGGACTGGGGACAGGGGAGTGGTATGGCCTACATTTCATTTTAAAAATATCAACCCCTCCTCCTAGGTGGAGAGACCTGGGGAAGCAGGAGACAGAAGAAGAAGCATAGAAACTGGTTAGGAACCCAAAGCACTGTCCTTGGCAAAATAGAATTATAGCTTGCATTAGTGTCCTAGCACTGGCTGTCGGGATAAATGGCTGAAAACACGATACGCTGTTTTGGAGGTAGATTCCTAATGTGTCAGTTGCAGGGAGGAGACAGAGGTTAAGAACCACTGGATAAATAATCTACAAAGCTTATTCCTGAATTATTGATCCGTGAACTCACGATGGGAAAAAGCGGCCTTTTTGTGGCTGCTTATCCTGAGATTTTGTCTGAATCAGTCACCTTTGTTAACCATTGTATAGCTGGGGCCACTCCAATGGGTCAGTTTACACTTGTGGTCATCAATTTCTGTGTTATAAGTGGGAGAAGTGTAGTGTTTCAGGCTTTCTCATGTAGAGGTACCATGATGGTGAGAGAGCATGTATGGACCTGTGTAATCCCGCCTCTAGCTACTCATGAGCTGTGTGACCTTGGACAAGTTATATAATGTCTCCCAACCTTGGATGCTGAAGAAGATAAAATACCTTTCTCTTACGGTTGTTGTGAAGTGAAGTAAAATCTCTCATTCAGTAGTTATGTCTTGCTCACTGTCTACGTTATGGTGGGTGGACACATTGACATCAAGGTGTTGAGGATGAGATAGACAGAGTTCTGCATGAAATATTGTTTCTTGTGCTTCAGAAAGCCAAACATGGGGCCTGACCTACAGTAGAAACTCTTTGGGAGCTAGTTTCCTTCCTCCAAATCCAAAATTACATGTGTATGTAAGAGCATAAGGTACACACTTTGAGACAACATAGGTGTATTTTCAGTGTATCCTTCTGAAACTCATCTTCTTTTTTTCCCCTCAAATTTGTTTATTTTATTTTTTCAGTGCTACAAGATTAATTGTTCATGCACCACACCCACATTCTAATCCAAATGAGTGACTCTAGTAATATATCTTCAGGCTAATTAGCAGGTAATAAAGGAGATCCTTTTGGAGAAAGCAGACATTTTGACCTCCCTCAGGTAAAACATATTTTCCTGCACATTCACTTATTTTTTTTAAAAGTATTAATTTGCATTTAAAATTATAGAGAATGCCTAGATGAATAACTTCTAGTGTCTTATTTATTTTACTTTGTCAGTGAAATGATGCCACCCTGAGAATTTTTAATCCATTCACAAAGCTATTTTTTATTACCTATAAGTTTATTTTTTAATATAGCAGAAAATGCACAGCCAGTTCATCTGGCAATAGGCATGGCAATATTTTTAATAGCATTTTATAGGAATGTCATATTCAATTAGTAATTTCACTGTGCCACCTCAATATGTAGTGAACTAATCCAAGAAGTGCCAATAAAAATCACATTAGTTAATACTTTCCTCAACCATTTGTAAGTTATTAATATGCTGTCAAGTCTAGAACTCAAGCCGAATTCAAATCAGAATCCCCGGTCTTCAAATTTGCTCAGTGATATTATGGACCAGTGACATTTAGGTGAAGGGTTCTGTTTTTTATTCCTCTTTATCTAACTTGTAATCCCTCCATTTCCCTGTTTGTCTCTACTGTCCTCCTGACATGACTACAGTCACCAGGCGTGTCAGCACTGAACCGAGACTCCTCATCAACTCAGCTGCCTAGTTCTCTTTTCCAGTCAGAAGATGATGGGTTTGGCTGAACTTTCAAAGATAGAATATGCCATTAACTTTGATTTTTTTAAAAATCTGTAATAGAGTATTGTGTTGGCATCCATCTTCATTGAAATTCTAAGTATGTGGATTAATCACAAAAGCACATTCTTCAGAAATATCGAAATTATAATATTCATATGTTTTGTATATCAAAACTGCATTTGTGCTGTGTTCTCTTCTTCTTCATTTTTTTTTTTCCTTTTCCTCTTGTAACATGCTAAGTCACAGGAGGCAGTCTCTGGTTGTTGCTTTTCATAAATTTCAAGATAAAATCAAGATCTGCTTTTTCTAGGGCACAGTTTCAGAACAATTGCATAGCTTTAGTTATGTCCCCACCACCAGGCCATAAATTAAGCTATTTATTAACCAGTCAATATTTGTAAATGTCTACTTTAAGAACACCTTAAGGGAATGTGAAAAGACGCCAACATTTTGTCCTCAAAGAGCTTATAACTTAGTTTAGAATAAAATGCTCAGTCAAATGAAAACCCAATTAATAATGAGTTAAATTGGAATTGCTGTGCTGGTTCGAGGGGTGTCATTATATATTATCTGACTGTTTAGTGAGTAGTGCAGATAAGATTTCTGTGGTCCAGTGAAGCTTCAGAGCACTTGAGCCAGGCCTTGAAGGACAACCTTAACATGTGGAGAATTCTGTAGAGAATCCAGTCCCATGCTGCAGATTCATTACATAACAAACCCTGATTCTCTCTCGGGGCTATTTTAGCTCCACTTGCCCTTCACTCACCATCCCAGGCCCTGTAACACTTCCTCAGAAGACAGACAGTCCCCAGTCCTGCTCGAGCACGATGCGCTGTTGTGTGCAATCACTGACCTACTTTTGCCCGTGATAGTTCAGTTCAAATGAAGCAGTGGCTATCTGTCAAAATTTGTGGTGAGTGCCTCAGGGAATATAAAAATGAGTATAATATGGTTGTTATTTATATTCTCATGCCTTGTGCGAGAGAGATTTAGGTATAAACATTCCAAACCAAATAGAGTGGGATGAGAGCTGAAATGAAGTAGAAATCAAGCTTTACGTGAACCAGACTATAATCCAATCTAAAACACTCAGTTCAGTATAAAAATATAGACAGTCTTCCAAAATAAACAAGCTTTAAGAAAGGTGATTAGTTCCTGAGATTTCCCCTCCCTCCTCCTGCTCCTTTCTAAAATAGCCTTTGACTATATGGTCGAGGACGTCTAGTTTAATTGATTCTGCGGATTTATAGGAAGAGGGTGCTGATACCCACAAGGATCTTCAGGAAACAGACAGGTTATGGCATTCGAGTGCTTTGTTGTGTCTAAAAACTGAACAAGTGACTAAAAAGCTGCACCTGTTTCTACCTGGCTCTTTTGAGGAGTTAAATATGATGTAATTCATGTCCACTGTGGTCCTGGTCATTCATTCCTGGTCTTGAAGTTCAAGAACTTCAACAGCTTTTCATCCTGATCTAGGTGTCTGCCTTTGTGTCTGTGCCTGCACGGCAGACAGGGAGTTTCTGGGATCCCTGCACGCAGCATAGCAGCTCCGGTGTGTGGATGCCTCGTACCAGTAGGTCTGTACTGTCTTACAAGTGGTTACTTTCAGGGATTTCCTCAGAAGCCTACAGATCCTCACCTGCACCCTGAGGGAAGCATGACACATACCCTTTTGTCCTGACCTAACCATCCCTTAATTTACAAAACATTAATTGGTTTCTAAGTAGCAGAGCATTTGAGTTTAAGGCATGAAAAGGCACAGTTAAGTCTCTTTCTTCTTCTACCATACATTCTTACTGCCCTTAAACCGCAAGCTTCCTAACTATCACGGAAGGAAGGAATATTTTCCCTACACCTATAGAAGAAATATTGTCATCTAAGTCCTTAGATGTGGTTATTATTTTAAAGGAATTCGGAAAATTATTTTGTTTTTTGTCCATACCTAATGTTAAAGCCTGGTGCTTTGGTTCACAATCTTATTTTAATTGTATTACTTTTGAAATTATCCCAATTAACATTCATTTACTCACTCCTGCAGATAGCTCAAGTTGGTTACATATAAAGTCAAATATGCAGAATTATAAATTAAAAAATACAAGCTACATCAAAAAATATATTTCTTCAATTAGACTCTGGAAAAAAGTGATAAAGGTCTGTATCATTCAGAGTTCTACCAGAGAAAGAACTGGTAGGATATCTATGATTAAAGTGACTATATATATTTATATGTCTATACCTGTATCTATATATATCATAACAATCCCTTGATTAGTGTTCGAGTAAATGGCTACTATAGCCTAGTCTAGTTAAACATTAAAACTAACCATCACAGACCCAAAATTGGTGGTAATGGTAAGGGGATATAAAGGATCAACTATGAAGAAAGAAGCAGCTACACAAAACACACAACATTAAGGGGTCACTTGAGGATAACTTGGAGGCTTTTACATTGGGTAAGTAAGAAAGTGGTGTACTTGTAACAAAGCCACAGGAGAAGCTAATTAATCCAGTTTTAGGTGTTGATGGACAAGAGTTAAATGGCCAAATAATTGGAGTGGATTTGTTCACCCAGTGTACTTTAATTGAATAACTGAAAACATGATCATAAACTTCCACTTCCCTGCCCTGGACATAGCTGTGATTGGATCATTAGTACACTCTTGACCCAACCCAAAGACTGAGGTTAATCACATTTAAATATCACACACACAAGTGAGTCAGATGGTCATGAGTCCTACAACTAAGGATGGGGTCCTAGAGCTGGCGGCCATGGAGTTGCAAGTGTATGCACTATAGCCCAGCCCAGACAGATAGAAAAGCATAGATGAGTGAGATTAGGCAGCTCTTAAAGACAGAGGATATGACTTTAGTTCCTGTCTTTATAAATACCTTTTCCTGATTCCTGGCCTAATTTTCTAAATATATTTGAGTTAGTTTGAGTGGATTTCTGTTCTTGTATCCAGGAATAAAATCAAGTACTCTGAGCAAATCTAGTTAGAAATGTCAGCATTATCTATTTCTAAACATTCTGCTCCCTCAATAATTAATTGTTATGTTTAATAGCAGTAAAAAGGAGAAAGAATTTTAAAACTGGGACCAATATGAGCCTGAGTGTAGTTGAACTGGAAAATAATGGAGTCCAAAATTAGTTGTACTTGGCAGAACATGGTACTTACATAATCAAAACCAAATGTTTGTAAAGAGAAATTTCTGGTGTCTTGACTGCAACAATTACTCAACTACACCTGGAGTTCTACTCCATTGACCCTACCGTATTTGCACTGCTTACTGCTTTGCTCATGTGCTCACCTCCCATGTTGTCCAGCTTAAATCCCTCAATCCATCATAATCATCACTGTTCTTATGTAAGTCCCTAACTCCCATCCCAGTTTTTGCTTTGCTCCTCCCCATCTGGTAAAATCCCAACCACAGCTACTTCCAGCACTGCCTGTTCCAAATCTCCTACATCCAGAAAATCATTGGAAAAATATACCCAATCATGTTATCTGATTTAAATTAAAATGTATGACCACTAATTTCAAATGGGCTCTTCATGTTAACCAACAATCATACTACATTTACTTAATTTAGTCAAACCTGCTCTTCTGGAAAATGATTTTATATTTTCTCCCTACTGTCATTAAAACCCCAGTGCTTCTTTCTTTCTCCTCCATTCATATTCTTACGATGATTATCAAGCTTCCTCATTTACTGAGAATATAGAGCCAATCAGCTATGTAAACGTTTCTTCCTTGCCCACCTGTTAGATTGTATCACTTGCCCAGAAATTCTCCTTTGTCACTTCTGAAGATCAGTTTTCCCCTTCTATTGGTTGATTTCTATCAGCAGCTAGAACTTTCATTCATTGACAGTGGAAATATAAAATAATATCAATTTGGAAAACTATCTGGCAGTTTTTTATAAATTTCAGTATTACTCCCTACGACTCAATAATTCCATTTCCTATTTCTTTTATATAAGATAAATGAAAAGATAATATTCACAAAAAGACTAGGACAAGCATGTTCAAAGCCCCAAACTGGGAACATTTCAATTGCCTATTAATAGAAGAGTAATATTGGGGCACCTGGGTGGCTCAGATGGTTAAGTGTCTGCCTTTGGCCCAGGTAATGATCTCAGGGTCCTGGGATTGAGCCCCATATTGGGCTTCCTGCTCAGCGGGAAGCCTGCTTCCCCTTCTCTCTCTGCCTGCCTCTGCCTACTTGTGAGCTCTCTCACTCTCTCTCAAATAAAAAATAAAAATCTTAAAAAAATAGAGTAATTTAAAAATATTCTGGTATATACCAGCAATATTACTCAGCAATTAAACAACTGCTGTTACAACAAAGTGAATGAAATTTTAAAAATTATATAAAACAAAAGAAGCCAAATCCAAAAGAGTATATCCACATGATTTGATTTATATAAATGTCAAGAAAAGACAAAGCAGGGGCATCTGGGTGGCTCAGTGGGTTAAGCCTGTGCCTTCAGCTCAGATCATGGTCTCAGGGTGCTGGGATTGAGCCCCACATCAGGCTTTCCGCTCGGCAGGGAACCTGCTTCCCCCTCTGCCTGCCTCTCTGCCTACTTCTGATCTCTCTCTGTCAAATAAATAAATAAAATCTTAAAAAAAAAAAAAAAAAAGACAAAGCAGACCTGTGAACATAAAAATCAAAACACTGGATACCTCTTGGTGCAGGGACATTGACCAGAAGGGGATATGAGAACTTTTTAGGATGAGAAAGTTCTAAATCTTGATTGTGATATTATACAAGTTTATATATTTGTTAAGTATACTATAGAGGAAAACCTGTACATTTCTTTATATGTAAATTATAACTCTTACAAACAAAAATAGGTTAAAAGTTAACATGCCTCAGTGGGCTTAGTTATCAGGTAGTAGTCAGGGAAGAAGCTGTCATTAGATGTTGGAAAGATACAGATGCATATTATTGTAATAACTAAACATGTTTAAAATTGTTTCCTTTGAAAATCTGGATAGTGTAGAGGGAAAAAGTCTACCTGGATTATTAGCAATGTGTTTTTTTTGTAAACTGATGCGTGTAGGAAGGTGTAACAAAAAAGAGATGAGCTCTGGAAAGAATTGGATGATTTGAGAGCAGAGGTGAATTCACATAAGGAGAATTCAAAAATCTGGACCTTGCATAATTGGAAAGCCAGCTCTTCTAGATCCCAAACTGAAAATGGCACCCTAAGATCTTTTACTTGAACAAGGACTTCAGTCTTGGCAGGGAAGTTTGGAAGAGTGGTGAGGACTGATTCACAAAGTTCAAAGCACGTGTTCTCAATATTATCATTAATTTTGGAGCAAAAGAGAGAAAGTCAAGAAGGCAAGACACCAATAAATGAATGATGCTAGATAATTTCATCTAGCAAAGAACTTGCATATGGTTACAGATAATGTGATACTGACTAAGGTAACTGGATTCATTTTTACAAGAATTGCTTGGCCCCTATTTAGGACATTCCATAGATCACATATTAAGCCACAAAACAAACCTCAACAATTTCAAAAATATTGAAGTCATACCATGCCTCTTTTCTGACCACAATACTAAGAAACTAGAAGTCAACCACAAGAAAAAAACTTGAAAGACCAAGAATACGTGGAGGTTAAAGAGTGTGCTACTAAAAAATGAGTGGTTCAAACAGGAAATAAAAGAAAAAAGTGAAGTACATGGAAACAAAAGAAAATGAAAATACATGCAAAAATTTTGGGATGCAACAAAAGCGGTTCTAAGAGAGAAGTTTATAGCAATATAGGCCTACCTCAAGAAGCAAGAGAAATATCAAACAACCTAACCTTACATCTAAAGGAGCTAGAAAAAGAACAAGAAAATATAAAACTAGGAGAAAGAAGGAAATAAATATGAGACCAGAAATAAATTATGAAGTAAAAAAAAAGAACAAAACTATAGAACCAGTAATGAAACCAAGAGCCAGCTTTTTGAAAAAAAAAAAAAACAAAACAAAACAAAAAAAAAAACACACACACAATAAAATTGATAAACCTCTAGCGAAATTTATAAAAAAAAAAGGAAAGATTTAAATAAAAAAAAATCACAAATGAGAGAAGAAATAACAGCCAACACCACAGAAATACAATTAGAATATTATGAAAAATTATATGCCAACAAATTGGACAACCTAGAGGAAATAGATAAATTCCTAAAAACATATAAATCACCAAAACTGGGGGCGCCTGGGTGGCTCAGTCGTTAAGCATCTGCCTTCGGCTCAGGTCATGATCCCAGAGTCCTGGGATCGAGCCCCGCATTGGGCTCCTTGCTCGACAGGAAGCCTGCTTCTCCCGCTACCACTCCCTCTGCTTGTGTTCCCTCTCTAGCTGTGTTTCTCTGTCAAATAAATAAAATCTTTAAAAAAAAAAATCACCAAAACTGAAACAGGAAGAAATAGAAAACTTGAACAGATTGATTACCAGCAAAGAAATTGTATCAGTAATCAAGAAACAGCTCCCAAAAAACAAAAGTCCAGGACCAGATAGCTTCACAGGCAAATTCTACCAAATATTTAAGGAAGAGTTAATGCCTGTTTTTCTCAAACTATTCGAAAAGTCAGAAAAGGACAGAAAACATCCAAATTCATGCTGTAGGCCAGTACTGAGGCCAGTATCTGAGGCCAGTACTGAGGCCAGTATCACCCTGATACCAAAATCTGATAAAGAGATAAAAAAAAAAGAGAACTGCAGGACAATATCTCTGATGAACATAGATGCAAAAATACTCAACAAAATACTAACACACTGGACCCAATGAAACATTAAAAAATCATTCACAAGAAAGTGGGATTTATTTCTGGGTTGCAAGAGTTTTTGAATATCTACAAATCAATCAACATAATACATCATATTAAGAAAGTATAAGAACCGGAGCGCCTGGGTGGCTGAGTGGGTTAGGCCTCTGCCTTCAGCTCAGGTCATGATCTCAGGGTCCTGGGATCGAGCTCCGCGTTGGGCTTTCTGCTTGGTGGGAGGCCTGCTTCCCCCTCTCTCTCTGCCTGCCTCTCTGCCTACTTGTGATCTCTCTCTCTCTCTCTCTGTCAAATAAATAAAAATATTAAAAAAAAAAAAAGAAAGTATAAGAACCATATGATTGTTTCAACAGATGGAGAAAAAAGCATTTGACAAAGTACAACATCCTTTCATGATAAAATCCCTCAACAAAACAGCTTTAGAGGAACACAGCCCAACATAATAAAGGCCATATATGAAAAACCCACATCAAACATCATCCTCATGGGGGAAAAACTGACAGACCTTCTCCTAAGGAAAGGAACAAGACAAGGATATCCACTCTCACCAGTTTTATTCAGTGTAGTAGTGGAAATCCTAGCCACAGCAATCAGACAACAAAAAGAAATAAAAGGCATCTGGATGTGAGGGCGATCTGGCTGCGACATCTGTCACCCCATTGATCGCCAGGGTTGATTCAGCTGATCTGGCTGGCTAGGCGGGTGTCCCCTTCCTCCCTCACTGCTCCATGTGCGTCCCTCCAGAAGCTGTGCGCTTGGTTGAAGAGGACGACCTTCCCCGATAGAGGAGAGGACCGTTCTTCGGTCAAGGGTATACGAGTAGCTGCGCTTCCCTGCTAGAACCTCCAAACAAGCTCTCAAGGTCCATTTGTAGGAGAACGTAGGGTAGTCAAGCTTCCAAGACTCCAGACACATCCAAATGAGGCGCTGCACGTGGCAGTCTGCCTTTAAAGAAAAAAAAAAAAAGGCATCCAATTGGCAAGGAAGAGGTCAAACTTTTCATAATTTGCAGATGACATGAAACCATATAGAGAAAACCCTAAAGACTCCATCAAAAAACTGTTAGAACTGATAAATGAGTTCAGTAGAGTCATTGGATACAAAATCAACATACAGAAATCTGTTGCATATCTATACACCAATAATGAATCAGTAGAAAGAGAAATAAAGGAATCAGTCCCATTTACAATTGTACCAAAAAGCCATAAGACATCTAGCAATAAACTTAACCAAAGGGGTGAAAGGCCTGTACTCTGAAATCTATATAGAATGCCAATGAAAGAAATTGAAGAGGACACAAAGAAATAGAAAGATATTTCATGCTCATGGATTGGAAGAACAGATGTTAAAATGTCTCTCCTACCCAAAGCAATTTACACATTTAATGTAATCCCTATCAAAATACCACAGTGCATTTGTCATTAAACTAGAACAAGCAATTCTAAAATTGATTTGGAACCACAAAAGACCCCACATAGCCAAAGGATTCTTGAAAAGGAAAAACAATACTGGAGGCTTTACAATTCCAGACTTTGAACCATATTACAAAGCTATAGGGATCAAAGTAGTATGGTTCTGGCATGAAAATAGACACATAGATCAATAGAACAGAATAGGAAAATCAGAAATGGACCCACAACTCTATGGTCAACTAATCTTTGACAAAGCTGGAAAGAATATACAATGAGAAATAGATAGTCTCGTCAACAAAAAATATTGGTAAAATTGGACAGTAGTAACATGCAAAAGAATGAAACTGGATCATTTTCTTACATGATACACAAAAATAAATTTAAAATGAATGAAAAACCTAAATGTAAGACCTGAAAGCATCAAAATCCTAGAGGAGAATGCAGTCAGTAACTTCTTTGACATTGACGACAGCAACTTCTTCCTAGATATGTCTCTTGGGGCAAAAGAAATAAAAGCAAAAATAAACTATCACGATTTCATCAAAATACAGTTTCTGTATAGTGAAGGAAACAACAGAAAGACAATCTTCAAAATGGGAAAAGTTATTTTTCAATGATGTATCTGATAAAGTCTTAATATCCAAATTCTATAAAGAACTTAGATGACTCAACATCCCAAAAACCAACTAATCCAATTAAAAATGGGTAGGAGACATAGACATTTCTCTAAAGAAGATGGCTAACAAACACATGAAATGATGCTCAACATCACTGATGATCAGGGAAATACAAATCAAAACTACAATGAGATATGACCTCACACCTGTCAGGATGGCTAAAATCAAAAACACAGGAAACAACAGGTGTTGGCGAGGATGTGGAGAAGGAACTCTCTTGCACTGTGGGTGAGAATGCAAACTGGCATAGCCACTCTGGAGAACAGTATGGAGGTGCCTCAAAAAGTTTAAAATAAACCTACCTTATGATCTAGCAATTGCACTACTAGGTATTTACCTAGAGGATACAAAAATACAGATTTGAAGGGGTACATGCACCCCAATATTTTTAGCAGCACTATCTACAATAGCCAAATTATGGAAAGAGCCCAAATGTGTATCAACTGATGAATGGATAAAGAAGATATGGTGTGTACACACACACACACACACACACACACACACACACACACACAAAATGGAATATTACTCAGCCATAAAAAGAATGAAGTCTTGCCATTTGTAACAACATGGATAGAGCTAAAGAGTATTATGCCAAGCAAAATAAGTCAGAAAAGACAAATACCATATGATTTCAGTCACCTGTGGAGTTTAAGAAACAAAACAGAAGCAAAGGGGAAAAAGGGAAAGAGAGTTGCAAACCAAGAAACAGACTTTTTTAAAAAAGATTTTATTTATTTAAGAGAGAGAGTGAGGGAGCATGAGTGGGTTGAGAAGCAGAGGGAGAGGGGCAGGCAGAGTCCCTGCTGAGTGGGGAACCCCACTCAGGGCTCAATTCCAGGACCCTGAGATCATGACCTGAGCTGACATCAGACACAACTGAGCCATCCAGGCGCCCTGACTCTGAACTCTAGAGAACACACTAATGGTTGCCAGGGGGAGGTGGAAGGGATGATGGGTTAATAGGTGATGGGGATTAAGGAGTGCATCTGTCCTGATGAGCACTGGGTGGTGTATAAAATTGTTGCATCACTATATTGTATGCCTGAAACTAATATTACTGTAGGTTAACTACACTGGAATTAAAATAAACTATTTAAGAAAAGGAGTCTTGCTGGGGTGCCTCGGTGGCTCAGTAGGTTAAAGCCTCTGCCTCTGGCTCAGGTCATGATCTCAGGGTCCTGGGATCGAGTCCTGCATCAGGCTCTCTGCCTAGCTGGGAGCCTGCTTCCCCCTTTCTCTGCCTGCTGCTCTGCCTACTTGTGATCTCTCTCTCTATCAAATAAATAAATAAAATCTTTAAAAAAAAAAAAAAGAAAAAGAAAAAGAGTCATGTTGCCAAATAAACTCTAAACCTGGCCTAAAAATACCTGCAAATTTGTACTTGGAGGGTGTGGCTACAGAAAATGAATCCCTAGGGAGGGCATCCTCTCTAATGTCTGTTACAGATGTAGTCATAAACTACATAAACTATGTGGGATGGGGGGTATGGATAAAAGATTTATTCCCAGGGAACCGTCAGGGTCTCTTCCAGTAATAGTCCCCACTACCAGAGCAGAGACTCTTTATAAAACCAGTCCCCATAGGATTTAATCATTGCTTTGGACTCTCACCCTCCCGTTTCCTAAAGGAGACTTTTAAGTGTGGTTTGCACTTATCCCATCCGTGCTCCAGGGCAGAGCGGATTCCTTGTCTCTTTGTCGATCGTCAGAACAGGATGCCACACAAGGGGATTGTATGAGACCCACAGATCTCTCCTGACTTTCAGCTACATACCTTACTTGGATGAGGCACAGTGTATCACAAGGCTTGGGAGGCACGCCATGCAGTGATTGGTAAGCCAAATGGATGACTTTAATTTAGGAGCAATGGTCAGCCATTGGTTTCAGTTCACAGAGGACATGGCCTGATGCATGTTTTGAGAATGCCTCTCTAGCTGTTGTGTGTTAAGTAGCTTGGAAGTGGATCAGAAGGAATAATAGGCAGTAAATTGGGTTTTACGGCAATCTAGAGATAATGGTAGCTTGTACTGGCTAGTGTGTGAGGAGAGTTAGGATGTCGGGTCGATATGAGAAATATTTAAAGATTAGTTAAACTTGGTGATGCATTAGAAGTAGCAGGTGAGGGAGACTAGCGTTAGCAAGACAGTATTTTGAAGTTCCGACATGAAAATTTAGGTGGACAATGTGTTATTTGCTGAGGAAACAACTAGAAAATAACCAGGTCTGAAAGAAATAGCTTGAAATTGGGCTGGTTGAATCTGCGGTCTTTGCAGTTACTTGGAGACATCTGATGACTTGAATTCAGATTGAAGTCTATCCTGGACAATTTGTAGAAAAATAATTAGGATGTGAATAATGACTGAGGCTTTAGACTTGAGTTATCCTGGGAAAAGGCTATAGAGTTCAAAAAGAAAAATGAAAACACTGAGGAAAGCCTAGGTCCATGGAAGAGGCAGCTCTGTAAGAGAAGTATGTGTGATGCACTTGGGCTGAGGGCAGGCAGCAGCCGAGCTGTAAATAGCGTTCCACGGCTCTTAGACGAATAGGCTGCAGGAAAAGAATGTGAGCTCTCAGGTCAAAATATTATTTATACTTAATGACCACTGATCTTGGCCTGATCTATTCAGTCAGTCTTGGCTTCTGTTTTTCCCATGAGAAAAATAAATAAAAAAAAATAAGCATAAGACTAAGCCAAAGGGCTTTTGTGAAGAGTTAGCTTTGTAAAAAAAAAAAAAAATAGATAAAACATATGATGTATAATAGGAGTTCAAAAAAGTATAGCTCTTATATTATCAACTCCATGACCTTAGAAGTACTAGAAGAAAATACGTACCTATTTGAAATTTTAAATGTTAATTATTTAAATGGTCAATGTACTAATCGCTCTGACAAGCCAGAGTTATTAAAATTCTTAAAAATAATATTCCAGATTTATTCTTTATAATCACTGTAAATTAAAAGGATGCTGTAAAATTTAACGGACGAAACATTATTATTTTCATAAGGGCTGAGATAAAAAGATGACTTTGCCATTGTCTAATAGGACAACTATAATATTAAGCTGTCTTTTTTCAGTGGTTATCAGTATCATTTTCCTGTCTCATTAGTTTCAACATTGGAGAAAAATAGTGACTCTTGGCTATAGTTCCTCTGAAATATTTCATTAATGTGGCTCCTGTTACTTGTACACTTAAGCTTTCTCCTTTCTTGCCTCTTGAAGGACAATTAATATGTTGGCTGGGAAAGGGCTTGACATGCCAAAACCCCACAAAGAGAAAATATTTTTGTATTCCCTTTTAGTGTCTCTCTCTCTCTCTCTCTTTTTTTTTTTTCCTTTCAGTGTCTTTATTCTGTTGCCGTGTTAGGAAATCAACTCTTTGAGGGGGTAAAATGTCTTTTGTTTAGTTACGAAGTTTTTATCTCTGAAGAGATCGTGTGTCCCACAAAGTCCTCTACAGCAGTCGATACCTAATAAAGTCTGCTGATTAAAACCAGGAAGGCACACTTAAAAGCACAATCTCTTCGACATCTGGCCTCTTTATTTTCTACTAAATATTCTCCCTCTCCTTCGTCTCCATGGCTGTGTGTATGAAATTCACTTCTGCAGACTTTCTCGAGGACAACCTGTGGTGTGGAGTTTAGAGAAAGGGTCAGAGGCTGGAAACAGACTTGAGAAAATGCTCTGTGCTATCCCTGATGGAGCACATTGTGTGTAAAATTAACAATCGCTACGTTATCTTCAAGGCAAGGTTGAGGGAAGGAGGCGGCTACATTTCACCTGTGAAATAAAAGGCACTGATGCACCTTGTCAGAAAGGGTCACCACTTGTGACCCCCTGGAGAAGAAGCAAGCGTACTGTAGCTAGCTAGCCTCTTCACAGAGTTTCACTCCCTGTGCAAAGCAAGCACGCCAACCATGTCTGTGTGCTTAGCTCAGACTTGTATTGGCTCCACTTTGAAATATCCAAGGATTTCCAATCTGATTCTGTTACACACTTTCCATTCCTAAACTGGCCCTGAGAGTGTGGGTGACTGTGTTCCACCAGGAAGACAGCAGTATTGTGTGAATATCATCTGGTCAGAGAATAGACACTAAATGAATAGTATTTGGGGAATGCCAGATTATTCACTTACTGAGTAATGGACTTATCTCTCATTTAATTTCTTACAGAAAGGAAAGCCAATGGAAACGTTAGAATGTCTGTGGTTTTTCCTGATCTTAATACCATATTTTATGTTTCTTTGTTCAATTTAGATTTGCTGATTTTTGGCTTCAGTTTTAATATGGAGATTGAAAGACTTTCAACTTACACTTTGTTGTGGGATTTTATTATAATTTTCTTTCTTCCTCCTTTCAGATTTTAAATTCTGTTTAAACTGTGGTTGGTTGTCTAATTAGGCATCACTTTTTGTTGTTGCTTTTGTTGTCCTGATGTTAGAATAACTGGTTAAGAGCAATGAGACTATTCATTCATGTTTTTGTTTTTTTCTTTTTCTTCAGTGACTTCACTGTATAAAGGGGATAGATTTGACTCCTAAGACTGTAAGACTGAAGCCAACCTTTTGCTTCTTTGTTTTCAGTCCCCTGCCCCAGCTCACCACAGGGGACTTCCAGTGTTCCTCAAGGCTGGCTGAACCCAGATGGCTGTGCTGAGCTTCAGACACTGGGGACAATCTGGCTCATTTACTAGCTTCTGACTTTTTGGCCCAAAGAACAAAATCTTATGAACAGCACTTACAAAAGATTCAGTATTTCAGGATGTCAAGTTTTATGACAGCCTTTCTCTTGGAAAAGATACATAGTTTTCCCCTTAGTCCAACTCATTATTATATTGACATTTCTTTTTGGAAAGAATAGCTGTGGGATTTAATTGGAAAAAATAATAGCGGAAAAAAAAAAAAGAACCCCACAAAACCCCCAATGATCCAAATGGGAATGAAGGAAGAGCTAAATCAGCAAATCACTCAAAAAATTTCAGCAACATTTTAGTTCTCAAACCAAATTTTCTAAAGTAAATTTTATGTGATCTATGGATGCTTAGTGAACTTGGATTCCAGTCTCATTAAAATTGCTTTTCAAAAATATAACTCAACATATCCATTGCCTTAAACTCTAACTTAAGGTTGAGAAGAGGTCTTTATGTTAGCAGAAGGCTCCTAAAGCTCAAATACAAAAGATTATTTCCCTAAAATTGACACATAATTACAATATCAATAAGCTAGCATTAAGCAGCTTAATAGCTTTCAGATCTTGTTGATCTGCACAAGTGATGGTTTCTTTCTTTCTTATTAAAAGGGTGAAACATAGGTGAAGTGGCCAAAATGAAGATAGTATAGTGGTTCTACCCAAAATGTATCCATAGTTACTGTCATTTAAAGCTCCAGGGTGAACATGGCAAGACAGAAGCCAAGGGCATCAGAGAACAGCTCTGAGTCAGCAGCAAGTAGATAAGAATGGGGTCGTGGCAGGGTCCGGGGTCAAAAGCAGAGTTAACAGCAGGTACTGAACAGAGGACAGAAAGTCCAGCAGGTAAGACAGCAGGAGTGTGGGCTTCAATAATGAAATCAGTACCTGAAAAGGGAAGTGGGGTGGCAGAAGATGAGGTCCTGCAAAGGGAAAGCCAAACCAGGCAACCAGATTTTAGCAGACATAGCTCTATCTCAGGGCTTCTGTTTGCACACTGGGGGTTGGCCTTCAAGAGGAATAGTTGAAACTTGAGGCCCCAGAACATGTTCTCCTGAATTATTTATCTTGAAGACTCAGTAGCCAGTAAGTTAATTTCTATACCTGAGTGCTGTATGTATATAATATTCTATGGCAGGGTATTTTTTAAATAAACATTCTTAGGTATTTGTTTTTCTGCTTCCTGTAGTCTACCACTCTAATATAATAAGAGTACCATCCTTTTTTGTCATGTTCATGACTATATTCCCCAGCAAATGGACCAAGACTGGCATATTTCACTTGCTTTATAAATATTGGTAAATGGATCAATCACAAGTCATCTCTCTTTTACATTCTTAAAATTACAAATTATATCTCCTAACACTTTTTATATATTTTCAAGCTCTGTTTTATTACATATGAAAACTGAACATCTTTAAAGGCTATAGATAGATTAGCACTGCTCTGTAGCATCAGCAGCTAATGCCAAGTAGCAGTTTTTTTAATTGGAAACACATCCAAAATTCTAGGAGCTTATAAAGATGAAACAGTGACATATGGTGTGATTGCATTAAAAAGGACAGAATGTAAATTTACAACATCATCTCTTTAAAAAAAACAATATTTTAAAAGAAATATTTCTATCAAATGCATAATTTTAACAATATTTGTTAGTTGGTAATACAATTTCTAAGAATTTCTGTAAATCATGAAGACCAGTGTTTTTAGCTATACAGGCTTTGTAATATCTAGACCACTTATGTTTTGAAAATCTATTCTATAACGAGCAAGTAATTAATATTACAAATCTGGGATTTAGCACTTGCCTTTGTTTTGGTCCTATATTAGCTTGCTGTAAAGAATTCCTTTTATAGATATCCTATGGCAGTTCACTCATGCCAATGTCAAGACCAATTCCCAAATCTGGCTCCGAGATAGAATCTAAGTCAGTCCAATTGTATGTCGTCAAATGTTAGATCGTGTGAGATCCCAAACATGGTGGAGGAATCAGTGCCTCTCTATCATGTGTGAGTGCAGCAGCTCACTTGCCGTGGGCAGACAGGAGGCAGTCTGCCATCCCAGGAAGGTTGGATGGGGCTGGGGAATTCCCCGTAAAGCACTCACTGTTTACTTTTACAGTTTTATGAGGTCAATAAATAACTTCTCTATTTTCTTGGCAAATATAAAAATAATGGAGAGATAGACTCAGGAGTCACATCAATGGAAATCAGAATGGCGCTAGAAAACACGTAAGGCTGTTTGAGAAGCTTGGCTTAGCTCTGGCAGCAGTGGCCTTCTTGGTGCTGTACTCCAGAATTAAATTGATCCGTGTAGTTGCTGACCCTGCAGCAACAACCCAGAGCTTCTCCAAAGGGGATGTCCCTCTGAAATGTCTGGCACGCAGGTGCCAGGGTGGCTCAGTTAGTGAAGCTTTCAACTCAGGGTTTGGGCTCCAGGTCATGATCTCACGGGTCTCCAGGTCAAGCCTGGGTCGTCAAGCTCTACACTTGGCAGGGAGTCACTCGGCTTGAAGATTCTCTTCCTCTGCCCTTCCCCCTACTCGTGTACACACTTACGGACATTTTCTCTCTCTCTCTCTCTCTCAAATCAATAAATCTTTAAAACTTACAGCACATAGGAGGAGAGAGAATCCAGAGTCAATGGGCAAAAATAGACAATTCTTTTTTTTTTTTTTTTTCAAATTCACCAAACGAAACTACCTCTGTGTGATGGAATGGCGCCCCAAAAGGCATAGGGAGGTAGGCCAGGACTACCCTAGGAGGTCCTTTCCCATGAGAATCCAAGGAGCAGGGACTAAAAGTACTCTACAACATTTTTGTGCCTCTGGTCTCCCTTGCTATTTTTCTTAATAGATAGCTATGTAAAGTTACAGATCAGTTCTTCCTTTTTTTCCCCCGTACTTTATTCCTTTCCTGCTATTTTATTCCATGTTTTCCTATCATTATAATGTAAACTTCATTATTAAATAATAATTCAGAAACAAATCTCTACATGAAAAGATATTAGGGTGCTTAAAAGAACAGGAAATCTCCATGACAAATGTCTCAGTCACAGCAAAATTAGAAAAACAGCAAAATCACCTGTAGTAGAGTGAAAGCAGAGGGATTCCGTTAAATGTTAACATGAGCTGAATTGTTAGGGATGGTAGAAGCCTATGAAGGGTCACAGAGAGTTTACTAGGAAAACCAAAGCCAAGTAAACACTGAGAGGAAGGTCTTGCTTCCAAACCTCGTCTTGATATAATAGCCAGAAATATGAAAAAAATATGTCTGATCAAGAGTAATGAGGATTTTTGTGGGTTTTTTTTCATGCTTAACCATAATGAAATATTTCAGAAAATGTAGTACTTTACTATTAAAAACGAGTATTTACAACTAGCATAAAGCATCAAACAGAAATCTTACAGCTTTGTTAGCAAAAGTTGCAAATAAAAATAACCATTAAAGTAGCTTTAAGAAGTCAAAGAAATCTTAAAATGTCAGGAAAAAAAATTTAGTCTACTTCATTTTTTTCCCCAAATATGTTTATTTTATTTTTTCAGTGGTACAAGACTTATTGTTCATGCACCATACCCAGTGCTCCATGCAATACGTGCCCTTCTCAATACCCACCACCAGGCTTGCCCAACGCCCACCCCCCTCCCCTTCAAAACCCTCAGTTTGTTGCTCAGAGTCCACAGTCTCTCATGGTTCATCTCCCTCTCTGATTTCCCCCCATTCCCCCCCTCTCTTCCTTCTCACAGTGCCCTCCGTGTTTTTCTTTATGCTCAGCACGTAAGTGAGACCATAAGGTAATTGGCTCTCTCCACTTGACTTATTTCACTCCGCATAATCTCTTCCAGTCCCATCCATGTTGATACAAAAGTTGGATATTTGTCCTTTCTAATGG
>CM053613.1:88093959-88139682 GCA_028646535.1 Procyon lotor | reverse complement strand
CCACACCCTCTCCAACATTTGTTGTTTACTGTCCTGTTGATTTTGGCCATTCTAACTGGTGTAAGGTGGTATCTCAGTGTGGTTTTGATTTGACTCTCCCTGATGGCTAAAGATGATGAACATTTTTTCATGTGTCTGTTAGCCATTTGTATGTCTTCTTTGGAGAAGTGTCTGTTCATGTCTTCTGCCCATTTTTTGATGTGATTATCGGTTTTGTTAGTGTTGAGTTGGAGGAGTTCTTTATAGATCTTAGATATCAGACTTTGGTCTGTAGTGTCATTTGCAAATATTTTCTCCCATTCCATGGGTTGTCTGTTTGTTTTGTTGACTGTTTCCTTCGCTGTGCAGAAGTTTTTTATCTTGATGAAGTCCCAAAAGTTCAATTTCGCTTTTGTTTCCTTTGTCTCTGGAGACATGTCCTGAAAGAAGTTGCTGTGGCTGATGTCGAATGGTAGGGAAGAAAGGTCAGGAGGAGAGCTGGAACAAACTGCTCAGGAATCATGAGAAGAAACTTAGGGAAATAAATGACGCCATTAGTCTACTTTAAAATAACGTTTCATCCCCTACACATATCTTTTACATTATGATTTTAAGTAATGATTAAAGTAGGTGCTCTTTAGTCCACCATTTATGTAAAGAGTATCTTTGATTACCAACAATGTAATATGTACCTTTGAAGGCTCAGCCATCAGACGGTGAACAAAGTCTGTGCTACTCCACCTGGGCTACACAATCATACAACATTGTGCACTAAAATTAAGGGCCTTGAAGATTCTTCACCCCAATTCAGAAGTAGCAAGAGCCATTTCTTGTGTTTGATGTAAGCATAAAAATCCAATCTCACTGTTATATCCAGGACATGAAGAGCAGATGGATACAATCAGTCAGGAGGGCAGCAGCTCAGGCTGTTTGGATGAACCCGCTAAGGGTTAGGGACAACTGTGGGTCAAGAACAGCCAGATGTCTGGACCTCAAGCCCCAGAAATGAAGATTATACCATTTCAGTGCCCACTAAATGGGTGAAAGTGAAGATAATGAAAGTAGGGACTTAGTGTGAGAGAGCAGAAGCAGGTCGAGGCAGACAGATGTCCGTGGGTGTAAGATATCCCAAGCAAGCTGAAATCCCATGTGTGCCAGAGGCTAGATCTACATTATGTTTGCTTTAAATATTTTAATTTTGTCAAGTATGGGAGTCCATGACTCGTAAATAACTATAGAAAAGAGTTTCAGTCAAAGGAAAAGTCAGAAATCCCACAGAAACTGTCCAGGCCTTTCCCTTTAAACAGCCAGCAGATCCATAGGCACACCTGTGGCTTACAGAGCCATTTTTCTTTTTCTTTTTCTTTTTTCTTTTCTTTTCCTTTCTTTTTCCTTTTCCTTTTTCTTTCTTTTTCTTTTTCTTTCCACAAAAAATAGAATATTCAATTTTAATATCTGTGCTCCTTCTCTCAGTGTGTTACATTGCATTTGTGGCCTACAAATCTTGTACTTTTGATTCTTCCTTTGGTGTTCAGATTTGAGAGTAGAACCCAGCTCACATAGATCCATTCCTTATTGCTGTATCAGTTTGGTGGGCATTCCATAACTGTACCACAAACTGTGTCTTGAACCACAGAGATGTGTTATCTCACAGTTCTGGAGCTGGACGTCCTAGATCAGGATTTGGGCTGGGCTGGTTCATCCTGAAGGTTGTGAGGGAGAATCTATTCCAGGTCATTCTTCTAGCTTCTTGTTTTCTGGTAACCATTGGCCTTCCTTGATTTGTAGATCCAACACCCCATCTCTGCTTCATGTTTAATGCAGTTCTCTGAGTGTATGTGTCTTTGTCCAAATCTTATAAAGACATCAGTCCTATTGGATTAGGTGGTCTACCCTACTCCACTGGACCCCATCTTAACTAATTATATTTGCAACAGCTTTGTTTCCAAATAAGGTCACATTCTGAAGCAGTGAAAGATGCTTCAGTATACGAAATTTGAAGGGACACAAGGAACTCGTAGCACTGCTTCTGATCACATGGTTTGTACACAAACCTTATGCACGAACCTTGTTGTAGAGCCACTTATTCAGAGTTGATTGTGGCTGGGACAGCCAACACGGAAAATTGTGTGGAAGTTCCTCAAAAAACTAACAATACAACTACTGTATGATCCAGCAGTTCTGCTTCTAGGTATATATCTGAAGAAAATGAAAGCACTTTCTCAAAGAGGTATCTTACCCATTGTCTGCCACGTCTTTATTCACAAAAGCGAAGACATAGAAACGGCCTAAATGTCCATTGACAGATGAATGGATAAATGTAATGCCTGTGTATAAGGCAGTACTATTGAACCATAAAATTAAAGGTAATGGTGCCACTCGTGACAGCATTCATAGAATTGTAGGCATTATGCTAAGCAAAGTAAGTCAGACAGAGAAAGATAAATACTGACCTCACTAAAAAAATTCCCTCAACTCAGAAGCAGAGCAGAAAGGTGATTTGACAGATGGGAGAATTGAAGAGATGTTGGTCAGAGGGTACAAACTTCCAGTTATAAGATGAGTACATGCCAGGCACCTAATAGACAGCATGGTGACTACAGTTAATGTACTTGGAAGTTATTCAGGGTCTTACCTGTTCCCACCACCTACACAACAGATGGCAGCTACGTGAGGTGATGGATGTAGGTAAACCTACTGAGATAATCATTTTGCAATACAGACATATCAACCATTAGGTCGTACATCTTAAACATATACAATGGTACACTTCAAATAGGTCTCAATAAAGCAGGAACAAAACAGTATTGAAACAGTATTGGTTATGAAAGAGAATGGAGACTATTGAGTGAAGTAGTATTTTTTAAGTGATCAGAGTTGTATTATAACCACTTAAAAGTTCTTTTTTGGGGCACCTAGGTGGCTCAGTCGGTTAAGCATCTGACTCTTAATTTTGGCTCATGTCATAATCTCAGGGTCCTGAGATAGAGCACTGCATCAGGCTCCACACTCAGCATGGAGCCTGCTTGATATTCTCAAGAGCCTGCTCACTCACTCTCTCAAAAAAAAAAAAAAAAAAATCATGAAAAAATGCTATAAAAAAGTTCTTTTTTAAAAAATACTACTTTAGGGCGCCTAGATGGCTCAGTCATTAAGTGTCTGCCTTCGGCCCAGGTCATGATCCCAGGGTCCTGGGATCGAGCCTCCCATCGGACTCCCTGCTTGGTGGGAAGCCTGCTTCTCCCTCTCCCACCCCCCCTGCTTCTGTTCCCTCTCTTACTGTGTCTCTCTCTCTCAAATAAATAAATAAGATCTTTAAAAAAAAATACTGCTTTATGCTCACTGTTTCCATTTTCTTACCACTTACTGACTCCTTACCCATATTTTTTCCTATCTTTATCATTCTCACTGTGGTAATCAAAAGAAGACTGCCTTTATGTAACTTTAAAATCTCAAGCCGAGAGTCCCATTCTTAGCCTCAGTCTTCTTTAACTCAGTGACTTGGTGCATGACTTTGACTGGTGTCCCCCTCACAGTGTCTCTGCTCCAATACCTCCAATACACCCATTCTCTTATGTCTTTTTTTTTTTTCTTTTTCTAGCCACATGTTTTTGTCTTGTCTGTCTCTCTGCTTTCTTCTCTCTTCTGTTTATATTATATAAAGATTTGTTGAGGCACCTGGGTGTCTCAGTCGGTGAAGCATCTGCCTTCAGCTCAGATCATGATCCCAGGGTCCTGAGATCAAGCCCTATGTTGGGCTCCCTACTCAGTGAGGAGTCTGCTCCTCCCTCTCACTCTCCCTCTGTTCTCTCTCAAATGAAGAAAAATCTTTTTTAAAAAGTTGAATAAAATTGAATGGATAAATGAATGAACGGGTGGACAGGTGGCTGGATGAATAAATTTTGGACTCAAGAACAATGGGAAAGCAGCATAAACTTTTAACCAAGGAAATTGCATAATTAGATGCATATTCCTTTTTTTTTTCAAATTAGACTCATACATATTTAAGGTGTAGGACATCATGATTTGAAATGTATTTCCATTTCTTTTCATTTTGAAATGAAACAGGAGGGGATGGGGAGGGAGACAAACCATAAGAGACCCATGAAATGAACTAACAGTGGCTGGGAGGCGGGCGGGTAGGGATAGCATGGCTGGATTGTGGACATTGGGGAGGGTATGTGCTATGGTAAGTTATGTGAAATGGGTAAGCCTGATGATTCACAGAGATGTACCTTGGGGCAAATAATACATTATATGTTAATAAAAAAAAAACAAAATGTATTTCCATAGTGAAATGATTACTATACTCTAGGTAATTTATATATCATCAACTCACATAGTTTACATTGTGATGAGGGTATCTCATATCTACTCTCTTAGCAAATTTCCAATATTCAATACAGTATTAGTAACTGTAGTTACCATAGTGGTGTACGTTGAATCTCTAAACATATACCCTACATAACTGCAACTTCGTACCATTTGACCTCACGCCCCCACCTCCCCACCCCTAGAAGCCACACTTTGCCTCTTGGCTTCTAGATGTTCAGCTTCTTTTTCTGTTCCCTGTGTAAGTGAGAGCTTATAGTTTTCTTCTTTCTTTGTTTGGTTTATTTCACTTGGCATATTCCTTAATAGTATCTCCATACTTTTCTCCTTTTCTTACTTCAGTTTTTCCTATACTTCTTTGCCAAGTTTTTATTTCAAAATAATGTCTTTGTTCAAGAACTTCAGTGTTAACCCTTACTTAATGAGCAATAAGATTACGCAGATCAAGGTCTTTTTTTCATCAGCTCTGCTCCTCACTATTTCTAAGATCAAGTGCTCTGAGATTAAGATCAACTGCTCTCCATAGCCTGAACTTTTCCAATACCATGATTTTTGCTACTGCCTTTCACTGTGCCTGGAATATCCTTTGTAAATAGTGTATTTACTTATGTGTTAATGAAATCACCTTTCAGTGTGTTGTCATTTACTTCCTGAAAAAACATGTTTTTTGCCTATTTATTGACAATCTTTTTCCCATATGTAAAAAAGTAATTTATTCTGGGACTTCTTAGATTACAATAATCCTTACTCTTATCTAAAAGTAATAAGATTACTTCTACTTCTCAGAAGTTCGGTGCTTGCTGTTCATTTCATACTCCTATGGAACTTCACTTATAAAGGCTATAGAATTCTATAACTTTTTAAAAAACACAATTCCAACTTATCTGGATTTTGCTGGTCTTAGGCAAAGAACTAATGTATGTTAGTTTTAGTAAGTTATAAAACAATTGTTTATTTGAGGATACAAATACTTGGATGTTGGGGCACCTAGGTGGCTCAGTGGGTTAAAGCCTCTGCTTTTGGCTCAGGTCATGATCTCAGAGTTCTGAGATTGAGCCCCGAATCGGGCTCCCTGCCCGGCAGGGAGCCTGCTTCCCCCTCTGTCTCTGCCCACCTCTCTGCCTACTTGTGATCTCTCTCTCTCTCTCTCTGTCAAATAAATAAGCAAAGTATTAAAAAAAGATACTTGGATGACAAACTAGTATGAAGTCACATGAGAGATCGAAAGTCTTTTAGTTTTTAGAATGTTTATGCATAGAAGAAACTAGAATTTTAAATAGAAGGAAATTCACATTCTTCATAAATTTCTATCTTTTTTTCTTTTCCAAAAGGACATATTTCTATCATGGCAATGTCATTGTTCTCAGTTACATTGAAAATATGGAAAACACTTCTGTTGTTACTTGTCCTTGAAAGAAGACTTGAAAATATCTTGACAATAAAATTAGAGAAAATGTAAAGGTCTATAATTCAAGGTTTTTGGTTTTTTTTTTTTTTTTTTTTTTACTTTTTAGAGAGAATACATGTGAGGGGAGAGGGGACGCAGGGAGAGGCAATGGGGAAAGAAAATTTAACCAGACCCCACACCCAGCATGGAGCCTGACATAGGACTCGATCTCACGACCCTGAGATCATGACCTGAGCTGAAATCAAGAATTGGATGCTTAACTAACTGCCACCCAAGGGCCTTTCATTCAAGTTGTTTTTACACTAGTGTTTTCTGTTGTAAAAACACTGTTTTTACAGTGTTTTTCTCTCACATGTTCCTTATTATATGTATGTAATGTAATACATTACATTTCTGTTTGAAGAAGTGTTTTCTCTCACATGTTCCTTATTACAAAGTATGTTCTGAATACAGGATATCATCAGCTTGATTCAGGTCTTCTTCATAACGCAAATAGGAATTGAGTTTAACGTTAATTTTTAGTACTGTGCAAATTGCCATAATCAGAAAGTCCATAGATAATTTTTTCATCTTTGTAGTTTATAAATTTTATATTTACAGAAAAATTGCTAATATTGTACAGAGTTCCATATTCCCCATGCCGTTTCCCCTATAAATCACATCTTACATTGGCATATTGCATTTAAAATTAACAGACAAGTTTGATACATTATTATCAACTAAAAACCATAGTTTTTTTGATTTCTTTTGTTTTTACCCAATGTCATTTTTCTGTTCCAAGATACTGCATTATATTTTGTCAGATCATCTTAGGCTCCTCTCGACCGACAGTTTCTCAGACTGTCCTTGTTCTTAATGATCTGGACAGTTCTGAGGAAAACTGAGTAAGGACTTTGTAAAATATCTTCACCTGATACTCATCTGATATATTTCTCATGATTTGACTGAGGTTATGGGTTTGGGGGAGGAGTACAACAGAAATAAAGTACTATTTTCATCAGATCATATCAAGGTTACATTCTGACAGCATGACTTACAACCGTTAATGGGGACTTTGTTTACCCAGGTGAGGCTGAACCAGTGTTTCTGGTCTCTCAGTCCCGCACCCTCCCACACACACACCCGTACTCTTTGTGGGAAGGTGTCTTTGCACAGCCCACACTTAAGGAGTGGGATGTTATGCCCCACCTCCTCGAGGGTAGAGTATGCACATAAGTAATTTGGAATTTTTCTTCATGGGAGACTTGACTCTTCTCCCTCATTTGACTTACTTTTGCAGTCATTTATTTCTGTCAGCATGTACTTACGAACATTTATTTTTTTACTTCAGATAATGATCCAATAACACATTTATTTTGTTGCTCAAAAGATTTCAGGTTAGACCATTGGGTGATTTTTGTTAACTCCTGTGTAACTTTGATATGCTTATTGTTGTTGCTATTGTTGTTTATTAGCAGTTACCCACTTTCTGGCATAATCCCAAATCATTGTTTATATTTTCTGCCCCAGCCCTAGAACGAGCCTTTTTTTCCACATAACCTTGGTTCCTTTTACTGAGAATGCTGTTAGAAACCGAGGTCTAGGTACTAGGTGCTAGTACCTAGTTGCTACCCATTGCTACTGGGGTGTTGCTGCTTCTAGGATCTCTCCTAGAGCAAAGCAAGATTTTATATGTGTGTATACTAACATATATATCCATATCGATAAATGTTTCTCTATATAAACATTTGTATCTAGAGTAAACTAAACATGAGTTCATACTGGTGTCTTCCATTCTAAGCTACTGGACCCCAAGAGTCTCCTCCTCTTGCTTTTCTGTAACCTCCAGATCCAACACTGAGAAATCTGGCTCCTACCATCTGCCAGTCATTTGCTTGATTGTTCACTTCTAGTGAACACGCACAACAGTCTCAGCATTTTAAACCTGTACCCCCCTGGGAAATAGCTTTCTCAGACTAGAGGACAGTCCTTTGGCCAGTTTATTTTGCCTTGGTTCAGATAGATTCACATAGATTTGCTATTTATTCAGATAGATTCCAGTCATTTCCAAAAATCCTTAGGTCATCATCTTTTCATTCTACCCCTCTTCAGTGAAGTTGTTTCATATATTTGTAATACAGCGAGATTTTCTTGTAGAGTCTGCATTCTATCCTACTATGCCACAACTCCCAAGTGATTTTTGTAAATTTGTGTATGTTTAGGCTCACACTTTGTATTGTAAAGTTCTGTGTGTTTTTACAAATGTGTAGTGTTATGTATTCACCATTATAGTATCATACAGAATAATTTGAACACTATTTAAAAAAAACCCCTGTGTTTTAACTATTTAACCATTCCACCCCTGTCATCCCTCCCCCAAACCCTGGGCAACCATAGATCTTTTAGTTTTGCCTTTTTCAAAAGGTCATATACCTAGAATCATATATGATGTAACCTTTAAACTGGCTTTTTTCACTTAGGAATATGCATTTAAATTTCTCCCGTGTTTTTCCATGGCTAAATATCTTCCATTGTACAGATGTTCCTGAGTGTTTTTATCCATTCACTTATTGAGCACAAATTGGTTGCTTCCACTCTGGGGCAATTATGAATAAAGCTTTCATGATCGTTGATGTGCAGGTTTTTGTATGCACATAAATTTTAAAATTAGTTGGGGAAATACCAAGGAACACAATTGCTGAATCCTATGGTAAGACTATATTTAGCTTTGTAAGAAACCACCGATCTGTTTTTTCAGAGTTGCTATATTGCTTTGCATTTCCACTATCAGTGAATGGTATCTCACTGTTATTTTAATTTGCAATTACCTGATGATAAATAATTTTGAGCATCTGTTGCATGCTTATTTGATGTCTCTAGGTCTTTTTTGGTGAGATGTCTGTTTAGATTTTTTGCCCATTTTTAACTTGGGTTATTTGTTTTCTTATTCTTGAACATTAAGGGTTATTTGTATACTCTGGATCCAAGTCCTTTATCATAAATGTCCTTTGCAGGTATTTTCTTTGCAGATATGACTGATCTTTTCACTTTCTTAACAGTGTCTTTCTGAAAACTTTCTGAAGTTTTTAATTGTAATAAATTCAAAGTAGCTGTTTTCTTTCCTTCTTTTTAAGATTTTATTTTTAACTAATCTCTACATCCAGTGTGGGTCTCAAACTTACAGCCCTGACATCAAGAGTTGCATACTCTGCTGACTGAGCCAGCCAGGCACGCCCAAAACATCAGTTTTCTTTTATGGATTATGCTTTGGGTTTTGTTTGTAAAAACTCAACACCAACACAAAACCACATAGACTTCCCCCTGTCTTTTCTTCTAAAAGTTTTATAGCTTTGCTTTTTGCATCCAGGTCTGTTTTTAGCTCTGTAGTCCATTTTGAGTAATTTTTATGAAAGCTATAAGATCGATGTATAGGTACATCTTTTGTTTGTTTTTGTATATGGAATCTAATTATTTCTGTTCCATTTGTTGAAAAGACCTCCTTTCTTCACTGAATAATCTTTGCTCCTTTATCAAATGTCATGTGAGACTCTGTTGTGTGCACCTACTATTGGGTTCTCTATATTATACTCTTGTAATTACCGTGTGTTGGTGATACTTTTAAGAAGCAGATAGGTGAATCATCCAATTTTATTCTTCTTTAGTATTATATTAGCTATCCTAGGACTTGGCTTTCTTATAGAAATTTAGAATCAGTGTTTCGATATCTAAAAAATTGGCAGGATTTCCGTAGGAATTGGAATTATAGATCAAGTTAAGAAGAATTGACATTTAAAAAATATTAAGTCTTCTAACCTATGAACATAATGTCTCTCCATTGATTTTGATCTTAATTTCTTTCATCAGAGTTCTGTAGTTCCTCTCTCTCTCCCTCTCTCTCTCTCTCTCTCTATATATATATATATATCCATGTGTATGTATCCTATACATATTTTCTTTGATTTATACCTACATATATTTTTGTCCTATTTAACTTTTTCATTTCAAATGTTAATTGTTTATTGCTAATATATAAGAAAGTACTTGACTTCTGTATATTAACCTTGGATGTCCTGCAACTTTGTTATAGTCACTTATAAGTTACAAGACTTTTATCAGTTCTTTGGAATTTTCTATGCAGACAGTCGTGTCATCTGCAACTATTACAATGTGTATACATCTTACCCTTTTTTGTGTGATTTTTTTTTTCCAGCTTTATTGAGGTATAATTTTGTATAGTTAAGGTGTACAATGTGATGTTTTGCTATAAGGTTACGTCATGAAATGATTAACACAAACTAAATGACACATCCACCACCTCATATAGTTACCCTGTGTGGTGGGAAGCAGTGTGGGGCAGAAGTTTAGAACAGTTGAAATCTGCCCTATTAGTAAATTTCAAGTTCATGATCCTTTATAAACTTTAATCACCATGCTGTATATTAGATCTCCAAACCTTCTATCATCTTATATCTGAAAGTTTGTATCTTTTAATCAGTATCACCCCTTTTTCTCCCAACTCTCAGCCTCTAGTAACCACCATTCTAGTCTCATAAGTATGAGTTCAACTTTATTTCTGTAAGATTCTACCTATAAGTGACATCATGCAGTATGTCCTTCTGTGTTTGGCTTATTTCCCTTTGCATAATGCTACCAGGGTCATCTATGTTACCACAGATGGCAGAATTTTTTTAAGGCTGAATAATATTCCATAAAATAGGGGCGCCTGGGTGGTTCAGTGGGTTAAAGCCTCTGCCTTCACTCAGGTCACAGTCTCAGGGTCCTGGGATCAAGCTCCGCATTAGGTTCTCCACTCCGCAGGGAGCCTGCTTCCTTCTCTCTCTGCCTGCCTCTCTGTCTACTTGTGATCGATCTCTGTCAAATAAATAAATAAAATCTTAAAAAAAAAATTACTGCAGGAAAGCCAGTGATTATGGCTTAGTTTTAAAAAAAATATAAAATAAGTGCTTACTAAATTCTTCCTCATTCTTACTAAAAATGTTCATGGCCTGAGTGCCTGAACACCTTGTGCTTTCAGATGTTCACTAACATTTGTTGGAGGGACAACAGAACACAGGACGTTTGGGTTTTGGCTTTTCATTTTCTGATTTTTTTATTTTTATATTTTGGAACACAGGTTTTTAGTTGCAAATTTAGGTCATTTCCATTCTAATACATAAATAATTCTATATTCCCAAATATGTTTTATTAACATGAAATTTGAGTTTCATTCTTTTTTCCTGATATGTAAAATGACAAGTTTATATACTTTAGTGACGTGTGTTTGTAATCACTTTGGCTACTTTAAAGCTTAGTAAACCTTCCCATATCAAAGAGGTTCACGAAAATTAATCCTGTTTTCAAGCCTTTTAACTGTTTGATTTTTTTATATATTTAACTTTTAATCCAGGTGAAATTTCCGTATAGTATGAGGTTGAGAGATGCAGTATTCATTGGTTTTTAAATTTGTCTAGTAATATGCTTTATTCCTAATATCCCCAATATAAAACTCTATGTTTGAATATTTGATATTTTTATTCTTTCTGAGAAAGAAAAGTAATAGCTATTTAAGTCAGGAAGATTTCAGGTTACTGCTAGAAAGTATTTCTGTCATCTTTTTTCTTTCGTTTTAAAAAGAAAGCCATAAATCATCTTGGCAGCCAATCATTGGTTCTGTGATCAAGAAGAAATCCATAGAGGGTTGTCTCCTATTGTTTCAGTTAACCATTAAGTACCACTTCATAAATTTTGATCCCAAGCTAATGAGATTATTTGAATAATTATAAAAGTAGGTCCTGGAAGTAGTAAAATGACTTATATTTTTACATTGAGGTGAGGATGGGGTAGAAGTACTTCATAGGTTGTGGAAAAGCTAAAAAAAGATATGAAAAATACAAAGATGAAGGGGGCACCCAAATCACCCTGTTCTACCTATGTTTGAGGGCTATAAATGGGCTTTATGATTTGGGGATATTTCTTCCCAATAAGGATTTTACTATTTAGGTTAACTTAAAAGAGATGATTTTCATGAAGATTAAAGGTATATGTTGAACCTAAAGGTGCATGTGAATATTTGTTCTTACTCTTACATTTTGTCTCTAAATTATGGAGTAAAGTATATGAAGAATTAGTTCTCCAGAGAAGTTAAGTTGTTGACAGCTGTATGCCTATGGAAGGATCTTATTATATATTTTAGAAATGTAAATTATTACATATGCATTAAGCCTTTTCTGAGGAGATATTCTTTAGTATGTGCAACTAAGACATGAATAACTACAAGATTATGCTTTATCGTTGGCCATTGTCATCGGAAAGGCTAATCAGTTTCATTTTCTTTAAAGCACCCGTGTTCCCATAACTGCAGGTATCATTTGAGATACACAATACAGAGCAATAGGTCTGACTTGATAAGGTCAAGGAACATGGATCTCAAAGGGGTAATTCTTCCTCTTTCTTGAGAGGGACATTTTATCTTCCTGTTAATTAAAGTGATTTTGAAGTGATAAAAGAAATCTATACTAGATCCTAAAATGGATGACACTGAGGCTAAATGTGCAAATGGACCTGATATTCTACACTGGCAAAAATGGTATCAGGCCCGAAGGAGAGTTAAATGTACTTTGAGGCGAAAGTGTGGAAGCGGGTCTCTAGTTGCACTCATGTGAGTGAGGTACAAGGTATGAAACTGACATAGCTATAGAGCTCTGTGCTGGAGATCTCACTGACCTCAGTTTACCCTCAGCCATACACATGCACAACCAGAGAGTTTGATCGTTGAATCTCAGAACTACCTCTAACGTTTGCAGAGCCTGTAGCAATAATACCAGTGGAGCCCATGTACCATATACATCAAAGTAATTCAGATTTATAAGTCAGTTCTTCGAGTTGCTGAAATATCTAAAAAAAAAAAAAAAAAAAAAATCATTAAGTAAAATGTGTTCTAGTCTCCTATCCTGACAAACATAACTTTGCAGTGATTGGAAACACACTGATACAGGGAGATCAGCGATACCAGCCCCTGAGCCCTAGCTCTGCCACCCTCTCCCCAACTTCTTTTCCTGCCAGCTTAAGACGCATATGATTTCATATTCCCATAGAGAGTTACCCCTTGGCCCCTTTCCCTACAAGTTTAGGACTGAGTACAATCTACTGCCAGGAGGATAAGCCAGGAAGTATCCCAAAGAGGTTCTAGAAGGAGCTCAGGGCCATTCAGACAGGGAATCGCAGGCTTTCAGGCACCCAGAATATTGTACTAAGGGGAAACACAGCATGCTTTCACCTCCTGGTCCCATAAACTCTCAGCCCACGGGATGGGAAACTGAAGATCATGACCAGAAAACGCTTTTTAAAACATGAGACTCGCTGCAGGGGCCTCTCCTGTGAAGATCTGTTTTTAAAGTCCTGCTTTCCATAATCAGTCAGGCCTTTTGAATAAATACTTAAAAACCGTGCAACATCATATTTACTGAGTTCAAACAGAATCTGGGAATGTCAAAATAATATTTCAGTTACATTTTCAATATAAAATACATATGAATTTTATATGATGCCAGTGTCTTTTGTAGCTTTAGGAATATCAAACTGCATATAAATTCCACTTTCAGTCTCATATAATTGTTACTCCTGTTGCTTTGGCTGTGTGCCAAGCACTGTGCCAACCACTCTGTATCTAAAATTGAACAAGACAGGTACAACCTCAACTGTCTTGGGGGAAGTAAATAATTAATGTGTAATAAGCATTCTGATGGATCATAGGCCCCAAGACACAATTGATGGGGGCGGGAGAGCTCAGAAAAATCTTCCCAGAGAAAGTGATTTTAAGTTGGGACATGTAGGATAAATAGGGGTTAGCCAGACAAATGAAACAGCCTGTGAAAAATCATGAAGTTTAGAGGAAAAAAGACAAATTCTAAGAACTAACAGAAGTATATGGTTCTGTATAATACGAGTAAGGAGAGAATTAGGATGTACAGTCCATATCATAAGACGATACCAGTGAGGACCTGAGCCTGCAGGAGATGACTCCCCAGTAGAGGGTTGAGGCCAGGGAGCCACAAGGTCAGGTCAGGTTCGTTGGCTTGTTTGTTTGCTTTGAGAGCTTACATCAGCTTCTATCCGGGAGAATGGGGACACTTGGAGCAAGACTGACGGTGCGCGTCCAGGTGTGAGAGCGAGTTGGACAGAGCTGTTTATGAGGATGAGAGCGGTGGGCAGGGATGCAAGGGGTATCCAGAGAGTGCAAGTGACAGGGAGTGTTGATTCAGTGACCACGAGGAACGAGGGAAAGAGGGAATCCAAGATGACAGGTTAAACCAGGTGTCTGCTGGTGCCCTTCACTGGGACTAGGAGGTAAGAGGGATGGAGAGTCGTCATGTGTGAGGAGCTGTCTTGTAGGACACGGTACAGAAGGACAAATGAGTCCTCCTTACATGGGCCTGAAGATGTATATGGAGGTTGTGAAGCAAGCAACAAATGGTTAAATAACCCCTCACGGTCGTAACAACCTGGAAGGCCAGTTTTGACTTCAGGATTCTTGGACTCCCCAGTCTTGCCCTGGGAGACTGTGGCTGAAGGACAGCTTGTCCCCACCCCTTTCCTTTCTCACCCCCGACCTGTGTCATTGATGTGAAGACCACAGCCTGCATGTCCACGCCCTCATACGAAAACGGACACCCCGTCCACACCCACCACTCAGGGGCAGGACTTAGCATCCCTGTAGGTGAGACCCGCACTCAGGACCCTTGCAGGTGGGAATTCCCAGGAGGGAATTTTGAGTTTCTGGGATGGGAAATGTGGTCCAGAAGTGGGGACCCAGCCCCAGTCCTGCCAGCTCCTCCCCCGAAGAGCAGGGGGCCAGCTAGAGGGGAGCTGGGAAGGCGTCCTGCACAGTACAGGGCCCCAGGCCTTCTTCCCCCTGGCCTGGGTCTCGAGGAGGTGAGCTGAAAGCTGGATGCAGTGAGTTCCCTTGGGAACAGACCCACTGAAGAGTGCTGGCGGGAGATCAGTAATGGCAGTCAGCAGCCAGTTGAAAACGAGTTACATGGTTTTAGGAAACCAGTACATTCATCTGCTAGGGCTGCCATAATGGAACACCACTGGCTGGCTTAAGCAACAGAGTGATTTTCTCCTGATTCTGGAGGCTGGACGTCCAGACTGAGGATGCCTGCAGGTCTTGTTCTCTCTCTGTCTTGCAGTTGGCTACCTACTAGCCGACTACCTACTGCCTACCTACTCCTTGCCCGTCTGTGCACAGGAGCCCTGATACATCTGTGTGTGTCCAAATTTTATTAGGACTTCTGTAAGATTAGATTAGGCCCCACCCTAACAGCTTCATTTTAAATTTAACATAATTACCTTTTTAAAGGCCCTACCTTGAAATACAAATCAGTGCTTCAACATATGAGTTTGAAGGGGGTACAATTGAGATCATAAGAGCCATTCCGGCCAAAACATAGACTTCAGTGGTATGAGTTGCTATGGGCAAAATTATGGCTTCCCAAAATCTACTGTAACCCTGAGGTGATGGTATTTGGCGTGGAGCTTTTGGAAGGTAGTTAGGCTTCGATGAGGAGATCATCAGGATGGAGCCCTCAAGATGACTAGTGCCCTTATAAGAAGACACGGCAGAGGGGCGCGTGGGTGCCTCAGTCGTTAGGCGTCTGCCTCCGGCCCAGGTCAGATCCCAGGGGCCTGGGATCGAGCCCCGCATCGGGCTCTCTGCTCGGCAGGAAGCCTGCTTCTCCCGCTACCATTCCCTCTGCTTGTGTTCCCTTTCTCGCTGTGTTTCTCTCTGTCAAATAAATAAAATCTTTAAAAAAAAAAAAAAAGAAGAAGACAGGGCAGAGCCCTTGCTCCCTTACTGTCTCTGCCAGAAGGCAGCCATCCGCAAGCCATGGGGGTGTCCTACCAGAAACTGACCATGCTGACCCACTGACCTCGACTTCCAGCCCCCAGTGCTGTAAGAAAACATAGTTCCATTGTGGAAGCCACCCAATCTTTTGCATTTTTGTGACAGCAGCCTGAGAAAAAAGAAAACATCTGTCAGTAGAGGATAGTTGACACCGTGTGAACGATGAGGTCCCCTCACGAGAAGGACTGTCTGGGGAAAGACCCTGAGGGATGTCACCCCTTTAAGCACAGGCAGAGACAGAAGAGACTATAAAGGAAACCAGAAAAAATAAAGTTGAAGAGCGAGAAGTCACTTTGGTCTAGGAGGGTGGTTTATATAATTATGAATTAAAAGGCATAAAACTAGATAAATGAAAACAGGAGCCTGTGATAGTTAATGTTATGTGCCCAGTGGACTGGACCATGAGGTGCCCAGACATCTGGTCAGACGCTTCTCTGGGTGTGTCTGTGTGGATGTTTCCAGATGAGAATAATGTTTGAAGTGAATAAAGCAGATTGCTCTCCCCTCTTTGGTGAGCCTTTCCCAATCGGTGGAAGGCCTGAGTGGAACAAAGAGCGGAGCCTCCAGTGATTAGGGGAGAATTCCCTCCCGCCTGCCTACTTTGAGCTGGGACGTAGGATTCTGGGTTTTGTTATTGTTGTTTTGCGTTTGGACTTCAGTTGAAACATCAGCATTTCCTGGGTCTTGAGCTTGCCCACCTTTGGACTGGGACAGCGTCGGTTCTCTCAGGTGTCTAGCACCGTGCCTGCCAAACCTGGGGCTTGTCAGCTTCCATAATTATGTAATTTCTTATAATACTTTACAATAATCTCTCTCTCAGTCTCTCTCTCTGTATGTATGTGTGTGTGTGTGTGTGTGTGTGTGTGTGTGTATTGGCTCATATAAATATGCTGATATCATTGGTTCTGTTTCTGCAGAGAATGGTGACTAACACTAGATGTTGGTTCATGTTACCCAGACATTCCTAAACAGCAGGCAATTTCAGGAACAATTTGCCAAATGTATCCATTTTGTAGAAATCAGAAAGGAAGTCCTAAATCTGAAGATGTTTTATTATCGGAGGATCAAAGAAAGAAAGAAAAATATCCAGGGAAAAATACAAAGTAAATATGCAAATATATGCCATGTTTTAGAAGATATATCATCAGGTGAGGAGACCGCACTTGTGTTAATAAACAACTGTAAATTAAACTTTCCAATTAATAATAGTTCTGACACAATGAGTTTACTGTACAATATGAAAAAAATGAGAAAAAGACATTTCTTAAAATTTGTCTTTAAACACAAATAGAATGACAGTGACAGAATATGCCTCATTCTGTATATTAATTATTGAGCCAATGGTTGTGCTGTTTGGTGTGGCTACAAAGATGTGTAAGTAGCAAACGGAGAAGAAACATATACATGCATTGTTAGAGTCACACATACTACTATTATAAACAATTCTCAGGCCCATATTTTTTCCCATTGTATCTCTTTATCTATACCTGTAACCTTGTACATATATTTTTGGTAATTAATGGTCTCGCAGAAAGAGTAAAGTGCCAATCAGTATTTAGTATTTGCAAACCTTTAACAACAAATTACATTTAATGGAAAGAAAAATGTTGGGTTTTTTGTTACCGTGACTGGTTTTCCTATTCCATTTTTATATGGTTACCTTAAAGAATATACTTCAGTAATTTCCCTATAGAGATATATACCACAGTGATGATTGGCGATTATCTTCCTAATCATTACATTGAGGGTCACAATTTTTATATCTAAGCCTGTTCTTTGTATTATAATAATTGTACCATTAATGTGTGGGGGAAGAGCTACAAGAAGTTACAACTTAAGAAGTATTGTGGTCTCAAAAGACAAATATATTCCGTTTTATTTATTTCACACAAAACTTTGTCATACTGCTTGCTATTAAACTATATAACTCCCTCTTTTCTCTTCACATTGAAATTGCATACAACTAAGAAACTGCTTTTTCTCTTGATCACTAGAATACCACTTCAGCCCTTTAATTGGACAGCTTGGAGAACTTGACTGATACACATTAGCTCTCAGTATTGATTAATCCTTTCTGCCTCTCCCTGTCTTCAGAGCTAGAAGAAATAGTCTGCCCAAATTCGAAGTCCTAGAACAGAAAACATGATTGGCCCAGCTCGGGCAAACTATACAATCCTGATTAAATCAACTAGAACTAAGGATATAGGTTTCGTGGTAATATAAATAAATTGGGGGCGGGGTTGGGGAAGGGACAGACCAGCAGACACAAAGAGGCTTCCCTGTTGAGGCAGTACTTTTAGGAAAAGAAGTAATTATGACAGAGGAGAGTATATAATCAGTGAGACCAGAGCAATTAATGACTTAGAATCCTGTTCTCGAATACCGTGTCCTTAGGAAATGGGTTCTTCTTTGTAGCCAAATGGGACCAGTGTGCAATAAATTTTTGACACTTCTGCCTTTTAAGTTAATGAATATTTAATTGGTATTTACTGAGTATTCTGTTTTGTACCTAGTACTGTGGAACTAAAATATTTAGTGAGAAGGGACGACATTTTGCAAATATTTTAAAATTTTATTTTAACCAAATTTAATGTCTCATAAAAGACATAAAACTACAAAAAGTCCTTATAGTTTTACTGACCCCTTCCCCCAAAAACTAGTAAAATGTTTCAACAAGCATTATAAATAATAAGAACAGTTTAGTCGGGGTGCCTGGGTGGCTCAGTCGTTAAGCGTCTGCCTTTGGCTCAGGTCATGATCCCAGAGTCCTGGGATCGAGCCCCGCATCGGACTCCTTGCTTGGCAGGAAGCCTGCCTCTCCCGCTACCATTCCCTCTGCTTGTGTTTCCTCTCTTCACTGTGTTTCTCTCTGTCAAATAAATAAAATCTTTAAAAAAAAAAAAGAACCGTTTAGTCATAGTTCATTGTTATACATGAATTAACTCCTTCCTTCGGAGAAATGTTCATCATCCTTCCCTTTTAGAGGATGAACTAGGCACAGAGCTATCAAAAACGACTCCAACTAGAAAGTAATAGAGAAGAAATTTGAACTCAGATTTTCCTTGGAGCTTGTTCAGTAAAACACACTTCATATAACTATTAAATTTAAAGTGAATCACCATATTGTTGAGAAAATTAGTCAAACTTAAAATGAAAACAATTCAATATATTTCTCACTATAAAGGCGAAATAAATCTCAAGTAGATTGGAAAGTTAAACGTTATGAAAATACACAGGCAAATCAAGCCCTAAATATATATTATGGAGATACATAGCTATGTAGGAGTAGTCACCAAACCTGTAAAGAAGGGAAAACTTTCTACATTTAGAAGCAAAGGAAACTAGAAAGAATAAGAGGAACATATCTCACCATCATAAAAAACAAAAATCTTCTCCAGTATTTGCGATAAAGGCAAAAATCAAAAGTTATCATTAACACATGAAGAATTTTCAAAGGTTCAATCCACTGGTCCAGATAATTAGAACTTTTTTTTTAATATTTATTTATTTGACACAGAGGGAGATCACAAGTAAGCAGAGAGGCAGGCAGAGAGAGAGGGGGAGGCAGGCTCCCCGCTGAGATCATGACCTGAGCCAAAGGCAGAGGCTTTAACCCACTGAGCCACCCAGGCACCCCTGATTAGTACTTTTATCTATTGCGGAGGGAACAGAGAGAGCACCCAAATTTTAAGGGAAATGCTCAAACTCCAGTGTATAGGTGGACAACAGGAATAAATTCAGATTTTATGAAAGGATAAATACAACAGATTGAAAACTGTAGAGAAGTATGCATTCCCTTTGATAATACCAGCATTATGAAATTTAAATATTAATGTGTTGTTTTTACCATTTATATTAGGAAATATTTTTAAGACACTGAGTGTTGCTAAAACAGTAATTAAGAAGATACTTTCATGTATTGTTCATAGAAATATAAATTTAATAGCAGATATTATCAGTAGCCATATAATAGTCACAGACTATCATACAGAAATTTCCATTTGTGGAAATAGACAGAAATAGACCCTAAGAAGGCATTAGGAATAGAAACAGTACATAAATCATGAAAAGCTGAAAATAATGTAGAAATCCAATCTGAATATATGCACTTGGAATGTTAGGAAATCTAGATTGTACCAATTCAGAGGAATATTAGATATTTCACTTTTATATACTATATAGATATGCTGATAGAATATTAAATGCAGAGTACAGGACATAGCATTGTACATTTAGTATAAAATACTTGTGTTCCTATTTATAATATGTCCATAATTATAATCAAGATGCATATGTAAGTGTGTGTGTGTGTGTGTGTGTGTGTGTGTGTGTGTGTGTACATGTGTATGTACAGGGAGAAAGAGAACCTAACATGAACTTGACCAAAAGGCCAACTTATTTGTGTGAGTGACTGTTTCTGAATTTCCCAGACACCTTCATTAATTATGGATTACTTTTAGAGTGAGAGGGAAAAAATTTTAACAGAACAACAAAAATAACATATGAATAAGGTAATATAATGAATTATCAAAAATCTTTCTAATGAAAAAACTAATATGCTGCTATTTTCTCTACTACTTTGTTACTTGTTTGTGACGTCTACTTTCCATAGACCATGGGTTTTGGGAAAGTGCTGCGCACAGCTACAACTCTTTTTCATCATTTAGAAATGTGCTTGTCAGGGGCACCTGGGGGGCTCAGTCGTTAAGCGTCTGCCTTCGGCTCAGGTCATGATCCCAGGGTCCTGGGATCAAGCCCTGCATCGGGCTCCCTGCTCGGCGGGAATCCTGGTTCTCCCGTTACCATTCCCTCTGCTTGTGTTCCCTCTCTCGCTGTGTTTCTCTCTGTCAAATAAATAAAAAAAAATCTTTAAAGAAAAAAAGAAATGTGCTTGTCAGACAATCTAGAGAGAGACCCAATTTTTAGTTTGCTTTTGTGCACTGCTGCCTTAAACTGAGACACATTCTTCAGGTTACAATTCAGAGATTAAAAAAACCTGAGGATACTCTCCTGAGCTGAAAATTAAGTCCTGGGAGATTCTTAGGAAATAAAGTCATCCAGCTGCTCATGAAATGCCACCCATGCCTTGCCTTGTCCCCCTGGCCATTTCAGAGTTATCCTCACGGGGAGAGAAATGACTGTCCTAATTGCCCCATTACCAGACAGCCTGTCTCCTGGACATCAGGAGCAACGTAATGGGCTGTTGAAAATGATTACCTTCTCTAGAGTCAAGTGGGTAGCCAATGAATTCCAGGGCACCACCGGATAATGGAATTTTTTCTCATATACCTTTCAAGTGGACAACTATATTTTAATACATTATTCTTCTATACTATGCTATACCAGAAGAATAATTCTGATAATATTATAAGATCTACATGGTTTTTTTTTTCACTCCTGCCTTAGAATTTATAAAGTCAAAATGCTGCTCTACCAGAAGCTTCACAGTCCATGTATTTTCTACTTTTAAGTGATTTTACTAATTCAGTTTTGCCCAAGAAGCTAAGGTACGTTTATTTTACAAGGCACAATTATGTATTCTGTATTCCAAGAGCAAGTAGAATTAAATTCAAAATAGCATGTTTCTAGGAATAGGAACAAGTTAAAAAATAAAATTTTAGCATGCAAGGCAAAGCAAAGGTCATTCTTTCCTTTTTAGGGTATTTTGGAAAATTCTTAATTCATAAAGTTTCAAAATATTTTTTTCTGTCTTTTAAAGACTTCAGTAAACCTCCTTTCCTTTTCTCCTGCCCATTTCTAATTGATGTATCTCCTCATTCCCATTAATTTTATTAAATCTCTCTGCTGATAAGTAGTCTTATCCATTATCCCCATAAACGATTAATTTCAGAGTCTGAGGCCATAGCCAGAACCAACTTACCCTATTCTGATCCAACTCCTGAAAGTCTCTTCTGCCACACAAATACTCTAAAAACTGAAAAAATATTTAATTTTTAATTTTTTCTCATTTTTTTGTGTTCTTTTGTATTTTTTAGGTAAAATTCTATTTAATAGTTTAAGGTTCAAAAAACATATATCTCCGAAGTTGTTCTCTACCCTATAGGGTACAATAAATCTATCTTTTAGTGATGCTTAAATTTACTCTATCAGTTTAAGATCATTAGTACCCATTATAAATGGCAGTGCATCTGATACTATAATATATATTTAATATATATTCAGAATGCATAAACAGGGGTGCCCAGGTTGGTTTAGTGTCTGACTCTTGGTTTTGGCTCAGGTCGTGATCTCGGGGTTGTGAGACGGAGCCTCACATGGCTCCACACTCAGCATGGAGTCTGCTTGCGACTCTCTCTCTCCATCCACCCCTTCCGCTCTTTCTGTCTTGCTCTGTTTCTCTCAAAAAGATAAAGAAATCTTGCAAAAAATACATAAACAAGGTTTCTGTTGTCCTGTTGATATAAAGTCATTTCAAAAAAGGCACATAATCACTCTCACAATTTTAAGCATTTCATTTAAAAGGAAATTAATATTTGTTCAGCAGAACTTATGCCAATTTAACTCTACTTCCTTGGCTTTAAAATATAATGAAGAACAGTCTTTGCCATTACTGTAGGTTAAGGCCAAAATTATACTGCTTCTATTTAATGTACAGGACTGAGCTTCTTCTAAACATCATTATTGACTGAGATATAAAATGGAAGAGGAAAGAAGAGCAAGATTGAGAATATCAATTTCATTTTGGATTCATCACCTTTGAGGTTCTTCTCAGCTAAGTGAAGACGAAAGATAAAGGGATAGATCTAGAGCTCAGAAGCAGGCTCAGATGAGATAGATAGATCGATCAGCTATACCAGGTACATCAGCCGGAAGATGATGGTCAGATCTAGGATAATGATGAGGGTGCACAAAATTTACACAGATCTGAGAATGAATCTTTGTAGACCAGCATATCATAAAAGGATGACAGTCAATAAAGAAGAAGACAGAGTGTTTTTGAGGGAGAAGTGGTACCAGTGGTTAGACATCACTACAGTCAAAGGGAGGGAGACTTCGGAGGAGGGTGTCTGAAAGTATTGGATATCAGAGAAGTTAAAATAAGAACTGAAAATTTTCCATTGAACTTGGTATTTGCAGGTCATTAACAGCATTATCCTAATAATTTAAGTGGATTGACAGAGGCAGAAAATAGACTGCAATGGATTACGAAAGGAATGGAAGATAAAAAATTAAAAAAAAATTTTTTTAAGTAGAGCGGACAAAGTTTCATACTGATCAGTCAAGAATCATACAGTGTTAGGCAGAAAGAACAGAGTTGAGAGAGGGTTTTTCTCTTCCCTTTTATTAGTAATGAAGTCCTGATCCTTTCTACATTCCCAGATAAAGAAGCCACCAGAAAATAAGTGGAGTGATAAAGGATGGTACAAGGATTCTGAGCATCCTGTCACTAGAATATGAATATGCCTTGAGGCAGGAGTCAGAGAAGATCAGGTTAAATTGCAGTGCTGAATAGGCACAAAATCACACAGGGTGTGCTCTCCACTAATTCAAAAAGAAACATTATTAAACCTAACAATGCATCTAAAATTTGACCAAAAATTCTTCAAAAGGCTGACTATTGGAATATATTGCATAGTATTTCCTGGGCAGAGATTGTTTACAAGGAAGCATCACTTTAATGAAAACTCTGTGCCAGCCTAGACCATACCAGATAATGATTATGAAAAGCCTCTCCCTCTTATTTAAAATTATTCACCAAGCTTCTGGAAACTCTATTTCTTCCATCTTTTATTTTTCTCAGTTTGTAGGTTTAATTATATTATTTTGTATTCTTTTCCTGCCTCTTACAGTTCTACTCATTATCAAAGGGTACGATAATGTCATGTTGGCTAAAGTTCCTTCCTTATTTTTATTTTTTTTTTAATTTTTTAAATTTAAATTCAAGTTAGTTAACACAGTGTAGTATTGGTTTCAGGAGTAGTGCTTCCTCAGTTGCATATAACACCTAGTGCTCATCCCAACACGTGTCCCCTTGATGCCCATCACCCATTTAACCCATCCTCCACCCATTTCCCCTCCAGCAAACCTATTTGTTCGCTGTAGTTAAGAGTCTCTCATGGCTTGCTTCTGTCTCTTTTTTTATCTTATTTTTCCTTCCCTTCCCACATGTTCATCTGTTTTCTTTTTAAATTCTACATATGGGCGAAACCATCTGATAGTTGTCTTTCTCTGACTGGCTTATTTTGCTTGCATAATAATAACCTCTAGTTTCATCCATGTTGTTGCAAATGGTTAGATTTCATTCTTTTGATGGCTGAGTAATATTCCTCTGTGTGTGTGTGTGTGTGTGTGTGTGTGTGTGTGTGTGTGTACCACCTCTTTATCCATTCATTAGTCAATGGACTTCTGAGCTCTGTCCATAATTTGTCTGTAGTTGATAATGCCGCTATAAATATTAGGGTGAATATACTCCTTTGAACCAGCATTTTTGTATTCTTTGGGTAAATACCTAGTAGTACAATTGCTGGGTTGTACGGCAGTCATATTTTTAACTTTTGAGGACCCTCCATACTATTTTTCAGAGTGAATGTGCCAGATGCATTTCCACCAACAGTGTAAAAGGATTTCCCTTTCTCCGCATCCTTGCCAACATCTGCTATTTCCTGAGTTGCTAATTTTAGCCATTCTGCCGATATAAGGGTATTCCATTATGGATTTGATTTGTATTTCCCTGATGATGAGTGATATTAACATCTTTCATGTGTTTGGTAGCTATTTGTATGTCTTCGTTGGAGAAATACCTATTTATGTCTTCTGCCCATTTCTTAACTGGATTATTTATTTTTGACTTGTTGAGTGTGATGATTTTTTTTATAGATTTCGGATACTACCCCTTTGTCAGATATGTCATTTGCAAATATCTTTTCCCATTCAGTAGGTTGTGTTTTAGGTTTTGTTGTTTCCTTTGCTCTGCAGCTTTTTATCTTGATGAAGTCAGAATAGTTCCTTTTTGTCTTTGTTTCCCTTGCCTCCAGACACACATCTGGAAAGAATTTGCTGCAGCCAAGGTTAAAGAGGTTACTGCCTGTTTTCTCCCTAGGATTTTGATAGTTTCCTGTCTCATATTTAGGTCTTTCATTCATTATGAATTTATTTTTGTGTATACTATAAGAGAATGGTCCAGTTTCATTCTTCTGCATGCGGCTATCCAGTTTTCTCAACACCATTTGTTGAAGAGACTGTTTTCCATTGCATATTCTTTCCTGCTTTGTCGAAGATTAGTTGACCATAATCAAGGGTCTCTTTCTGGGCTCTGTATTCAGTTCCATTGACCTGTGTGTCTGTTTTTGTGCCAGTACCACACTGTCTTGATGATCACAGCTTTGTAGTAGAGCTTGAAGTCCAGAACTGTGACATCATCAGCTTTGGTTTTCTTTTTCAGTATTACTTTGGCTATTCAGGGTCTTTTCTGGTTCCATACAAATTTTAGGACTGTCTGTTCTAGCTCTGTGAAAAATGCTGGTGTTACTTTGATAGTGATTGCATTGAATGTGGAGTTTGCTTTTGAATGGTATAGACATTTTAACACTATTTGTTCTTCCAATCCATGAGTGTGGAATATCTTTCCATTTCCTTGTGTCTTCTTTAATTTCTTTTATAAGTGTTATGCAGTTTTCAGAGTACAGATCTTTTACCTCTTTGGTTAGATTTATTCCTTGGTATCTTAGGGTTTTTGGTGCAGTTGTAAATGCAATCAATTCTTTGAGTTCTCTTTCTGCTGCTTCATTATTGGTATATAGAAATGCAAAAGATTTCTGTACATTGATTTTATATCCTGTGACCTTGGTGAATTGATGTATCAGTTCTAGTGATTTTTTGGTGGAGTCTTCCAGGTTTCCTAACTAAATTATCATGTCTTTTTCAAAGAGTGAAAGTTTGAATTCTTCTTGCCAGTTTTCAAGTCTTTTTATTTCTTTTTCTTGTCTGATTGCTGAGGCTAAGACTTCTAGTACTATGTTGAACAACAGTGATGAGAGTAGACATCCTTTTGTGTTCCTGACCTTAGGGAACTCGCAATTTTTCCCTGCTGAGGTTGAGCATTAGCTGTCAGTCTTTCACGTATGACCTTTATGATGTTGAGGTCTGTTCCTTCTATCCTTACTTTCATGAAGGTTTTTATTCATAAAAAATGCTTTATTTTGTCAAGTGCTTTTTCTGCATCTACTGAAATGATCATATGGTTCTTATCCTTTCTTTTATTAATGTGGTGTATCAGGCTGATTGATTTGTGGATACTGAACCACCCTTGCAGCCCAGGAATAAATCCCACTTCATTATGGTGAATAATCCTTTTAATGTACTGTTGGTTTCCATTAGCTAGTATCTTGTTGAGAATTTTTTCATCCACGTACATCAGGGATATTGTTCTGTAATTCTTTTTAGTGGAGCCTTTCGTTTTGGAGTCAAGGTAATGCTGGCCTTATAGAATGAATTTGGAAGTTTTCCTTCCATGTCTATTTCTTCCATGTCATACAGCTTCAGAAAAATAGGTATTAGTTCTTTAAATGTTTGGTAGAATTCCCCTGGAAAGTCATCTGAACTCTTGTTTATTGGGAGATTTTTTATTATTGATTTAATTTCTTTACTGGTTATAGATTTGTTCAAATTTTCTATTTCTTCCTGTTTCAATTTTGGTAGTTTATGTTTCTATGTATTTATCCATTTCTTCCAGATTGCCTAATTTGTTGGCATATAATTGCTCATAATATTCTCGTATAATTATTTGTATTTCTTTGATGTTGGTTGTGATTTCTCCTCTTTCATTTGTGATTTTATTTATTTGGATCCCTTCTCTTTTCTTTTTGGTAAGTCTGGCCAAGGGTTTATCAATTTTATTAATTCTTTCAAAGAACCAGCTCCTAGTTTCATTCACATACCATCTTGCAAATGTACTCCAGGAAGGGGAGCATTCTCTCCCAGTGGGGCCCAGGGTAACCCCACACCATGGCATCTTGCACAAACTCTACTCACCACTCTCTCGCTCTCTCTCCGACTGTGCTCCGAGAAAAGGGCTCCCTTCCCCATGGCTTCTCTCCCCCGGTTTACGTCTCCAACTCTTGCATCGACATTCTCTCCCTCCAGTTGTACAGTTTGTTTTCTTAATCCTCAGATTGATTTCCTAGTTGTTCAGAATGATTTGATGTTGATCTAGCTGTGTTTCAGTGGACAAAGTTAAGCCCATCTTAATGCTTCCCCTAAAGTTCCTTCCTTTTATTTTTCATGCTAATAATTATACTTAGGGCATTATTGCCTACAAGAAATATATATAATATATAATATACACATGTAATTCTCTCCCAAACTTGATGAGGTAGTGTGGTATGTTGAGTTATTGTTTCTATCACTTTCCTTCCTTTTGGAAGCCAAAATAGAAGTCTCTAACCAATCTCAGACTTTTGGATCATGTCACTTTCCTTGATGTAGAGTATATACAAGTGTCAGTGTGTTAGCTGTGAACAGAGGCTTTCGGAGGGTTTGCATGTTTCAACTTTCCCCTAGAGCTTCTCTCGCCCAAATGAGAATAGTATGCTCCAGACAGTGGTGCCTCCTTATGCCTACCCTCCAGAAAGAGGTGGCACATGTCATGGAGCAAAGCGCCATGAATCTCAGATAAGCCCAGAAAAGTCTATAGAGTACTTGATTGAGCTGAAAGAACAGGGTTGTTTGTTGCTACAGCAAAATCTATCTCATGCAAATATGTATTTGAACAGAAAAAAAAGAAAAGCTCAGAGCTGAAATAAACTAGTAAATCACCACTTATGTGACCAAACCTTGGGTCTTAGGAAGAGTAGATATCTCAACCACACAAGCATAATTCCTTGAAGAAGTCATTCCTAAGTGTGTGTGTGTGTGTGTGTATGTGTGTGTGTGTGTGTATGTATAGAGAGAGAGAGGGAGAGAGAGATGGATTTTCCTTCAAGAGACTTCCTCTTTCTCAAAATCCAACAAAACAAAACAAAAAACTCCATTTATTTTCCAGAAATATATTTATGTCATTGATATATCTAATATAAGTGCTCTGCTTCTTCCATGACTTTATTTTATGTATGTAAACTACTTATCAATCCCTTTGTATCAGTTTCTTTTCTAGTTAGAGATTAATTTCAATATAACTGGTGTGATTATAGCAGTGGTTTATAAATAGTCAAGAGTAGGAATATTCTAAGTTGGGTACTACCACAATTTTTACAGGCAGACACATTGTCCTTTCTAAATCAAGCTTAGGAATGCCTTCCTAACATAACAGTAGCCTTGTTATGAAATAGGAAACCTGGAGCCAAGAGTCATTATATCATATTGTTTACAAAAAGATCCATGCAAAAACATTTCAAAAATGGAGACAATATTGGGCCACCTGGGTGGCTTAGTTGGTTGAGCATCTGACTCCTGGTTTCAGCTCAGGTGACGATCTTAGGGTTCTGGGATCAAGCTCTGCGTTGGCAGCTCTGTGCTCACCATGGAGTCTGCTTGGGATTCTCTCTCCCTCTCCCTCTGCCCCTCCCATTCATGCTCTCTAGCTCTCTCTAAAATAAATAAATTTTATAAAACTTCGAGAAAATATAATATTAATAAGGTCCAAGTTACCAGGCCAAAGAAGACACTCAAGTATCCTAGGATCCTAAGATAAATATTATCAGACAATCTCTCAAGCATTCACTTATTTGTTTAGTAATTTTATCAATCAACTGAGGCTGCCATAACAAAACACCGTAGGCTGGGTGGCTTAAACAGCAGAAATTTATTTTCTCAAAATTCTAGAGGCTAGAAATGGTCCCGTTGTGGTGAGAGCCCTCTTCTGGGTGGTAGAATTAAGATGTCTCCCTTTGTCCTCACAAGGTAGAGGCAGGGGGAGTGGGGACAGAGAGAGAGAGAGAGAGAGAGCTCTCTGGCATGTCTTTCCTTAGGGGCATTAATCCCATCATGAAGTCCCCACCATCATGACTTTATCTATGCTTATCTCCCTAAGGCCCCATCACCAAGTACTATCACATTGGTACATGTTAGGGCTTCAACAGGAATCTGAGGGAGAAACAATTAAGTGCCATCAGCGAATTACTGTCAGGATGTATTATCAGTATGTTATGTATTGCTATTAACACATAGCAAACATGAATGATCATCTATGCACTAGATACTATGTTCACACTGGGTGTAGACTGATGAGCAAAAGAGGGAGAAAAGAGATAAAAATACTGATCATATGAAAGGAAAGTTATGAAACTTGAGGACAGAAAAGTTCCAGCCTATGTCTAATAGGAGTTTCCATGAGATAAAATAGAAATAATGAAGGAAAAAATAATACTTGAAAAGAGTATTTTCAATACTGTGGGATTTCTGCTTCCAGCAATAATAGGTGAACGACATTTGACCAGTGAATCTCATTCAGGAAAACTAACATAGGAAAAGAAAATACTTATAAAAGTCATCTTGAAGGCAGAGTACTAATAAAATAGTAAATAACGAGGTCAAAGGAGAAGTATTGAACTTCTCAGAATGAACTCTGCATTTTGACATGCTTTTCTCTGGGGATGTTTGACACAAACTGGGCAGACTTTCGATAGGCTCTCAGGTCTTGGAAACAACGCTTGGACTCTCGAAACTGGCAAGGGCAGGAGTGTGACCCTCTTAGCATATGAAGGATTGCCTGCTGGAAGTAGAGATAAATCAGATGTAAATCAGCACTTGCCCACCGTTAGGCAAATAAATATTTTGACTGTCCCCGAAATTCGCACTGTCTCATTTAGATTGAAAAGCATTGCTCTGGGGCGCCTGGGTGGCTCAGAGGGTGAAGCCTCTGCCTTTGGCTCGGGTCATGATCTCAGGGTCCTGGGATCGAGCCCCACATCGGGCTCTCTGCTCAGCGGGAAGCCTGTTTCCCCCTTCTCTCTGCCTGTCTCTCTGCCTACTTGTGATCTCTCTCCTTTCTGTCAAATAAATAAATAAAATCTTTAAAAAAAAAAAAAGAAAGAAAAGCATTGCTCTGTATGTAAAGAAGGAAAGGAAGGAAGGGAGGGAGGGAAAGAGGGAGGGAGGGAGGAAGGAAGGAAGGAAGAAAAGAAGTATATGCAAAAATGAATACATGAAAAAGAAATTTGCTATATGCTATACCATGAATAAGAAGCAAGACAGTGTGAGAAAACTTCTGGGGTAATTTCTATTAGGATACTGGTTACAAGGTATTTACCTTGACAGAATTCATAAATCTATGCGTTTATAATTTGTCCATTTTTATACATACGTATATTATAATAAAATAGTTTAAAAATATCATGCCCCCATCCTGGCTCAGTTCTTTTTATTATTGTACACCGTCTACTCTGTGATTTTCTTCCTTAAACTGAACATCATCCTTGTATAGGCTTGGTGAAATTTATTTGCTAAAAGCAAACAAACAAGACAAAAAAACAAGTTACTTTAGAAAAATTTATCCAGCCAACCCAATTATACTTTGAGTACTTCTGTGTATATCCAACTTTAACAGATAATTTTCTTGGAAAATCAATTAAATATTTTCTTATGTGATCATTCATGTCACAGTTCTTCATTGGATGGTGCTGATGTCTTTGTTGACCACCATGATGTGGTAGGGACTTTCCATATGTCGTTTTATTGAATCTTGCAATGAAATGAATAGCATTCCCATCTTGTAAATAAAAGTACCGAGGTTGAGAAACTGCATAATGTCCTCAATATAGTAAGTGACAAACAGTACTGGATCATGTCTAATTTCAAGTTCACCATCTCTTGTAGTCATATTATAAGAGAGGCAGAGACTAGTACTTCTCCTGGTCAGCGTGTTAAGTGATGAAATCTACCTGAATTAGATGGTAGGTGAAGCAAACAAGGTTGAGTGTCCCAGAAATATCACACATTCTCCATGAAATTCCCAAGATTATAGATTATCAGGGTTGGTAGGCATCTTAAATGTCAGCTAACTAGAGCACTTTGAATTCCCTTTAAAATCGCGTTCAGAGTCTGGGAACTCAGCTTCTCATGAGCTAGCCCTTCCTTTTACAACTCTCTTTATTAGAAAAACTTTCCTTATTTCAAAGCCAAATATGTTTTTTTTTTCTTGTGCCTTCTGCCCAATGGTTCCAGTTCTTCCTGTTTAGGGGCATGTGAAAAACGAAGTTGAGAGAACATCAAGTATTCAAAGAAACCCACTTAAAAAAATCTCTGGGTTTGCTCTCTTCTGGTTTCCTCCAACTATTTTTAGTATTACCTGATTTTTGAGTCACTTTGTCATCCTGGTGTATGTCCCCTGACTGCTTCAGTTTGTTTAGATCTTTAAAGAATGGTCGTACTTAGGCGTTGCCTAAATGCAAAGCAGATCAGTAACTCTTCATTTACTTTTTGCAAACCTCAAGTTCCTTTCATTCCACCAGAGATTTCCAAGAACTAGAAAGAAAGATATTAGCTTTTTGATTGTCTGTTTAAGATAGACCTTGTTTGTTTACCATCAAGTTCTTATTAAGAGCTTAGGCAGAGGCGATATTTCAGCATTTATGACGGAGCATGGAGATATCAAATCCTCAGTTGTGCAAAGGAGTTGTGAATGGAATTAAATGAGATGATCCAAGACAGTCCATGTTAGAGTCACATACAGAATTCCTGATGGCTAATGTGTGCGTACATGCCAGCCATGTGAACTAGAGAAATGTGTTCTTATCTTTAAGCCTCAGCCTCCTTTCTCATAAAAGTGGGAGAGTGGATTTGGTGAAATAACATCATGAAGGTAACACTGCTTCATTCCCTCTTTCCACAGTTCCCAACAAGACAGGGAAATGCAGGGCCAGCTCATTCAAACAGCAAACATCATCACCATCACCACTGTCACCACCATCATCATTGTCACCAGCATCATCATCGTCATTACCACAGACCTTTGTCATGATGGCCATGTGGTATATCATATATGTAGCCCATGTGGTACTTTTATGTTTTAATTCCCTTTTACATATGAGGAAAGTAAGGCATAGAGTGGTTAATAACTCTCCATGTCCTTCTTGACACAATGAATGATGAGGCACAGCTGTATAGTATAGTCCCTAAGACCCTTATGAATCAAAGAGAACTCTCAATCTTTATCATTCATACATTTGGGCATACATGTTTGTATTTAATCCAAGAGTTATGGAGCCCTTTACTGGGGGCCAAATACTTCAATAAATAAAGATGACCAAGACATCATCTGTTCTTCCACAGAGCTTGCATTCCAAAAGTGGCAGTGGTATTAATTTAGTTGAACAATTAATTTAGTTGTCCTTTCCTGGACAAAGGAAAACTGTAGTGTGCTGTAATGAGGTCTGTAGACTAATGGAAGACTCAAAGAAGGAGTTAATAGTCCGGAAGGGTCAGGAAGTAAAATCTAAGAAACAAAAACACGAGGAACACCTGGGTAGCTCAGTCAGCTAAGCCTCAGACTCTTGGTTTTGTCTCAGGGTTGATCTCAGGGTTGTGATCTCAGGGTCATGATCTCAGAGTTGTGAGATCCAGCCCCCCATCTGGCTCATGCTCAACAGGGTGTCTGTTTGGAATTCTCTCTCACCCTCTCCCTTCACCCCACCCCCTGCTCACATGCATGTGCACTTTCTCTCTCTCTCTCTCTCTCTCATATAAATGAATCAATCTTAAAAAAATACGTGAAATGCAAACATGCAGAATCTAGCAAAAGAACTCTAATCAGGTAAGTTTTAAATTAGTCTTGTCTAAGAAAAACCAACCAACAAACAAAACCCATGGAGTGAGAAAAAGGGCCCTCACAAATAATGAGTCTGGAAAAGTAAATGGGAGTCACACATAGCTCTAATGCTCATGAGTTCTGAACTTTACCCTGGAAGTGGTGGAGAGCCACAGGGTTTTTGTCCTGGGATGAGGACCCAAGGACTGTGAGGTTTTTACATCTTTCAGGCAGTGCTGTGGACGTTGATGAAGAGGGGAGTGCAGTATGGGGAAAGCTGTCATCAGGGAGAAGGATTCGTAGCGAAGAGGATGATAGAGAAGAGGAAGATAGAGAAGAGGGCGAGATGTGAGCCCATCAGACCTGGCAGCCGGGTGGGTGTGGCGTGAGCAGTGGGGAAAAAACCCAGGGTGAGTCCCGTTTGGTGAAAGCCCATGTACCTCAACCACGTAATCTTATTACGTGGTTACCTCAACCATAATCTTATTCTCCTCCTCAAATATGAGCAACCCTGGCTTTATTTTTACCTATGTCTGTTTTTTTTTTTCCCTCTTAATGATTAAACCCCATTTTCCAAAATTGGTAGTTCACCAATTTTCAGAAAAAAACAAACGGGAGAAAGGCAATACTTAAGGCTTAGAACTAAGTCACTCTCCCACACATCCAGAGCGCAGGTGGATTTAAAACCACTGTAACCACAGAGCTGCTGTTCGATGTCGGAGTCAGAGCCCTGTCTGGCCAGCTCAGGAGGCCCCAGACTGCAGCTCGCTCTCACCTGGAGCGAAGGCTCTGCTGACCCAGGGTTTCTCCCAGGGCACATCCTTCATCTTCATGCTCTTACGCAGGTGATGGGGCTCCCAGGCCTGAGATGCAGAGCTCAGGTTTATGAAGAATCCCTCGGCTTTGGTTTTGGCTTCTTTCTCCTTTTGCTTGTTTTCATGACCTGCTGAGCATTTCAGGGCTCTCCGAAGATGACCACACGTTGGTCAGCCCTCAGCCCAGGAACTAAAGCACTGGACAGCCATTCTCTTCACAGGGCAGGGAACTAGTTACCTATTTTTCATGTGTCCCCAAAACTATCTGAGTTCTGAATGAATATCTTCCAATTGCCATTTTCATGGATCGTTCACTCCCGTGGGAACACCTTGATCCGTTTTCACTGACTTGTGCTGACCATATATACCTGAGAAATAATATGGGGTTGGAATACTCTAGTGACATAGTCCATCTGCAGCCAAGCCCAGCCCCCATTCTTGGTCCTTCCCTAAGAGCTGAGCGCTTGGTCCCTATCTTGTTCTGTTTCATCTTATTGGGACCACACAGTCTCACCCTGTCAGTTCACTCTGTGTGATGACGTCATCTATAAACTCTCCTTTCCTGGAATAGGATATCAGATACACAAACTATCTCTGAATTCTTCTCAAAAGCATAGGATGTTACTGTGAATGTTACAGATAAAAAATTACTACAGTAAGAATAGTAGCATGCTTTGCTTCTCAGCACTTCTCTTCAAAGAGACTAACTTTATAAACAGCTACAGTAAAGAATGAATGTTTGCAACATAGTTCATTTTAAATTTCTTCAAATTTGAATTTCACTATCATATACATTCTGAAAAAAAAAAAGTTCTAGCTGCCATCTCTTCCAAAACGTGTCTATTGATTAGTCCAAAAAATTCACTAGTGTTGGCAAGGCTGTGGAGACATTGGAACGCTCAGACATTGCTGGTGGGGATTAAAATGGTGCAGCTGTGTGGAAAACAATTTGGCAGTTTCTCCAAAAGTTAAACATAGAATTACCATATGATCCAGCAATTCTACTTCTATAAAACACATGTTTATACAAAAACTTGTATATAAGTATTCAGAGCAGCATTATTTATAATAACCGAAGAGTAGAAGCAATGCAAACATCCATCGACTGATGAATGAACGCATAAAGTATGCCATATCCGTGGAATGGAATATTATGTAGCTAAAAAGGGATGTTATATTGATTCATGATATGACATGGATAAACCTGGGAAACATCATGCTAAGGGAGAAAAGCCAAAACCCTCCCCCCAAAAAGTCACATACTGTACGATTCCATTTATATGAAATGTGCAAAATAGGCAAATCCACAGAAAGGGAAAGATTATTTTTTATCTAGAGGAGGAAGAAGGAAGGATAGGAGTGAAGGCTAATGGACATGAAGTGTTATTTTGGGTCTATCAGAGTATTCCGGAGTTAGTGGTGATGATTGTAAACTTTGTAAATGTATGAAAAACCACTGAATTTTACACTTTAAAAAGGTGAATTATATTTTTAAAGACATTATAAGCCAGGATGGGGGCAGGGTCAATGCAATAAATGAAATAATTGGAAATAAAGAAATTCACTAGATTAGGGAGTCCAAAAGGTTAGCTACAAATTGAACCCTAAAACCTTAACTCACAGTGTGCTAGACTTGTGTGATATTCTTTCTTCTTTAGGATCGTATTATTTCCTGAAACCTACATGTAGTTGTGGCTTCCTAGGGAGGTCCAGAGTATTTCAGGACTCCTACATCTGATAATCAGTTTAAAACTGTCAAGACCACTGTAGTTCCATTTATTCCTACCTTATTTTTTCTTGCTGGATTTGAATTACTCTTTCAACCTATTAAAGGAAAATGATCTAAATTCTTTAATTTTTAGAGTGGAAAAAAAAGTACAAAATGTGATCTAATCTCCTTATTCAAAAGGTAGAGAACCTGAGATCTGCCTGTGTGAAGTGTGCTTCTGTCCACCAGTGTGAGGTTAGTTAGTGGCACAGCTGGGAGAATGTTGTAAGAAGTTTGTATTTCAATCATAGCGATTTATTTGTTTGGTTCCTCAGAGTAGAGGGGATATGTTCCATCTTCTAGAATGTTAACAATTCCTAATATGATGAAATACCCTTATCCTAGCTGTCAATGAAAGGTGACAGACCAAGCACCCCAGGGTGGGGTCAGGTAACGCTCTCTGGCCTCTCTCCACCCCTGACCTGACCTCCGGTGATGCTCTCCCCTCAGCCATCCCCCACCCACATTGGCCTCTTGTTCATTTCCTGGTATCTGAGTATGTTCTACCTTGGAGACTTTGTATTGAACACTTCCTCTAACTGGAAAGTTCGCCACCTACCACTGTATGTGGTGTGCTCACTTCATTCATATGCCCACTCACAGGCTCTCCCGACTTCCTAACACAGTCTCTGTCCCTCACCATCCCAACCCCTTCCTTATCCCTTCTAGCCCTTTGCCCTCCAATATTTTTCTTCATAGAAATTATCATTATCTGAAGGCTTTATTTTTTTTAATTTGTGAGTTTTTTCTATACTGTCTCCCTCTTACTAGAACATAAGTTCCATTAAGGGAAGGACTTTGCCCTTTCACCTCTGTCTCTCCAGCACTTAGAACAGTGCCCACTATGTTCCAGACCCAAATAGCCATGTATTGAATAAATGACTTAAATGGAACTGGTCACTTTTACAAATAGCTAAAGGTTTTGAGATTTTTTTGAAATATATTTTCTGGCAAAGGATGATGATTTTGTGTTATGCGTTCATTTAGCCATTCCCACCTGAAATGACAGGAAAATAAAGATATTTGGGTTCACATCCAGGAGATTTTTGTTGGTTAAACTTCAGAATCACTCCTGGGTGCCTGGGTGGCTCAGCCAGTTAAGCATCTGCCTTCAGCTCAGGTCATGATCCCAGGGTCCTGGGATAGAGTCCTGAAGTCAGGCTCCTTGTTCAGTGGGGCGTCTCCTTCTCCCTCTGCCTCTGCTGCTCCCCCCGCTCGTGCTCTCTCTCAAATAAATAAATAAAATCTTAAAAAAAAAATCATTCCCACCAAATTGGTTACTGAGAGCCACCATGCAGTCTCTATCTGTGTAAATGTGTGTGCATAAATCAGAAATCTATCCGTGTGCTTCCTCCTAGCTGACCAGATATTTTCAGTCCTGTGACATGCTGTTAGTGTGGTTTTATGTATTTTGAGTCTTTTCGTAAATGTGATAGACAATGAAGCTATTAGATACACAAATAATGCTTGATCATTTCAACCAGGAGTAAGCCAGTTTTCATCTTATTAAAGCATTCTATTATTCTCAGGGTTTCCACAGTGTATAGATGACAAATGCTGATTAGCGCTACCATTTTCTTAGTGTTTGGTTGTCATAACCGTGGTACTTTCACTGCCCATGTGAGAGCAGCAGGCTGTACAGTGTTTCTGTCGACTGTTTTGTTTTTGCAATTAGTGACAAATTGGATTATTTTTTGGTTAGAATTAATTTGTTCCCTAGTCTGTTCCAACTGGACATGTTTTATAGAAACATGTGGCATCAGTTATGTATTAAAAAGAGATTGATTTGCCCTGCAAACTTAGACCTGAAATATGCCTTCAAAAATTCAGGTGCCGATCAAAACCTCAATATTGAACATAAATTGTGACTGATATTGACCGAGCAATACCGGGAATTTCTCTTCCAAACAGCATCCTGACAGTCCAGTGATGTTGACGGTTCTTAAAAATAAGGTTTTCCAGATGATCTTTTCTAAATGCAAAATTCCCTAAACTAGGCTGCATCTTGGTAGACATTAGGAGCTTATAGAACATTTATCTGAAATGAAAGCTGCATGCTGCTCAAATCATCAGATGACTGTGGGAAGGGCTGTCACTGAGCTTAGACGTAGAAACAGCGATACTACAATATTAGTTTCTAGAGCTTGCTAAACACAGTGCTCGGACTGGGTGGCTTAAAAACCAGAAATATTGTCTCACAGTTCTGAGGACTAGAAGTCCAAAATCAAGGTATTGGCAGGATTGGCTATTTTTGAGGCCTTTGATGGAAGAATGTGTTCTGGGCCTTTTTGTCTGGCTTGTCGGTGGCCATCTTTTCTGTATGCCTGTCTACATTTTTTCTATGTGGTCTTTCTCCAAAGTTCTCCTTTTTTAAGGACATCGGTCCTCGTGGATTAGGTGCCTACCCAATCCAGTGTTACCTGCTCTTAACTAATTGTAATAATTCTATTTCCAAATAAAGTCATATACTGAGGTACTGGGGAGTTAAGCGTTCAATTTATTAATGAGGGGGACACAATTTAAGTCATAACTACTAATTATCTCTTATATGCTTAATATTTAATCCTTTATGAGGTAGCTAATATTATTCCCATTCTGCAGGCTAAAAGAGTAATTTGCCAGAGTTTGTTACCTGATGAGGTCAGAGTTACTTCCAACTCCGAACTCATTGCTGGCTTTCACTTATACCACTGGATGCTTTGACTGAACTTCAGCTGCATCACCTTTGTGACCAGGGGCCATTCTTGAACAGCTGAAATACAATCTAAAAACAAAGCGATGATTCCATGACATGCTGAATTACTGACTATTAGAGTCGTCAGTTACCTGTTCTGTATTACTGCTACAAAATCTTGTGGCTTAAAACCACAGCCATCTTATTATATCTGGTGACATGAAGGGCTCCCAGATGGCTGATTAGTCTCTTGCAGGGGACATCCAGTGGGTTCACTTACTAGTATTTAGCTGACAGTTGGTCTGGGCTGGAGGGTCCAGGAAGCCTTCCTGTGTGTGGCTAGGATCTGAGTGGGAACAACTGGAAGGATGAGCTCACGTCTTTGCCTTCTGGTCTCCACAGTTCTGTTTAGTTTAGCAGGGTGGTTGGACTTCTTCCATGGTGGCTCAGGCTCCCAGAGTGAGTCTTCCAAGAGACTGAAGCCAAAGTGTAGGACTTCTGCCCCAGTCTTGGAAGTCATACAGTCTGGCATGGACCATATTTAATTTGTCAAAAGTGACCAGCTCAGAATTAAGGGGGAGAGGTGTAGATAGTTTACTCGGAAGCCATGTTTGAAGCCCCAATATTAAAAAGCTAGAAGCATCTTAAAAACCACCTCGTTCTGTTTTCAGTCTTGTTAGATACCAGTAAATGAAAGTTTTGAACATCTTACATAATATCACAAATATCACTGTATTACATTAAAATAATAATTATGTGTTAATGAATTCACTGATATTTCACTTGATCTTAGATTCTAGTGTATATAATGACAAATAAGGAATAAGGGTGTGTCCTACATTCACTTATTTTTATTTTGATAAATTAAACTGATCTTAACTACTTAATTGAGCCTTAAGGAACCCAACTGTTAGAGTGGCAGCCGTGTTCTGAGTACATAGAAGGAAAAACAATGAATTATTTCAATTCTTAAGTCTTTTCAGATATTTGAAGCCCTGACAGATGACATGACTTATCCAAGATCATCTCTGGTCTAGAGGATAGACCTCCTAATGCCTAGATTGATTCCTAATCAAACCATGCTCCTCTCTCTTCTACTTTACCAGTAAATTTTGCAGCAATACAACACGATATAGCAGTTAAGTATAGACTCAGGAGCCCGAGTATTTAGGTTCATAATTCTGGTTGTGATTATGCAGAAGTTACCTTGTCTTTCTGTGTCTCAGTTTCTTCATTATTATATAGGATTAATATTAGTAACTTTTTAATGGGGATGTGAGAAATTAAAGTACATGGAAAAAACTTAAAGCAATGCCTAGAACATAGTAAGTGCTATATAAATATTTAGTGTCATTGTTACATTCACAAAAATATATAAATAATTATTAAGATACTTTAATAGAAAACATCTCTTTCCTTTATTTGATCTTAGAAAAAGCTCACCATTTGAAATTACTTAATAATATTATACAGCTTCAGTGTGATATATAATACATAAATACATCATTCATTCAGAATATCTTAGATAAAATCTCTAACCTATAGATGGACTTTTTTTAAGATTTATTTATTTATTTGAGAGAGAGAGAGAGGGAGCACAAGTTGGGGGAGGGGCCGAGGGAGAGAATCTTCTAGCAGACTCCCTGCCGAGCATGGAGCTGACGCAGGGCTTGATCCCAGGACCCTGAGATCATGACCTGAGCCCAAATCAAGAGTTGGACACTCAACCAACTGAGCCCCCACCCTATACATGGACTTTTAATTCTGAAACATCTTTTTAAAAAATTCTATGCAAACTTTTCCTGAATTCTTATTTTATAGATAAGAAAAGCGATGCCCAAAAAGGGTAGGTAATTCATCCAAGTCTACACCGTGTGCAAGTGAGAAATAGTGTCCATTTCTCTTAATAAGTCAGTGATATTTTATCCCTAAATATATTTCAAAATCGAGATTAAGCCATAACTTCCTCAATTTGATTAAGTGGAAACTTGCACACCAAAATCTATTCCTTGATTTCCATGGTTATACTAAAATGCATAATACCTTGAGTAATCGGTAAAACTTGTGTTCCAGTAGAACCATCTGTGAGCGAAAAGGCATTGGAAGTGTGGAATATATTGAGAAATGCCTGCCCAGCCAAGTGGTAGTTCAGTATATGATTGTGCCCGTGTCTTCTGCCAAAGTAGCGTCTCACGTATGTGCTGACCAAGAGTGCTGACTGGTACAGTGTCTCTCGAAAGATGTAGTATGAGAGTGTTTTCTCTTTCACAGACTCGTGCTGTGGAAACAAGAATTATTGGACGTTAAAAGCCAATTGTTGAGTGAAATAATTGCTGAGAAGCCAGAGCTGTTGGAAGAGCAGCAGTTTGTTAGGACAAACATGTTGCGGACTGAGAAGGCGTGTGTGTAGTGGGGGAGGATTTACGCAGCCGGAGAGGGAAATCTGTGCGCTGGAACCACTGTATGCCTCTCAAGGAAAGGGGAAGCCCAGTATTCAGTGAGGAAGGCGTAACCGTTAACTATCGCCCACTGTGTGGCCCAAGTGGGCCAGCTCCTCCCTTAAGCTGTTTGTAGAAAGGCTCCACCTCCAAGATTCTGCCTCTTTACTTCTGCGTGGGCACTAGCAAATAAGCAGGTCTACACATGAAAAAATGGTGATTTGTGTTTAACCCCCTTCAGGGTCTTCGCACTGGCCCTGCTTGATTTCCATCTTAACAGCCTCCCTGCTCTAACCTTGACCTCATCTCTCTCTCTCCAACTGTATCTGCTTCAGCCACACTGGGCTCTTATTTCTTCAAATATCCCATGTTCTTCTCATTCTCCAGTCTTCACACATCCCAGGTTTTTTCCTGGAATGCTCTTTCTCTCCAGTGTTCATTAAATTAATTCTCATGCATTCTTCAGGGCTGAGCGTGCTTCTTTAGGAGGCTTTCCCTACATTCCAAAATTAAGTAAATCCCCTGTCACATGTTCTTAGATTCCACTATACTCCTGCAATGACTTGTTGAGTTTGTACCTTCTACCCTCTCAGCTACATGAGAGCAAGAACCCAGGCACCCAGCCCACTGTATGGGCAGACTGCATATCATAAAGTATGCAGACTTTATAGCCATTAGGCTGCCAAAATAATTTTTTTGTAGTAAAAAAAATATTACCGAAATCTATCATAATTTGTTAAAATGAATGAAATCAAATAGTTGCCTTAAAGACGACTTAATCTTTTTTTAAGATCAGAAACCAGGTGATTTGTGATTTGTTCAGCACGTGTTCATTCATTCTTTATTCATTCAGTACATATTCAGTACTTAGCATATCTAGCACCGTAGATATGCAGGAAGTAAAGGCTGAATGATAATGCTCAACACTTGAGAAACCTTACAGTGTTGAATAAGGATGAATTGTTATCCAACATAGTAGATTACTGTTAGTAAAAATACACACAAAAATAGAAAAGTAAATAAAAATCTTCTCTAATCCCATGACACAGGGTTAACTACAGACTACTGACAGTATTTGGCTATATTTCCTTCAAGTCATTTTTCTCTGTGAATAAGCATTTCCTTTTTTCTTCCCTCCCCCGCTTCCTACCTTCTTTCTCTCCCACCCTCCCTCTCCCTCTCTCTCTCTCCTTTCTTCTTTCCCCTTCCCTCTCTCCCTCCCTCCCTTCCTTCCTTCTTAAACTAAGATTATAGCATATATAGTTTTATAGTATTCTTTATCAATTCACATTCTATTATGAACACTCCTATTTTGTTAAGAAGACTTAATAATTGAGAAAATGTTGATGTTGGATAATGATATTTTGTTTATATGTCTTAAAAGAGTAACTTTTAGAGATACACACTGCCATAATTATGGATATGATGATATGCTGTCTTGGATTTGCTTAAAATACCCAAGGTGGAGGGCTAGGTGGGTATCAGTGAAGCAGGACTGGCCATAAATAGATAGTTTATGATGCTGGGTGATGGGTTCATTATACTGATGGTATAATGATGGTTCATTATATTACTTTCTGTGCTGTTCTGGAGGTAGGCAAGTTTTCATTAAACAACTTTAAGAAATCTTCATTTAAAAAAGGGTGAACAGATGGAAGGTCCAGGTCCCAGTCTGACTCCTGTCCCTATAAACTGTGACCAGAGACAAGCTGCTCAACTTTTCCCGGTCTCAGTCCCTGTGTCTGTCACATGAGAGAGGAAGAGGAATTACACCTTCCTCATGGGGATCGAATGAAGAGAAAAATCACTAACACATTTCAAATATCTATCACAGAAGATAGAATAGTGCAGCCCACTCTACAAAACCCCATTTCCTCCCCTGCTGTCATATGAAATAGGAAGCAATTCCTATTCTGTTATTCCATGGTAAACTGAAGCTAGGAAATTACTAACATGTTGATTGTGGTTAAATATGAGGAGGATAGTTCTAATAATTATTGCCGTCCGCTGGGGGCTGAAACCACCTCTAAAAAAGGAGATCCCTTCCTGGCCAATGAGAGGATGAATCTTTTCAAAAAGGAGATTCCTACCTTGTGAAGCAGATGAGACTGGTTATTTCTATTCTGAGGGTTATATTAATATAATGATTCCTGATGGTTTTTTTTATCCCTTTTTCTCTAGATTTTGATCATTTGATATATTGAGCTATTCAAATTAAGTGCATTAAAGTAAACCAGAAACATGCTATGATTTTCTACGAGCCACAGTTTTCAGTAAGACAGGAGTCAGTCACCAGTATTCATATCCTGAATTACCACAAGGACCTCGTTCAAAGGCACTTTGTCTTGTAAGGTGATATTCTAGAATGTGTTTTCCCGTCTGTTGGCATCAGCGTCCCAAAGAGGTCTATTATAAACAAGCATACTAATTCATAATGATGCAATACAATGATTACAGCTACCTTATCAAGTCCTTAACGTTGAAAAATACGCTGTATAAGATTAGGAACAATTCTATCAATATATCAATATGATTTCTCAGTGTGATGCTCAACATATAATTTGGGTTTGAAATAAGCAATCTCTATCCTCATAAGAATATCAGGTTCCGGGGCACCTGGGTGGCTCAGTCGTTAAGCGTCTGCCTTCAGCTCAGGTCATGATCCCAGAGTCCTGGGATCGAGCCCCACATCGGGTTCCTTGCTCAGCAGGAAGCCTGCTTCTCCCGCTACCATTCCCTCTGTGTTCCCTCTCTCCCTGTGTTTCTCTCTGTCAAATAAATAAAATCTTTAAAAAAAAAAAAATCATGTTCCCACACACAAAACAATTGCTATAAAGTGACAATTTTTTCCTGTGATAGTTGATATTTATGGTATTTAAAGTTAAATTCTTTGCAATACAGCATGAAAAGAGTCAAGAGTAAACAGTAAGGGACAGAGTTTCTCAGTGTTTGATCCAGAGAAAAACCACACCATCAACATCAGAATTACAGAGTGCTTAATGAAATTTCAAACATTGTGGTTTCCACCCAAAACTATTAGACAAGCATGTCTTGGGAGAGAGTAGGGACCTATATTTCTACCAACATCCCTCACAAAGCTTACAAAAACCAAAGTTTTGAAATTCAGTGTAAGAAAATTTAGCTGTGGGCAACATATAAGAACTTAAGCTGTTTAGACCACGATTCATAGGGTCGTGTTTCTAAGGCAATGTAAGTAACTAAAATAGTTGTATTCATGATTCGGAACTGAAAATATTTTGAGGGAATGTGCTCCTGTGGCAGAAACAAAGTAGACATTCGTCTGGGCAAGGGACAGTGCACCTGGAGGGAGGCTTTCACCGGAGGACTAAGTCAATGTTAATTAGCATGAGGATTATGAAGAGGCAGGCCAGGTGCACAGCAGAGCTCATGGCTTCTGGGAGCCACCAGACTTCAACTGGAATTTCAGTGCTGTTGAATATTTAGCATGAAGTTATTAAAAATGCTACATTAACACAATTACAGAATCCTAGAACTGTGAGAGACTGCAAAAGTCATTAAGTTCGACCTTTATTGTTTTTGAATCAGCTTAACATCCTCGTTATATTAAAGTGTATCTGCTCAGAAATTGAAGACTTAACCCAACTCAGTTCAGTGTCCATGCTTAGGTGTGTTTTATACAAGTAAAAATAAAGAGGGAGAGAGGAGGGAGATAGGGAGGGAGGGAGAGGGATGGGGACTAGGATGGGAAGGGAGCAAGGCAGGCCTAATTTTCTTTGGGTGTTGCTATCTATAAAATCCTTTCTTTGCTTTGTAAATGCATATAGAAAATGATGAATTTTATAGAAAACCGGGAGTCACATCTGGCAAGCTATTTTTGATTTACCGAGCTAGGAATAGCTGCAGACACACTTCCTCTTACAGACTTGGATAATCAATCATTTGTTGCTTTCCCCTGCGCATCAGCATTAGTTTTACATTACTAAGCTTTTTCCCCCATTTTCCAGCATTAAAGGAGGTCACAAAGAAATTCAGTTTTCAATTCAGTAAAATTAAGGATATATGTACTGAGCAGCACTTCTCTGCTCCCCCTCTTCTAAGTACTGCCGCCAGGCCAAAGGCCTTCGCCGCCACAAGCTTCTGGTTTTCCTTGGAGTCTCCCCCTGGCAGAATAAGAAAGAATAGACTAGCTGAGTAGACCGCTATAGACTTTGGGCCGAAAGAAAATCGTGTAAGAGCTGAGGTTTGTGAGGGACCTCTCGTATTCGTCGGAAGGTCCAGAGGAGGCTTCATGACAGAGATGGACACATGAGCTGACCAAAGAATTGAGAGATGCTGAGTAATTCTTCACCATTTCTTCCATGGTTAAATAAATCAATAAATACAAACAAGTTTGGAAGTCGGGATGGACATAACTGTGCTGGAAACATTGAAGGGGTCATTTGTCATTTAGAGAACTTTGAACGGTAGGTTTTCCTATGTCCCAGCTCCCCAGCGGGAGTGTCAGCCCTTTGAGCAGAACGACTAGGAAAGAAATTTGACAGTGGAAAGATGACAGCATTTGGAGTCCGCAGACCTTCATTCTCAGTCCTGCACTTGCAGCAGCCAACAGTATTAAGTGAGAATTGTACTTGCGTTCTTTGAGATTTGGCTTCTTTATAACGTTGGGAATAAGGGACCCCCTCTGGGAAAGCAGTCATAAAGACGTGAGGAGATTAATGCAGTTTACAAATAACAAGCATTAAAAAATACGAAGTTTCTTAGAGCCGAGTGTACTCTGCACACAACAGGAGCAGGATATGTGTGACGTGGTTTGATCGGAGGGCGGCGATGCTGGGGGTGGTGGGGCGTCATTCTGTATGTTTTCCAACATGTTAGGTACTTGGAAATCATGAAAACAGGTAACATTATGCAAAGGGACCGTGCAGAGAGAAAATCAGATGAAGGATGGATGTGTCATCCCACTTACATGGTGGGAGGCAAGAGAGTCTCACCGAGACCACAGACAGTAAGCGGTCAGAAGTACAGAACCATATGCCCCAAAGGGCGTAGCAATGTTGAAAGCAAATAAATACAAAATACTTAAGAATATAGAGTCATCCACAGAGTCTAATTTTAGAGAAACCTGAAATTATAAATAGTGAAAAATTTCCGAGGGGCCATTGTCGAGCTTTGTAAGCACAGCTTCCTGGGCCTGGCTGGCAGGAGTCGTCAGACCGAGCAGGCTGAGCAGGAAGAGAAGGAAGAGACTATGAGTTGCACTTCTGTTTAAGACTCTGGCCGGAGGTAGAGGAGAGAGAGGGTAATTAAGGGAAGCAATGTGAAAGGTGAAAGTAGAGCCGGGAGGCTGATGCAGGGGTGTGGTCCCAAAACAGGTCCTCATGGACGGAGCTGAGAGTGTTTAGAGGGAACAAGGACAGTGAATGGGGATCTTTACAGTCTGCTTTAAGTTCCATGCTAGGAAATGCATGTGGTCTTCACCAGGAATTCAGGGACGCAGAATTTTCTTGGGTGGATCACAGTAGGGGGAGGGTTAGGAAGATGAATAGGGAGGAAGAGAGGGAATTAGAATATTTTCTTTGCTGGAATATGTATCAGCAAAAAGAATGTGATATGCACAGAGATAACATAAATATAAACTCTATTAAAATCATGTAATGCCTGCATGGTGTCCACAGCAAAAACCAAGAAATAAGGAGAAAGAGGTATTTACGTTAAATGAACACTAATTTTTTTTTTTTT
>CM053613.1:88070755-88093459 GCA_028646535.1 Procyon lotor | reverse complement strand
AAAAAAAAAAAAATAGTGTCCAAGACATCTAGCTTTGGACTCTGGCAGATGACCTTGTATTGTCACAACAGTTCCAAACATGATGGCTGGTAAAACCTTATAGTTTGCCACCTATTTGAAAACTTCTGTGAGTTATGAAAGCTATGGACTGAAGGGAAAAGATCAGAGAGAGAAAGGAAATAGTACTACCAAGCCTTAGCCAAGAAGCCATAAGATGAGGGGGGGCGATGAGGGTGGTGGGGGGGGTTTCTAGGAAACTGGCAAGTTGTATAGCACATCAGGCAGCCACCTGGGGCTCGTGAGAAAAATTGGAGTTTAGAACCAGTCAGTTAGGAGAGGTCCTGGCAAAACCCCCATCTTCCAACTGAGACCTCTAATGGTCTACTAGCAGTAGTAAGTACAACTCTTGGAAAAACTGAAATGAATAACCTCAATCTAAGCATATATTCTAGTGATCTGACTCTTTAACTGACTTCCAAGAAGAAAGAAACAAAATTTAAGAAATAATAATCCTTATAATAAAAATAATGTCAGCAATACTACATTAACAGTAAAACTAACTCCAGATTGGGTTAAACCTAGATTTTCATACCCGACATGTGGTATTTTATAAAAAATCATCAAGCCCACCAGGAGACCAAATGATGGAAAACCAAGAGGAAAAAAAGATAAAATAGAAACTAATACACATGAGATCAAAGATATTTCTTTACCCAGAAATGGACTTTAGAATAATTTTGATCAATTTCAGAAGATTTATTACAACTTGAAGGATTTAGACAGAGAAATGGCATCTGTAGAAAACAGTCTACTCAAAATTATAGCATAATAATTTTGAATAACTGAAATTAATACATCTTTAGGTAAATATAGGGCACAGAAGGAGAAAGATTAGTAAGTAGGAAAATAAAATAATAGAAAATACCAAGACTGAAAAAAAAAAAAAAAAAAAAAAAAGAAAATACCAAGACTGAAGGCTAGATGGGGGAACAGATAATTCAGAGAATAATGTAAAAAAAAAAAATACAAATAAAATGAAAAGCCCTGGTATGTGTGGAATTGGGAGTCCCAGGAACAAAAGAAGACAGATGGAGTTAAAGCAATATTTTAAAGGATTATTAAGCTCTACAAATCCAAAGAATAAGTACAAAGAAAACCACACCAATACATTATGTTCAAAGAGAAAAGCAAAAAGAAAATTTTTTAAGTACCTAGAGCAAAAGGATATGTTAACCTTCAAAGGAGAAAGATTATATATGAAACATACTTCTCAGTTAAATTAAGGAATCATTTGAATTGAATGGCATGTTTACAGAAATGAAAACAACAAAAAAACCCTTGCCAGCCTACACTTCTCTGCCTAGTAAAGATTTCTTCAAAATTGAAGTAAAAAATAATGTTTTCTGACACATGAAATTTATACATAAATGTTCTCAGCAACATTATTCACAATAGCCAAAAAGAAGTGGAAACAATCCAAATGTCCATTAACTGATGGATGGATTGATAAACCGTGACATAACCATGCAGTGGAATATTATTCAGTCATAAAAAACAATCAAATGATACAAAGAAATTTTTAAAATGACACATGTTGTGACATGGATGAACCTTAAGAACATTCTGCTAAGTGGAAGAGGGCAGTCAGCAAAGACAGCATATTGATTCCATTTATATGAAATGACTGGAATAAGCAGTAGAGGGGAAAAATAGGTTCTCACTTGTCTAGGTTTGGGTACAGGTGGGATTCTGGAGTGATTGCTAATGGGCACAGGCTTTTTTTTTTTTTAAACATATAGTGTATTACTTGTTTCAGAGATACAGGCCTGTGATTCATCAGTCTTACACAATTCACAGTACTCACCATAGCACATACCCTCCCTAAGGTCCATCACCTTGGCATCTGTAGAAAACAGTCTACAGATGCCCATCCCCCAGATGGATGACCCCATCCCTCCTACTCCCCTCCCCTTCAGCAGCCCTCACTTTGTTTCCTGAGATCAAGAGTCTCTTAAGATTTGTCTCCCTCTCTGGTTTCATCTTGTTTCATTTTTCTCTCCCTTCTCTTATGATCCTCTATCTTGTTTCTCAAATTCTTCAAATCAGTGAGATCATATGATAATTGTCCCTCTCTGATTGACCTACTTCACTTAGCATAATACCCTCTAGTTCCATCCAGGTCCTTGCAAATGGCAAGATTTCTTTTTTATGGCTGCATAATATTCCATTATGTACACGCACCACATCTTCTCTATCCATTTATCTGTTGATGGACATCTAGGCTCTTCCCATAGTTTGTCTATTGTAGACATTGCTGCTATAAACATTGGGGTGCATGTGCCCCTTCAGATCACTACATTTGTATCTTGGGGTAAATACCCACTAGTGCAATTGCTGGGTCGTAGGGTAGCTCTGTTTTAGACTTTCTGAGGAACCTCCATATTGTTTTCCAGAGTGGCTGCACCAGTTTGCATTCCCACCAACAGTGTAGGAGGGTTCCCCTTTCTCCACACCCTTGCCAACACCTGTCGTTTGCCAACTTGTTAATTTTAGCAATTCTGACTGGTGTGAGGTGGTGTCTCACTAAGCTTTTGATTTGTATTTCCCTGATGCCGATGATGCCCTGATGCTCCACATCACGATTCCCTGATGTGGAGCACTTTTTCATGTGTCTGTTGGCCATTTGGATGTCGTCTTTGCAGAAATGTCTGTTCATGTCTTCTGGCTATTTCTTGATTGGGTTATTTGTTCTTTGGGTGTTGAGTTTGAGAAGTTCTTTATAGATTTTGGATACTAGCCCTTCATCTGTTATGTCATTGGTGAATATCTTCTCCCATTCTGTCAGTTGTCTTTTGGTTTTGTTGACTGTTTCCTTTGCCGTGCAGAAGCTTTGTATCCTGATGAAGTCCCAATAGTTCATTTTTGCCCTTGCTTCCCTTGCCTTTAGTTGCTGCAGCTGAAGTTGAAGAGGTTTTTGCCTCTGTTCTCCTCAAGGATTTTGATGGATTCCTGTTTCACATTTAGGTCTCTCATCCATTTTGAGTCTATTTTTTGGGCACGGGCTTCTTTTGGGAGAATAAAAATGCCCTACAATTAGACTGGGTGATAGATGCACAATTCAGTGAATATACTGAATATACTATACATGGTAAATTTGTAAACTTCATGGTAATTGAATTACATCTCAATATAGCTATTAAACCCAGAAATAGAATGGAGCAGAGACAGGTCAAATTAAAAACAAATAACAAGAAAGAAGATTTGAATGCAAATACATCAATATTTATATTAACTATAAATTCACTAAATAATCCAATTAACAAAGATTTTTACACTGGATAATGAAGACAAGAAATAACTTTTAATATAAGGATTTTTAAAAACATTGAAATTAGAGGGGTGCTTGGGTGGCTCAGTGGGTTAAAGCCTCTGCCTTCGGCTCAGGTCATGATCTCAGGGTCCTGGGATGGAGCCCCGCATCGGGCTCTCTGCTCAGCGGGGAGCCTGCTTCCCCCCCTCTCTCTGCCTGCCTCTCTGCCTACTGGTGATCTCTTTCTCTCTGTCAAATAAATAAGTAAAATCTTACAAAAAAAAAAAAAACACATTGAAATTAGAGAGTGGAAAAAGATGTAAATTGCAAACACAAAAGAAACTCAGGATAGATATGCTAATATCAATATAAATATAATTTAAGGCATGAGACATTGTTTGATGTCTAAATAGGGTTCACACAAAGAAAAAGACAGCCTTTCCTATTGCACATGATTCTATTAATTTAGTCTCAAAATATGCTAAGCAAAAATTATAATGCTGAAAGAAATAGCATTACAGTCATCACTGGATATTTTAGCATGTATTTCTCAATAACTGATAGACCAAGTAAATAAAAAAGTAAGCAAGAATATCAAATGTGACATGATTAACCAATGAAACATAATTGACATGTATAAAATACTACATAAATCAACTACAGGAAACACTTTTTTTCAAATGCACATGGAAAATGTATGAAAAATTCCTGAATGTTACCATAAAAATGTTTCAGGGAATATTATAAAATGACATAGAATGTATTCTTTGACCACAAAAGAATTATTTTAGAAATCAATAACAAGAAGAAAATTGAAAAACATATTTAAAAATATAAGCAATAACTTTTAAATTGCTCATGAATCAAATAAGGATTCATAGTAAAATATAGTAAATATTTTGGGTTGGCTAAAAAAAAATACAATGTATTTAAACTTGTAGGATGCAGCTAATACTCTTCATAGAGGAATATTTCTTTGCCTCAAAGTCTACATCAAAAAAAGAAAACTGAAAATCGGTAATTTAATTTCCACCTTAAGAAGTTAAGAAATGAGGGGCGCCTCGGTAGCTCAGTTGACTGAATGTCAGACTCTTGATTTTGGTTCAGGTCATGATCTCCAGTCAGGATTTCAGTCGAGTTCGAGCTCCATACTTAGCAGGGAGTTTTGGGATTCTCTCTCCCTCTCCCTTTGCCACTACCTGCCTCTCAAATAAATCTTTTAAGAAAAGTTAAGAAAAGAGCAGGAAATTCAACACAATGTCACTAATGACAGAAATGAAATGTAAAAAAATCAAGAAAGCCACAATATTGTCCTTTGAAAGGTTATTAAAACTAATGACCTTCTGATAAAGTAATTCAGAAAAAAATGAGAAAAAATAAATTGCGTATATATGTATATATAGAGATGTAATATATATATGTGTATATATATATGTATATGGAAATGTACAGATCTTGCAGATTTTTAAATGTTTACAAGGGGATACTATAAACAAATGCATGTTAAAATTTGAAAATTGAAATGAAATGAACAACCTTTTTGGATAGCATTACTTACAAAGATTAACACAGGAAGCCCTGGGAAACATCTGAAGTCTTAATTCCATTAAGTAAGTCAATCTGTAGTTTCAACCTTCTCATAAAGTCAAATTCAGATCCAGATGATGTTAATCAATAATTCTTCTAAACATTGATTGGAATAAATATTGATGGGAAGAATATTAACTAAACTCTTCCAGAGAATAAAAAAGACAAAGTAATCCCTATGCCACTTTATGAGGATGAGAGAGTTTGATCAAAATCTGACAATAACTCACGGTGTAAGAAAGGAAAAGTACCAGGTAATCTCTCACACAGAGATGTTATCATCCCAAACAAAAGAATAGCAACCCCAATTCAGCAAAGTACGAAGTGGATAATATGTCACATCTAAGATAGTTATATTTCAGAAACATAATCCATTAGAAAAGTAGTTCCATACAAATGACCACACTCACTAAATAAAGTAGAAAACTATATTCAATAGATGCAGAAAAGCATTTAATAACTTTCATCACCCATTTATATAGTTCTAGAAAACTCTTTGCAAAATACAAATGGAAAATTTTTCATTCTGCTAAAAGGAACCTACAGTAAAAGACACACAGCAATTATATTTCAGTGATGAAATATTGAAAGCTTTCAATCATAGATCAGAAAAAAGATAAGATCCATTAACACAGCTTATACTAATTATCATCCTGGAGGTCCCTGGTGAGTGAAATAAGGTGAGAGAAAATGCAAAGAGGTATAAATATAAGAAAACAAAAAGTAAAATCAATACTCACAATTTTCTTTTAAATGTAGAAATTCCAAATAATCTACAAACAAAATAGAATGAATAGGTAAATTGAGGAAGTTTATTGCTCACAAGGGTAATATTTAAATATTCAATTTAATGTACATGTAACTATATTTGTAAAATATGATTTTTAACAACTATAAAAACAGGAGATTTTTCAAGTTTTAATTTAGTTAACAAACAGTGTACTGTTAGTTTCAAGTGCACGTGTCACCCAGTGCTCATCATGACATGTGCTCTTCTTTACCCCATCACCTGTTTCCCCTTCCCTCCACTCACCTCCCTTCTGGTCACCATCAGTGCATTCTCTGTAGTTAAGAGTGAAAACAGCAAATATACAGTCTCTATATTTAATAGTCAAAACAGAAAAACATAACAAAAGATGACTCCGGGAACAGTAAAATAAACATTTTATTTTTTTGTTGAATCAGTGAACTATCTGCAGTCTACCACGTTTATTGATTGGAACAAACAATTTTATGAAGATATTCTCCCAAATATACCTCAATTCAAAGTAGTCACAATCACATGCCTAGTCAACTTGTGTGTGTGGTATGTGCGAAAATTGACAAAACGATTAGATTTTACTTAGAAAACATGAAGCCTAAGAGTAACCAAAAAATTCTTGAAGAGAAGAAAATAGATCCTTGAAGGGTAAATGAGTTAATCTTCTGGAAGACACAAGAGGAAAACAGTCAGTTCTTCAAGGTAGCCACATATTTCATAAGCAGGGTGCAGGAAACACTAACCATAAAGAAAAAATTTGGTGAATTCAGCAGCATTAAGAACAAAGGGAAGATGAAGGCCACAGTCTGGGAAAAGCTATTTGCTGTTTATGAAATTAAGAACCCTTATCAAGAAGATAAATTTTAGGGCACCTGGGTGGCTCAGTGGATTAAAGCCTCTGCCTTCGGCTCAGATCATGATCTCAGGGTCCTGCGATCGAGCCCCGCATCGGGCTCTCTGCTCGGCGGGGAGCCTGCTTCCTCCTCTCTCTCTCTGCCTGCCTCTCTGCCTACTTGTGATCTTTCTCTGTCAAATAAATAAATAAAATCTTTTAAAAATTTTTAAAAATAAAATAATAAAGATAAATTTTAAAAATTCACATAAATTAATTAAAAAAAATTTTAGAAAGATGGACAAAGGACTTCAGACACAAAACATTTTCAAATGGTTAACAACCAGGAACTCATGCATTTCAGCTTTCCTGGGACAGTCCTGGGCTAGGTTTCCTGGAATTGCTTCTAAGTACTGACACTTTCATTCTCAAAATGCCCCAATTCAGATAATAAATTATAACATCACTCTGGTAGATTTTTAAAAAATGCTTACAACAGTACTTCTCAGCCCCATCCCCACATCACATTGAAATGTATGACTTTGCTCTGCCATCAAGAGATAGTCCTAGGGGCACCTGGGTGGGGGCGCAGTTGGTTGAATGTGTCTGCCTTCATCTCAGGTCATGATCTCAGGGTCCTGGGGTCTCAGCCCTGCATCAACGTCCCTGCTCACTGGGGAGTCAGCTTCTGCCCTTCCCCTGGTTCATGCTCGCTCTCTCCCTCTCTCTCTCTCTCTCTAATAAATAATTTTTTAAAAAATTTTGTAATTAAAAAGAAGAGATAGTACCTATTCCTCCATCCTCCCCTCACATGTAGTGGGACTTTTGACTGGAGCAGACAGAAGCAACAGGAGCCTCGTCAGAGGGGTTCTGGTGAAAGCCCTTTGAGGATGAGACACCACGAGAGAGAGTCACTGCTGACAGCTGGCACCAACCCCTAGACAGTTCAGTGCCAGAGACTCTCGGCCTCAGGTGAGCTAGCAGATGACCACAGCAAGCCCTAGTCCCAAGACTGAGCCACTCACCTGGCTGCTGCTTCCATGGCTCAACTTGTGCAATTAATTCAGCTCTCTAGTATTGGTCATTTTTTTATGTGTATGCCATACTTCAGTGAGAGTTTATTTTTGTAGGGTCGCTGGGGTGGCTCAGTGGTTGAGCATCTAACTCTTGGTTTCCATCTCAGGGTCCTGGGATCCAGTCCCACATCAGACCCCGTGCTCAGCAGAGTCTGCTTGTCCCTTTCCCTCCCCCTCTGCTGGTCCCACTAATGCTCCCTCTCTCTCAAATAAATAAAGTCTTCAATAAAAAGTGTTTTTGTAAATGTCATCGGAAATCCTAGACTGCCTTTGAGATCTAATCATTATACTGTGACTATTATTTGCATTATTTTGGATGCTGTCCCCATATTATTAATTCAGACTAAAATTTGTTTGATTTTAAAGCAGTCAACGCATCATCTCAGACTTTGCAGTTACTTTAAGACACTTGAGTTTTACCTGAACTGCAACATAATGACAGTTTTTTCCTCTGCTTCTGAATGGGAAAGCTTTTCTTTTTAGGCCCAAGTGTAATATGTCCATGGTAGTAATTGTTTGCTTAGTTGTATTCTTTGGCCATTATTTTAACCTCCCATGATATATTTTAATTTTTGTTTATACTCAAAGTCAATCATCACTGTTTTCTTTGCATTACTAATTCTGTGAATTTATCAGTTGTATCTCTCACATTTGAGTAATCTGGAAACTTCTTGCTATTATTATGCTAAATGAAATGTCAAGTGGTCAATACATGTTTATGAATTTATTGATAAATTTAAATATTTATCATCTTATGCCTTCATTTATATGTATACTATTATAGGAATGGATTGTTGATCTATAAGTGCTCTCTAAAGCAGGAGATAATTCTCTTTCTGTTTGAATATTCCAAGTGAATAGCAATACGCTATGCAGATAAAGAGCTTTAGACTTGGAGCCAGACTGAGGTGGTTCAAATCTTACTGTGTTACCTCTTCACCTTAGGACTTTGGATAAGTAACTTAACCTCCCCATGCCTAGGTTACTTTAGTCTGTAAAGAGGAGGTAAATAATGGTTCCTACTTCAAACAAACCTCTGTTGTAAAGATTAAATAGTCTAATATCCCTGCATCCCAAGAGTACGGTCGTGCACCATGACAGTTCTGCCTTATAAGCAGCAAATACTCAATAAATTCTGGGTGGTTGCCATTGGGTGAACTCATTGGGATAAACACAAAACTGCTGCAACCAAGAGACGCAGTGATAAAGTGTCTTAAAAAACATAAAATTGAATTCTCTTTCATACAGTTTTTTCCAAGTGAGTGGTTCCATTTGGTCAGACTATTCAGGGACCCAGATTCTCTTCACCATATTGCTCTGCCACCTAGAGTGCCTTATTTGTGTTGGCAAGGTCAACGAGGTCACGGGCATGGCCATGTCCTCCACCTGACTAGAAGACAGGAATGCACAGAGGACAGCATGCCTAGAAGCTTATCATTGGAAGGTTCATAACAATTCCATTCATGTTCCACTGGTCAGAAAGTGTAGTTACATTACCACATCTAGCTCTGGAGGGTTCTGATAAATGTTTATTATTCTCTCATCCTGGAAGAAGGGGAGAGGAAATTCCGGTGGACTAAAGTAGCCTGGATCCTCCATGGCGTTTGCAGTAGGAGGTGGTTGCCCTGTGGGGTTATAATAGGTAGCATCGATAGGATAAGAAAACATCTCTCTAAATGAGTATTTCCCAGATCACTAATATTAAGAATGCTACATATAAATAAAAGGGATACAGGGGAGATGCAGTCAAAGGTCAAGTGCAATTTGAATCAATCTGTATACAATAGGATACTAAACATTAAAAAAAAAAAGTTTTGCCATATAGAAAGAACTTACTTAACAGGTATTTGAGTAACAATTTAAACACAGTTTCCTCAAGCTGATGTAATATCAAACCTTTCTCCAAAATTTATTAATAAGTTCTAAAATTGGGACGTCGTAGAATTTCCTTTGGGAAATATTATTCTAATTACTACTAGATTGGATTGCTTCCAATCCCAATTTTTTTTTTTTAAAGTTTTCAGCTTATTTAGGTATACTTTACTAGATTTTTAAAATATAGATTCTTTTAACTTTTTGAAATCTATTTGAGATAACACTGTAAACTTAAGATGTACATGTTAATTCGATGCATTTCCAAATTAGGAAATACGATTGCCATCATATGCTTAGTATTAAAAATACACATATTTAATATATACATTTTGATGAGTTTGGACATATGCATATGCCCATATCATCACCAGAATCAAGATAATAAGTGTATCTATCACCTCTGTCACCTTCAAAAGATTTCTTGTGTCTCTTTTTTTTTTTTTTTCCCTTTGTAGTCGTGAGAACACTTCATATGAGATTTACCCTCTTAAGTTTTTAAGTGTGCAAGTTTGTACTATTAACTCTAGTACCATGTTGTACAGCAGATCTCTAAAATTTAAGTGTCCTATAACGGTAACTTTATACCCATTGAACGGCTACTCCCCAACCCTGCATTCTACAGTTCTACCCCTGACAGCAGGAAACTCCCTAAGTCAGATCCCCAAGTTCTAGAACCTGCTGCTGAAAGATTATGCTTGATTACATCTCACCCTGATTCAGAACAAGAGCATATTTATTTCTGATACATCACCAGGGAAAGTTGTTTTCAGCAGTTTTTAAGCCTCTTTTAAAGGACTGGCAACCTCTCTCCTTTACCATGTGCATACAGGTTCTTGGTTATCACGGTGTCATTTTGGTGAACCCAGATTAGGGTGGTGCTCAAGGAACCTGCGATGTTCTCTGGCTTCTTCTGCCAGTGAACCTTCTCCATCTTAATCTCTTCTCTGCTGGGCTCCCATGAGTAAAAGTCTAAAATCATGCAGTTTACCACAAAGAGCTTTTTTTCCCTCTGGTCTAAGTGCTCTTGATGAAAATTTGATTTTTAGAGGGCATAAAGTTTCTATAGATGTTTAAAACTTAACATAAAATATATAACCTACTTCTGAGAAGTTTCATAAAACCATACCACATGCCTCCACCCGTATTCAAAGACTATCCTCATATCAGCTCATGTTTAATAAGAATGTATCTAAAATAACAAGAGCAATTAAAGGACATTTTAAATAGTTTTTGAATTTGTTTTTGTCTTGAGAATACGAAATCCGCAAATTGAGAATTTTGGTAAAATTATCTCCTTATGATAATATTTTAATAGATAAAAATAAAAAACTGGAACATCAACTATTAAGGCATGTCGCTGTTTTGGTATTTCATATCCAAGTATGATAGAACATAGGCTATTGATTTCCTCTGCCCTGAAAAGATGCAGTGTTCTACTTTTTTTTCTTCTAGGAAACATCTTAATATCCACAGCTGAGGTAATTAATTGATGTTAAACAGTATCTAATCTAAATTTTATTGGTGATTAAAAAACTATACTTTTTTGTTTTAATTCAAAACGAATAAAGATAGAGGACCATGAATAGAAACCAGTGTAGGGCTGTGAATGGGGATCTGGGGTAGGGTATTTCCCATTTCTGATTTTCTAAAGTTATATTTGGAACTCAGATAGGTACAGTGGCCTCAAAAAGTTCAGGAGCATTGTGACAATGGTATGTGGGGGGGAAGTCTGATGTAATGGTTCTTTCCCTGCAATGCTAAAATTAATTTAAGTATAGCCATTGGAAGTCGTGGCGTTTGTAGTAAAGAAATAAAACCGCCAAGGAAGCTCCCATAGAGGAGGTGAGGAGCAGGGCCAACCCCAAGGCACAGCACAGTGGCCTAGTAAGAAGCTACCAAAAGAGAACCCACCCACGGATAGCAGCATTTGCTTTATCTCGAACAGCAACTGTTTCTTTTATAAGCAGCACACCTTCCTGAGCAGAACCACCTTTGAATATAAATTTATATAACTGATGACATAACATGAAATCTTGTACCCCAAAGACAAACTTTGAGGATCAAGCCCATGTGCATTCCCATTTTAAATTTTCCAATAGGAATATTTTAAAACCTGTACCCTCTCTTTCCTAAATAAAAGAATTATTCATGCTCTCCTGAAATTCATTAAGAGTGGAAAAGCTGAGCTCTTGAAAACTGAACCGTAGTGGTAATTAATCACTTTTGCAAAGCAATTAATTGATCTTGAACAAATGGATACACTGGGCAGATTTAGAGCTTTTAACCCCACCAGGGATCTCTGAATGTCCAGATTTGGGATTTTCTGGAGAAGCAGTAGAAACAGATCATATTTTTTTTAATAGCTTCCAAGTTCTAAAACTTGAGGAACAACTTGGTTGATTGGCACAAATTTTTTACAAAACTTTCACCTTCCATTATGCTTTGGAGACTTGAGGATACACCACCTTGGGATAGGAACTCTTCGAAGAGAAAATATGTCAAAGTTCACTTCTAACTACTTTTTTTTTTTTCCCTCACTGCTCTTGACTGTGTTACATCCCTTTCCTGGAAACTCAGAGAAAATTTATGAGGTGGAACGCATACAAAAAGGGAAATAATTACTGTAACAACCTAGTTCTACTAGGACATAAATAACCTAAAATTAGATTTCAGATACATCTCTGTGTGTTTTTGTAATTATGTATTAATCAATCTTTTTAAATGTTACTAGTTTTTTAACTGATGTTTACAAAACTACTAGCCAAATAAATGACTTCCTAAGAGGCAAATCTGCCAACAAATTAGGTAAACTAATTATCATACTTAAATATAATGACGAATACTACACCAAAAGGCTTTCTCTGAATCTAAAAAGATTGTTGTAGGAACATTTAATTAATAAAAGGAAAAAATCAGATGTTAATGCTTTCCTTAACTGATAAAAATCCAAATACATTAAAATAACAAATTTCTTGTTTATATTGTTTTTAACAAAAGAAGACATAACTCATTCATTTAAACAATCTCTAAAATCATACGGTGATTATATCACAGTCCTCTGGCACATCAGCTCTGGAAGGCTCAGGTCACAAAAACGGAATGCTCTTTAAAACACAAAAATCCCCGATGTATAAAATATATCAGGGCACCTGGGTGGCTCAGTGGGTTAAAGCCTCTGCCTTCGGCTCAGGTCATGATCTCAGGGTCCTGGGATCAAGCCCCACATCGGGCTCTCTGCTCAGCAGGGAGCCTACTTCCCCCTCTCCCTCTGCCTGCCTCTCTGCCTACTTGTGATCTCTCTCTCTCTCTCAAATACATAAAGAAAATCTTTAAAATAAATAAATAAAATATGTCAATGCACATGCATCTATTAAAAGTCCTTGACCTACAAAAAAGTCTAACTCAGGAGAAAGCTGAGTCATTGATGCCTTGCATAATCTATTTTGGGACACGACACTGTACATTATGCTGCAGCAACAAAATGCATAATTTCTATATCAATCACTTCCGTATTCAAAAGAATATACACTTACCTTCTCTGCAGCTGTTTATTTGGAATAGTCACTGTGGGCATTGAAGCAGCACTTCCAGGGACACACATGAATATATTTCCCACAAAATGGAAGCATCATTTGATCCTTAATTTAAAAGCAATTAATCGACTATGAGACAGTGTAGGAAAGCAAACAGTCTAGAGGCCTGTTGTCTTTGAGCTATGGGATCTTGGGCAAGAATATAACCTTCTCGAGCCAGAATTCCCTTATCTGTAAAAATGGAGTGACAATATCTATGTCACTGAACACTGAGGATTAGGTAAGATGATAGATGTGAACCCACCTTTTAATTTTAAAAGTATTACATAAGGTAATACCAATAATTGTTATAGTTATATTTGAAATAATACCCTTCTCAAAAAAAAAAAAAAAAAGAAATAATATCCTTCTCCCTTCAAACCGTGGAGTCCTACCTGGTGTGACACAAATTATAAACTCCAGTGTTCTCTGATGGTCAGAGTGATGGCACTGAGCTTGTTGTGTCAAGTATTACTCAAATTTGGGAGGAGAATTATCTTGGCCATTCATACTGATTCTTGAAGCTTCTTATGCCACCCCCTGTGTGGGGAGACGTAGCTGAAGGTGAAATCAAAATCTTATTTTAAAATGTGGTGATTACAACCTAGTACAAGGCACTTCCTGCCAGCTCTCTTAGGTCACAAGTCCTCGCTAGGAACGAGGGAGGCCTTGAAGCTTCAGGCAGAGATATTTGTGTAGATGTCGATGATCCTACAATCTTTGAACTCCTCAAGTCTCCTAGAGCCCCTTTGCCCGCAGAAACAACCCTGCCCTCCCCTGAAGTGATTAATCTTCCCTTGTAAAAGTGGGCTGTGAATTCACCTGGGGCATTATTCTCATAGCACGTCTTAAATCTCCTCAGGATTACCCTCGATGAGAGTCAGATCCCCTGTAGACGGGAGGGGACAGTATGAGCTGTGTGCTATGGGAAGGAGTGATACATCCATACAGGCATTTCAAGACCTCAGTCATATTTGTGTGAAAGAAGGACCCAACACTCTTATCATTAACAATGGCCACTGCGTATGTTGTGTCCCAAATTGTTAGTTACTCATAATAATATCAGTAAGTAAAAATAATTCAGAATGATACAAACGTCATTATTTTCTTCCACGCTTAAAGTCATGCACTACTCAGTCTAGTGTTTATAGTTTCAAAGCACTTAATGAAAAGCATTTAGAAACCTGATTGGAGGTTTATTACTCGCAGTGAAAGGCAAAAAGCCATATACCATTAAAGAAATACTTTTCTGCTGAAGTAAAAATGACTAGAAGAGTAGACTGAAACCATAATGCCTTCCTTCCTCAACCGAGAATGAGCGAAATCTCATAGAGCATACTACTAAAGGTGTGAAAACAAATACTAGAAGAAAACATGCAATATGAAATTTTGCTATAGAAGTGGAGGAACATAGAGGGATTTGTAACACCTCTTTGTTATATTTACTAGACTTCAATTCAGCAAGGAGGGTCAGAACAGATTCCTGTGTGCCCCCCCCAACCCCCCAGGGCCCCAGTCCCACTGACACAATGCTTGGATCTCAGGCCCAGCTTCAGAGCAGCTCTTACTGAGAGTGACGTGGAGGGGCAGGGGCAGGGGCAGGCTCATGGTTCCCTGGCTGCCCATGTCACTCTGGTGATGAAATGAGGGCTAGCCAAGTTGGAGGTCAGGTTTTAGCAGAGGGCAGGGATAGTCAGAGGTTGCGTTCCAAGCCTTTTGGATGAATTTGTGTGATACGGTGAACCAGTGTTCACTTCATCATTCCCTCAGGACTGGTTATCTCAGGCGTTGGTGGTGACCAGTTTTAATGAAGAGCATTTTAGCTTATGAAGGGTCCTACTAAAGAAGAGGCTGATGACTCCTTCTATGGGGGGCACCAATCTGAGACAAGTTAGCCTCTCAGAGAAACAAGAGGTTTTATGGGGAAAATATTTACTCAACGGTAAATTATCACCTTAATTTAAGGAAAAATGTTTTATGATGAAATTTTTATTTTCTACATTGATGGCTTAGCTCCTTTTTAACTGAATTAAAAAGGATCAGAGGCACTGATTTCGGCTCAGGTCATGATCCCAGGATTCTGGGATGGAGCCCCACATTGTTAGCTCTCTGCTCAGCAGGGAGTCTGCTTCTTCCTCTGCCCCCTCCTCCTCATCCTCTCTCTCTTTCTTTCTCTCTCTCTCTCTCTCAAATAAACAGATCTTTCTAAAAAATGGCCAAAGTTGGTGCCTGGGTGGCTCAGTTAGTTAAGTGTCTGCCATCAGCTCAGGTCATGATCTCAGGGTCCTAGGATTGAGTCCCTCATGGGGCTTCCTTTTTAGTAGGGAGTCAGCTTCTCCCTTTCCTCCTGCCTCTCCACCACCACCCCTCTCACTGTTTGTGCTCTCTCTCAAAAAATAAATAATTTTTTTAAAAAATGGTCAAAGCGAGAAACTTGGCACCTACAGACATTTTCCATTTCCACCTCCACAGCAGTCCCTTGAAAATGAATGATTTAGTTATTGTGTTGTCTGTAAAGACATTCTGACTTTTTAAAAAATATATAATTTAACACACAGGAGAAATTTGAACAAAATATTTGTGATGACATAGAAAAACCGATGATAAGATTTGCTGGTTATCTATGGTAAATAGTTACAAACGGTAGTTAAATATTTGCCTTCTTCAAAAAGTATTAGGATATCAGCTTTTTTCATGATAATCACTGATTGCAAATAGTTTGGTACTTGGTTGCTTCAGAAAATTGAACAAATAATGACATAAATATTACTTTAAATAAATAATTGTTTTTCAAAAATATTTGAGCACATAGCTACTTTTTAAAAGGAATTATAGAAAAATCTTAAAACATTTCTACTTAAATAATTTTTGCTGAAAAAATATGTCAACATATAAAAATTCTCAAGTGTGCATTTCAGACTTTTAAAAAATTACCTTACATTGTACACAGAAATTAACTTAAAAAGGAGCAGAGATCTCATTATAAGGGATAAAATTATAAAATTTTCTAAAAAATACAGGAGAAAGTCTTGATGACAGGTTTAGCAATGATTTACTAGAGAAAACTTCAAAAGCAAGCACAGTTTATCACAGAATATGATTAATTGTACTTCTTTCTGATTAAAAGTTTTTATTCTCAAAAGACACCATTAAAAACATGAAAGGATAAATTATGGACTAGGAGAAAATATTTGCAAATTATATGTCTTTTAAAATACCTGTATTCAGAATACATCTCAATAAGAAGATAATGCAATTAAAAATTTTTTTTGTTCTGTTTGGGGTTTTTTGTTTGTAATTTTTTTAATCGACAAAAGTTTTGAATAGTTTACCAAAAAAGGTATATAAAGATAGCTAATAAGCACAAGAGAAGATACTCACCATCATTAAGTCTTTTGATAAATACAAATTGAAACTATAATGCCTTAACCACTAAATGGGTACAGTCAAAAGTCTAATAATATCAAACATTACCCAGGATATAGAGAAACAAACATTCTTCCTCTGCTGGTGGGAATGAGGATCTGCATCCACTTTGGAAAACAGTTTGGCAACTTCTTAAAAAGTTAAATAGCATGATCTAGCAACTTCTGTGTTAGGTATCTATTCAATAAAAATGAAAATATATGTCCACCCGAGGACTGGTATGAAAATATTCATAGCAGAATTACTCAAAATGGGCAACCAGTCTTTTTCTTTTCTTTTTTTTTTTTTTTAAGATTTTATTTGTTTGAGAAAGAGAGCACAAGCACGGGGAGGGGCAAAGGGAAGAGAAGAAGCAGACTCCCTACTTAGCAAGAAGCCCCACAGGACCCTGGGGTTAGGACCTGAGCCCAAGGCAAACTCTTAACCAACTGAGCCACCCTGGCGCCTGGAACCAGTCTTAATTTTAACTAATTTTAGAAGCTGTTAGGAGTGTATAGTGACATGAATTTTTCAGTTTAGACTGTTTCTTGGGATCACTTTAACTCTTGTCTATTACCCCTGAACAACTAGATGAGATGCTTCCCAAAGGAAAATACAACCAAGGTTCAGCTAAATGGGGAAATGTTTTAATCTATGGATCCCTAAGTAGGAATTAAGCAAAGTTTTATGCTTTCTGCCTTTTGGATCCTAGAAATGCTCTCTTTTTACAAATTAGAGGATTTATTTCCTTTTATTAACCCAACTATTTCTTGAACCTAACTTTTTAAACCTTCTTGTAGAATTATGGGATCTTTTATTATTGTATTTTACGTATGTGTATAATATTTGCTGCACGTTAGCCATGCAACAATATTTTTAGCTACGGTATTTTTAACTAGACTTTTAGAAACTTGTAAGCAGAGATCTCGTCTGTACTATTCACCTTGTACACCTATCATGTAGCAGGACAATGTTCAAAGATACTGGTTTAGGAGTATATGAATGAAGGTAGATACATCAAATTTGGAAAGAATAGTTTAAACAAAGGATACTGCATTAAAATGGCATTCTCACATCAGTCTGTTGTTTTTTTTGTACTTGTCTTTCCCTGAAATAATACAGTAGAAAAATACAGATCTCTTTACATTGATAGATGATTAGAGATGGTGGTGATGATGATGATGGATAGACAGATGGATGATGGATATGGAGAAAGATAGATGGATAATAGATATGAATAATAGTTTCTGATCCATTTTCCATTAGAATGTTTTGTCTACTGAATGAACTGTAAATCAAGAGAAGCCCATGGGATTTCAGTGATTTGAAAATGACTCATGAATAACAACCAACCTTTTTCATTTAATCAAAGGAAATGTGAGGAGGTAAAATATCTGTGAGAGTAAAAGAATAAAAGAACGATTGCCATTGAATAATATATGACAGAAGTTACTTCAGAAAATATACTATAATATTCTTAAACATTGATAAAAATAGCTCTTTGATTAAGTCTGGATTATTAAAAAAATAAGTACCTTGAATCAGTTTCATAGTTACTATTTAATTTCCTGAATACTGCTGGTAAGAATAAATGTCTGGATGAGTGTATTAAATATATATGGATGTGAAATACTTTAGGATTCAAAATTTATACTGTCTTTAAAATACATCATATTTATGACAGAATGTCATTCAAAGTATGCTATTTCCAGTGAGGTCTCTGGAATCTTTGATACAAATATATTGATTGATTGCTGTTTGCCAGAAACTGTTTTTATTCCTTTTAATTAAGTTCCAACTACAAGTTGTTGATGGTTACTGTTTTTCATGTTTTAAATGAGAAAGAAGCCAGAATGAGTTAAGTCTTCCCGCCCATGTGTACACAGTAAGAAGGGAAGCTGAGATTTTTAACTCATACAGTCTGGTGTCTAGGTTTTGTGCTCCAGCAAATAAGCCATCAAAGGAGAGAGATTTTTAATAAAGAGAAAGATATTTAAGGAAAGCTAATGATAATAACATGACCTCCAACAACTAGGCTACCAATTTTTTTCAGATTCACCTAAGTATATACAGATTTTTATGAATTCTTGATAGTATAAAAAAACCCTTATCACCTGGGGATGGGGTTAGTAAGATGAGAGGTATGTACATATCTAAAGGAATCTTCTTTTCTCTCATTTTTGAGTGTATCTTATTACAAGTAGTAAGATAATATTTTTATTTCATCATGTGTAATCTTAACAGTCTTTAATAGCTTTATTTTCATTTCTGCTTAGACACATCATGAGTTACCAAAATTTTGTTTTGAAAATTAAAAAATAGAATGCCAGTTTCTGTTGTCTAATATTGAATCATGAAAATTAGCTCCTGAATATCCAATTTTTTGTATCTGATTTAAAGTCCTTTTTGAAATCCATGATTTATTTTGAATGTGAGACTTTGATATCATCCTTCTAAAGGAAATTCTAAGATGATAAATAAAAACGGGAAAATTATTTTCTTTCCTGATTATGTTTTATTTGGTACTTACTTTTTCAATATTATGCAATATTTCTTTTTACTTTCCCCAAGAAAGAAAAAGAAATTTTAGCAAATACATGTTCATACTGGAAATTGTACTTCACAAAATCAATTAGAAGATCTTGACAAAATTATAAGAATATTTTGTAGTGAATCCTTCGATGTTAGATTATTTCAATATTGAATTAAGCAATTTTACTTTGTATTGAAAAAGTAAAACACACACACACACACACAACAAATAAAAAGTAACACACAAAGGGACAGATTTCCTATGCAGAAAAGTTGTAAATACTTTATGTAGATACTCTGCCCTCAAAAAGGTGGACCATTATAACTCTCCATTTCTTTAGAGTGGGACATGCACAGAGAATTCCTTCCAAAGAATATAAGTATGGAAAGGTGGGGAGTGGAGAAGTAACTTTCCAGGAGAAACCTGGCAAACACTAGCTCACCCAGGTGATCGAGGTTAACATCAAAAGATGGAAGTCATGTTATTAGTACATATCCTTGAGACTATACACACACACACACACACACACACACACACACACACACACACACACACACATACCTTGATAGTATGTATGATAGTATATACCCTAATCAAAAAATAAAATTAGACAAATCTCAATTGAGAGCATGCTACAAAAAACTTGATCAGTACTTCTGAAAGTTGTCAAGATCATCAGAAACAAAATCTGAAAGTCACAGCTAAGAGAAGCTTTAAGAGAGATGGATGCTGTGTAGCATCCTGGAACAGGAAAGGTTAGGGGTGGGGGAACTAATGGTACCTGAATGAGTTATAGACCTAATTTAATAATAATGTATCAATATTGGTTCATTAATTGAAACAAATGTAACCTACTACTGTAAGCTACTACTAATTACTAATTACTACTAACTACTAATTAGTAGCTACCTACTAATAACAGGGCAGATTGCATTTAGGACATGCAGAAACATTCTGTCTGGTCCTGGCAATTTTTCTGTATATTTAAACTGCTCTAAAAAATAAAAGTGCTGTGTTTATTTTATTCTTTTATTTATAAATCTGGATCTCCAAACAATACTTAAGGCTGTTTGGACATCTTAGTTTTGCACTTAGCCTTGTATTGTTAAGTATTTTATCATGCCATCACATGGTCTCTAAAACATAATCTTAGTAACTGCATAGAATTGAATTGGGTTCATGAATTTAGTTAATTTATTTTTTAAAACTATCAGGCAAGATAAAGTTTTCTAATTTTGATTAATTTGGGGGCAGTATAATTATTCTATATCATAGATGCTTACCTAATCTACCATTATTTCTTCAGTACAATTATGACAGTGTATTACTATATCAAAGAGTAATAGAAGTACTAAGAAGTACTGAGGCATTGGATAGCCATTTCCAGATTGCTTTCCAGAAGGTTTATTTCTCCATTTTCTCTTGCAGTTATGAGCTTTGTGTCCTTATTTTTTTTTATGTTTTTGCTAATGGAATAGTTAAATAATGACATTTCATAGGTTTATTTTTTTCTTTGATTATCAGTAATGTTGCTATTTCTTTCCTGCATATTTTTTTTTTACTTCTTCCATGGAAATTAGCTACACAAGTACTTTGTCTTTTTTCTTTTTGTTTTAAATTGAAAATAGGCAATTTATGGAGCTGCTTTTTTTTTTGAAGATTTTATTTTTAAATAATCTCTGTGCCCACAGTGAGGCTCGAACTCACAACCCTGAGATCAAGAGTCTCATGCTCTATCAACTGAGCCAGCCAGGTACCCCACTTTTGGGTTTTAATAATCAGTTATCTACTAAAGACCTTAACTCCTTGAAATTCGTGTTTATTTCTCACATTCTATCATAATTTTTTTGTTAAACTTATTTAGCATTATATTTGAAAATAGTCAAATCTGACAGTGTTTTTCACTGGTACCATATCCACTAATTTTGTGTTGACCGAGTTCTTTTCCATTCCAAAATTGTCATGAATATGCACTTAGAGTTTTCTTTTCTGTCTCACCTATTTTCAGTTTGACATTTGTTCTTTTTCTTTTTTGCTTAGTGATTTGGTTATATGAAAACTAAATTACATTTAAGTTCCACTAAGTACCTGGAGAATAGAGACTAATGTTTTATGTAGCTTTATTTCCTTAGCTTGGAGATTCCAGATCAAGCTAAGAATGTGACAGTTTTTACAAATTGACTGAATTAACATTGAGAGGAAGAAAAGGTTAAGGAGAAAATGGTAAACTTACATGAATGACTTTCTCTGGGCTATCATCACTCATAAAAGTTGTACCAGTTTTTTGGGAGAAGTCTTTCTCTTGAAGCTCAAGAATTTAGATTATATTTGTGGGGAAGAGAAGAAAAGAACTATAATATTTGAGGTGAGAGGAAATACTAATTCATCTAGAAATAGGAAATTCCCTAATCTTGGTGAAGAATTTGCCTCAAGAATTTGCATCCGGTTCTCCATTGGCTCTTTTTCTTATCTACCTGTTAGTTTTAGCCATTTCATCCAATTGCTCCCCCCAAGACAGAATGGACAGATACTGCTCCAGTCCCATAAATCCAAGTTCTCCTTTATATGATTTGCAACCACTGACCTCAAACTCTAAATTTCAAACTTGGAAGATACTTCGAGCATTAAATTTTGTTTCCTGGGACCTTCTCCCACAGCATTCCTCTCTGATTTTGTTCTGCTCCTGCATAACCAGTAGTTTGGTCCGAGGGGACAGAATGTCTGCATGTAGTCACAGACTCCAGTCTTTTCATCTTCCTATTGGGACTCCCCATCCTAACTGAAGGTCCCATCAGCACTCTGTTTAATGGAAATTCTGTTTGGTTTGGAAAAATGACAAGCTGCTATAAAATCTAATGTAGCATTACATTTGATATCCTCCTTCTCTTAGTTTTATGAACTTTAATCAGGAAGAAAAATGAGGGAAAAGCCAATAAACTCAATTCAGAAGTCCATATTAAATGTTGAAAATATTTAAAGTGTATTTATATAAGTAATTCTGTACATATAAATGGAACTGATACACAAATTAATGCAGAAAATTGGAATGCTTATTTAGATGTGGTATTTGAGGGGCGCCTGGGTGGCTCAGTCGTTAAGTGTTAAGCATCTGCCTTTGGCTCAGGTCATGATCCCAGGGTCCTGGGATAGAGCCTGTGTCGGACTCCCTGGTCGGCAGGAAGCCATCTTCTCCCGCTACCATTCCCTCTGCTTGTGTTCCCTCTCTCACTGTGTTTCTCTCTGTCAAATAAATAAAAATCTTAAAAAAAAAATAGATATGGTATTTGAATCATAAAACAAAATGTATAATTTGATGTTGAGAAATTAAAACGTGAAAATAACTTAAAACTTCATAGTTAAACAAGCCAAAGGAACATTGTTATAAACACTATAGGAACTCATTATAGGAGTCTCACTCTTATTAAAAAAAAGGAAAACTCAGAATAAAATGTAGAACTCTTTTAGAAAATGAAAAAAAAATGTTTAGCCCAATTTTACTCTCTTCAATATGTCTCTTTGTGTTCGGAGTCTATTATTAATTTAAAAGTATGAAATCATGAATACCTCTTATAAAAATCCTGTTCTTTCTATTACTAATTAATGATAATATTCTTTTTTTTATTAATTTTTATTAACATATAATGTATTATTTGCCCCAGGGTACATGTCTGTGAATCTTTGGGCTTACACATTTCACAGCACTTAACAGCACATACCCTCCCCAATGTCCACAACCCAGCCACCCTATCCCTAC
>CM053613.1:88008512-88070255 GCA_028646535.1 Procyon lotor | reverse complement strand
GAGATTCTCTAATATCTTCTATGCTTTTTTCAAGCCCTGCTATCATCTTGATAACTGTCATTTTGAACTCTATTTCCGACATATTACTAATGTCCGCATTGACTAGGTCTCTCGCCATCGGTACTGTCTCTTCTCTTTTTTGTGGTGAGTTTTTCTGCCTCGTCATTTTGTCAAGGTAGGAGTAGGTGGGTGAGAGAGAAAGAGTCTCTGGAGTTCCGCAGTTTTCACTGATTGATTAACTAGGTCTTGGCTAGATATTCTCACTGATCTTCTGGGGGAGGGCCTGTAGCCTTGGTTCTCAAATGTCTTTGCCCGAGGCGGAATTGCACCGCCCTTGCCTGGGGATGGGCCAAGCACTTTGCTCAGGTTCGCTCTCAGAGTCTTTGTTCCCTGGGCGCTTTCCGTACCGCCCTGGAGGCCGGGAATGAAAATGGCGGCCTCCCAGTCTCTGGCCCAGAGGAGCCGAGTGCTGGGCGCCCCGATCCTCCACACACCGTCAGAAGAAAGCCCTTATCATTCCCGTCTCCCTTGTCCGCGGTCCGTGCTCTGTGCTCAGCTGGCCCGCGGCGGAGCGCTTCTATCTGTGGCGCGTGGCCCCTTTTGGAGTCCCCAAACCAGCAGATTCCTGCTGCACGCTCTCATACCGCTCCTCCCGGAGAAGGAAGGAGGGGGTGTCTCCGGAGCTGCCTCTGTGTGGTCCCCGCTTGAAGTATATGTCCCCTATATGAACTATATGTCTCAGTTCCTATAGTCCAAGGTAGGCCTATGCGGCGGTGCGTAGCTCCTTCTCTGCCACCGGCTTCTCCGCCCCAATACCTGGGAGCTCTGCCGCACTCGGGCTCCCCTGGTCCCTCAGTGACCCCATGGGTCCCGAAACCACACTGTTCCCGCGAGGGCTGAACCCCCGGTTAGCCTGCAGAGCGATGTCCCTCAGCGGAGCCGACTAGAAGTTCCGGATTTTGTGCTCCGCGGCTCTGCAGCTGCTGGGAGCCGGCCCCTCCCCCCGGGGTCTCTCTTCCCATCACTTTAAATTCACTTTTTCACTCCTACCTTTTTGAAAGTGGTCGATTTTCTGCTCCTAGAACTGCTGTTCTTATTCTCTTCTCTCTGCTGTTGCGTTTGCCGGCTTTTAGAGTGATTTCCTCCTCTTTAGCTGGACTTCTTTTTCCCAGGGCTCTCTGTGCCTCCTACACCTCTGCCATCTTGCCTCCTACGATCGATAATATTCTTGAATATAATATTATAAGCTGACATGAGCTTTCATGCCCCTGATATTGTCTATGACATTAAATACTTCATGTTGTCTAGTCAAGTAAATGAAGAAAATATTCCCTCTGACCCCCTTTTCAGAAGTCACTTTCACATAAAAGAAAACTAGATTATCTCTGAGCATGTATTTGATCTATATTTCTACACTTTTAAGATTATCAGTTGGCTTCCCAGGTAACCTTGTATAACCTGATATTTCTCATCAGTATTTTATTACCAGTAGTCATTTGTATAGAATGACTCTGTCAGAAGGACTCTCTTTCTTTCAGCTTTGAAAGCTCTGCATATTAAACATGTCTAATAAACATCAGTTTTGTTGTAAAAAAAATGCCATTCACACCATTCACCCCGTGATAAAGGTCCAGTTTCTTTTTAAAATTCAACTTAAGAAAAATCTCTTCTGGAAAATTCCCTTGGAATATCCTTCTGACACATTTAATTACTCTCTCTCTACCATCCTTGTGTAGAAGACACACCCAGTGTTGTATTCCTCATTCTATGTTGTATTTTATGGCTTTACATATCTGTATCCTCCCTAAGAACTACCAGCAAGTTCGGACTAGGTCATTTTCCTCTATATATCTCTAAAGGTTAGCCTACGTTCCATAAGAATTCTGGGCCTTACATCTTTCTGGTGAGTAAGGCATCTCAAGATAATAAATTATAAATCAGAAAGTTCTTTCTTGAGGAAAGAAGCAAAGCTGAAGTCTCCTCAAGAAAGACATTCCTGTCCCAGGAATCTGGTCATCTAGAATCAGAGTTTCTTTCTGATGAATTGAATAAATTGTGACATTCTTAGTCCAGTAGGTCAGAATTTTCAAGACTACGCTGATTCTTTCAGTAGGTTAAGAAAGTGTTATCTCAAGAATTTATTCACAAATTAAGTTATTCATTTAGAGAGGTTTGTTTATTGCATATGTTCTATCCCATTTCTTTATACATAGCCATTATAATAGGTTAAGAAATGTTGCTCTTTGGATTAGACCAAGAAATATGTCACTCCTCAGATTGAATTTAAAATCACTTTGTTCTTAATGGAAGCTTCTTCTCAATTGTAAGTCCGATATAAATATCTGTTTATTTCATAGGGTTTTTTTCTTCCTGATTGATAAAGTAATGGTCATCTTAGAAAGTTGCAAAAGATTTAAAAATTTACAGACGCAGAAAAAAAGTAAATACTCATAACTTTGTCACATAGACCAACCTCTTTTAGTACTTCAGCACCTTTATTTCCTGTCTTCTTTTTTTAATGTGCTTTATTTTTGTGACCTGTCAAATTCTCTTTTCAAAAAAAACTCCACATTATATCATGAACACTTCATCATTTTTTAATTTTTTAAATTTTTAAAAAATATTTTATTTATTTGACAGAGATCACAAGTAGGCAGAGAGGCAGGCAGAGAGAGAAGGGGAAGTAGGCTCCCCGCTGAGCAGAAACCCCCCCCCCCCGGATGCGGGGCTCGATCCCAGGATCCTGAGATCATGACCTGAGCTGAAGGCAGAGGTTTTAACCCATTGAGCCACCCAGGCACCCCTAACACTTTTCATCATTAAAGATCTTCATAGATATAATTTCATACTTCATCATATTGACTTTAACTGACATATAATTATTTCCCTAACCATTAAATACTTAGGTGATTTTTTCCAATATTTTTAATCACAGATAAAATGGAAAAGCACTTCCACATGTAAGTTATATTCACTTTCTGATTATTTATCTACAATACATGGGAAAGGAATCACACAAAGTAAAACTAACAGAATAATAAGAAAATCATGCTGGCTTTATTCTCTTGTGATAGATTTATCTCATCATAAAATCACCAGTATTGAATTTTAAATTTAAAAGATGTGCTAATTTTATGAGTATGAGGCCTCACAAGTGTTATTTGCATTTATTTTATTACTGGTGAAATGAAACTTTTTTTTTTTTTTTTAAGATTTTATTTATTTGACAGAGAGATCACAAGCAGGCAGAGGGACAGGCAGAGAGAGAGGGGGAAGCAGGCTCCCCACTAAGCAGAGAGCCCAATGCGGGGCTCGATCCCAGGACCCTGAGATCATGACCTGAGCTGAAGGCAGAGGCTTCAACCCACTGAGCCACCCAGGCACCCTGAAATGAAACTTTTAAATATGTATTTGTATATAGTCTTGTACTAAATACACACACACACGCACTCACACCCAGGGGCAATATAGTTTTAGTATCTCTGTGGGTTCTCTATATATTTCAATTTCCTATCCTAGAGCTTGCAAACATTTATCCCAGAGAAACTATTTCTTTTTTTTTCCAGAGAAACTATTTCTTAAGTGGATTGTTTTATGTAATTAATTGATTTCATCTGTATTATGCTGATGATATGGAACATGTTGATCTTCTATAATTTATGCAGTGATATTTCCTGAATGTATTTCCAAAATGAAATAGCCCTGTTAGAAAATAGAGTACAGTATTCTAAGAACTAATTATAATAGACCCCTAATAAATTTTTTGTTTGACTTATTGAAACATCAAAATGGTTCTCTTTACAATTTAATGAAATCATTGCCTTCATTACAATCCAACTCTAACACTTAAATATATGTCATAACAAGGGGCCACAATCACTACAGTTTATCTTCTTAATAACAACATGAGATAAATTTATTAATTATATTTTCTGATAAATTGAGTTAGGCTAATGTCTATAAGATACAAATAATAGGAGCAAAGTATTAGAATGACATGAATATGTTTCAGTTTACTATCTATGGGTGACAGTTTTTGCACATAGCCTATGCACATAAGGAATATAGACTATACTTCTATATGTAAATACAGTATGTCACATATGTAAATATATGTAAATACAGTATGTCACATATGTAAATATATGTAAACATAAGGTGCCACATATGTAAATCTAGTATACCACACACAAAGTGAGTTTGTGTATATTTCTTCATCTTCACTTTTTTGGAAAAGTCTGAAAAGAATCAATTAGCTCTTCTTTAAGTGTTTGGTAGAATTTGGGGTGCCTGCGTGGCTCAGTCAGTTGAGTGTCTGACTATTGATTTCAGTTTAGGTCAAGATCTTAAGGTTGTAGGATCAAGCCCCATATTGGGCCGCATGCTGAGCATGCAGCCTGTTTGAGATTCTCTCTCTCCCTCTCCTGCCACTCCCCCCTTGCTTGTGCTGTCTCTGTAAAAAACAAAATTAAAGATAAAATTAAGAGTAAAAATAAATGTTGGTAGATTTCACATATGAAGCAATCTAGTCTTGGATTTTTTGTTGTTCTTCTTGTTTTAGGGAGTTTTTTTTATTACTGATTCAATCTCCTTGTTCATTATTGGTATGTTCAGATTTTCTATCACTTCCTGATTCAGTCTTGACAAGTTGTATGTGTTTAGGAATTTATCACTTTCTAAGTCATTTAATTTGTAGACATATAATTGCTTATAATAGTCTCTTATGATCCTTTGGATTTCTGCTATCATTTGTAATGTCTCTTCATTTGTTTACAATTTTATTAATTTGAGTCCTCTCTCTTTTTTTTTTTTAATTTTCATTTTTGTCTAACTAAAGTTTTGCCAATTTTGTTTCTTTAAAAAACAAAAAACCGCTTTCATTTTTGTTGATTTTTTTTCTATTGTCTTTCTGGTCTCCCTTTATTTTCATGCCAATCTTTATTATTTCCTTGCTTCTGCAAACTTTTGGCTTAGTTTGTTCATTTATACCTTCCTTGAGGTATAAAGGTTTGTTTTTTATTTCATGTTTTTTCTAAGTGAAGGCATTTGTTGTTACAGACTCCCTTCTTAGAACTGTTTTTGCTGCATCCTGTAAGTTTTGGTATTGTGTTTTAAACATTTTGTCCAAGATTTTTTTTAATTTCCATTTTGTTTTCTTCTATGATCTCTTGGTTGTTCAGAAGTGTGTTATTTAATTTCCATATATTTGTTAGGGCATCTGGGTGGCTCAGTGGGTTAAAGCCTCTGCCTTCGGCTCAGGTCATGATCTCAGGGACCTTCGGCTCAGGTCATGATCTCAACCTGCGATTGAGTCGCAGGTCAGGTTCTCTGCTCATCGGGGAGCCTGCTTCCTTCTCTCTCTCTGCCTGCCTCGCTGCCTACTTGTGATCTCTCTCTCTCTCTGTCAAATAGATAAATAAAATATTTAAAAATATTTTTTCCATATATTTGTGAATTTTTCAGCTTTCTTCTTGTTACTGATTTCAGACAATTGTGGTTGAAAAAGATACTTGATATTTCAGTCTCCTTAAATTTGTTAAAAGTCTTTGTGATCTAAATATATCCTGGAGAATATTCCATGTGCACTTGTGAAGAATGTACATTCTGCTGCTATTGGATGGAATTTTCTGTATAAATGGCACAGTTAGGTCCATTTGGTCTAAAATGTAGTTCAAGTCCATTATTTCCTTATTGATTTTTTATGTGAATAATCCACCCATTGTTGACAGGGGGGTATTGATGTCCCCTAATATTAGTGCATTACTGTCTATTTTTACTTCACATCTACTCATTTTTTGAGGCCAACAGTACCCTGATAGTAAAACCAGGTAAGGGTGCCATAAGAAAAAAAAAAATTATAGGCCAATATCTCTGATGAACATAGATGTAAAAATCCTCAACAAAAATACTAGCAGATTGAATTCAAGAGCACATTAAAAGGATAATATGCAGTGATAATGTGGGATTCATGCCAAAATCCAGGGATTAGACAATATATACAATTCAATCAATGTGATAATCACATTAACAAAATGGAGGATAACAGTCATTATCTCCATAGGTGTAGAAAAAACCATTTGACAAAATACAGTATTCTTTCATGATAAAACAAACAAACAACAAAACCAAAAATAAATGGGTACAGAAAGAATGTACCTCGACATAGTAAATAAAGGCCATATATGACCAACCCATATCTAACATCATACTCAACAGTGAAAAGTTAAAAGCTTTTTCACCGAGACAGGAATAAGACAAGAATGCCCAGTCTCACCGTTCCTGTTGAATGTCGTCTAGAAGTTCTATCTACAGCAAATAGGAAAGAAAAATAAGCAAATAAATAAAATGTATCCAAATTGGAAAGGAAGAGTAAAATTATCTGTTTGCAGACAGCATTGTCTTCTATATAGAAAACTCTATAAAGACTCAAACAAAAATGTGTTAAAACTAATGAATGAGTTCGATAAAGTTTCAGGATACAAAATCAACATAAAAAAAAACATTTTTTCCTATACATTGACAAAGAACCATCTGAAAGATAAATAAAGAAAGCAGTCCCATTTATAATTGCATCAAAAACAATAAAATATTTAGGAATATTTTTAACCGAAGCAAAAGACCTATTCACTAAAAGCTATAAGTCATTAATTCAAGAAATTATAAACTCAAGTAAATAAAAACATATCTTGTGTTCTTGGATTAAAAGAATTAATACTGTGAAAATGTTCATACTACCCAAAGCAGTTTACAGCTTCAGTGTAATCCCTATCAAAATTTCAAGAGCATTTTTCATAGAAATTTAAAAAAAAAATCTTCTAAAATTTGTATGGAACTACAAAAGACCCTGAATAGCCAAATTGATCATGAGAAAGAAGAACAAAGCTTAAGGTATTATACCTTCTGATCTTAAGCTATATTACAAAGTTATAGCAATTAAAATAGTATGTTATTAAAAAGGGACATAGACCAGTAGCACAGAATAGAGAGACCAAATATAAATCCAAGCTTTACAGTCAACCTATTTTTAACAAGGATGCCGAGAACACAAAATGGGGAAAGGGTAGTCTCTTCAATAAGTGATGCTGGGAAAACTGGAGATCCACATACAAAAGAATGAAATTGGACCTCTACCTTATACCACTTAAAAAATGAATTTGAAATGAATCAAAGATTTAAATGTAAGACCTGACGCTAAAATCCTGGAAGAGAACCTGGGGAAAGAGCTCCTGACATTGGTCTTGGCAATGATTTCTTGATAAGACACAAAAGTACAGGCAACAGAAGCTAAAATAAACAAATGGGTCTATGTTAAACTAAAAAGCTTCTGTACTGCAAAGGAAACAATAAATTGAAAAGACAGCCTACAGAACAGGAGAAAATATTTGTAAACCATATATATATGTATATACATATATATGATATACACACGCATACCATATAGGTCAATAGCAAAAAAGAAAAAGCAAATAATGCAATTAAAAATAGGCAAAGGATAGACATTTTTTCTAAAGAAGGCATATAAATAGGAAATAGCTATATGAAAATGTGCTCAATATCAATAATCACTAGGGTAATGCAAATCATAATCACCATATCTCCTCTCACCTGTTAGGGTGGCTATTATCAAAAAGGCAGACAGAACCTTTATAAACTGTTGCTGGGAATATAAATTGGTACAGACATTATAAAAAACAGTATGGCATGTCCTCAAAAAGTTAAAAATAGAAATACCATGTGATCCAGAGATCCCACTTCTGTCTATATATATACAAAGGAAATGAAATCCCTGTTTTGAGATATCTACACAACCATGTTCAGTGCAGCATTAGTCACCATAACCAAGGACTTAATTGTCCTCCAGTGGATGAATGGAAAAAAACACTGTGGGATGTTATTCGGTCATTAAGAAAAAGGAAATTCAGCCATTTGTGACAGTATGAATGAACTTGGGAGATGTTATACTTAAGTGAAATAAACCAGATGGAGGAAGACAAATACTGTGTGGTATCACTTATATGTGGAATGTTAAAAAACTTGAAAAACACATTTTGTAGAAACCAAGTAGTATGGTTGTTTCCAAGGGCAGGGGAAGGGGGAAACAGGAAGACACAGGTAAAATGGTACGCACTTTCAATTATAAGAAGAATACAGGCGATTTGAGAAATATCATGGAGAAGATAGTAATACAGTACTGTGATTTGACAGTTACTTAGAGGAGATCTTAAGCATTCTCATAAAAAAAAAGTTAACTATGTGAGGTGATAGATGCATTAATTATTTTGAACTTTTTAATCATTCTATTTTATACATACAATTATGTTAGTCAATTCCTCAAATAATAAAGTGCAGCATATATAATAAAAGCTTTTATATATATATGAACATTTAAATTAATTATCTTAGGACGGGTTAAGTCTTATGACTCCTCTTAGTGAGATCATCTCTCATGTTCATTCAGTGAATCTCAAGTCTTAGACCCTTAAATATCTAACTCTTTATTATCAGCAGCCTCATAATAGATGCCTTATTAAGCAGAGAAACTTAAATTATAAAAAATAGGCATCCTAGTTATTAATCTGTTTCTACATCAAATTTATAAAAGTGTGTAATTTATTGAATCATTTTGTTGCAAAATGTCTGAAAGTGAGAGACCAATCAAGAAGGCTGCAGCTTTTGGGGTGCCTGGGTAGCTCAGTTGGTTAGACTCTTGATTTCAGGTCATGATCTCAGGGTCATCAGATCGAGCCCCACATGGGGCTGTGCACTGGGCATGGAGTCTAAGAGTTTCTCTCTCTCTCTCTCTCTCAACCCCTCTGCCCTTCCCCGTCCCAACTCACGTGGTCTCTAAAAAAAAAGAAGAAGAAGAATTAGAAGAAGGTTGCAACTCTTAATTTTGTTAGTAGCTAGATTGGAAGAAAGAACTTCAAATTGCATGAGATTGAATGAAGAATCTGATCCTAATCATCCCGTAAAGAATTTTGAAGGAAATTTTTTTAAATAGTTTAATAATCTTAATGAAGTGGTCATACATAAATGGGAATTTTCAAATTGAATCAATTCTGAGTATTTTTCCTTTAATTTATCAATTAAACATTCAACTCAGTTTATTTCCAACTGAATTTTTGAATGAAATATACAGAGATATACTTAGCACTATAATACATCCTAGATAGGTGTGTAAAATTTTAATTTTAAGTATCATTATTGGCCTCTTAAAGTTTAAAATTTTGAGAGTAGATAGCTCAGAGAAAATAATAAAAAGATTAATGATAAAGCCAGCATCAAAAAATAAACCTAAAAGATGGGAATCTTCTTTGAATATTTGAATCTACTGAATTATCTTTTCTTAAATTCCAGTGTAATTAATATATACTATTAGTTTCAGGTGTATAATACAGTGATTCGGCAATTTTACCCGTTACTCCAAGCTCTTCACAATTAGTATACTCTGAATCCCCTTCACCTAGTTCACCCATCCCCCACCCACGTCCGTGTGGTAACCATCAATGTGTTCTCTATAGTGAAGAGTTAGTCTCTGTTTTCCTTGTTCTTTTAAATTCCACATATGAGTGAAATCATAGTATTTGTCATTCTCTGACTTATTTCACTTAGCGTATATTCTCATTTTTTTAATTTCCTCTAAGATCAAATGGCAAGATTACATTTTTTATGGCATATACATGTATACATATATAACATCTTTATCCCTCTACCTATCAGCAGACACTTGAGTTGCTTCTGTAATTTGGCTATTGTAAATACTTTTGCAATAAAGATGGGGGGGTGCATATATTTCTTTAGTCTTTTTGTATTCTTTGGGTAAATACCCAGTAGTGAAATTACCGGATTATAGGGTACTTTGGTTTTTAACTTTGAGGGAACTCCATATTGTTTTCAAAAGTTTCTACAGCTTTTGGATTCTCACCAACAGTGCACCAGGGCATCCTTGCCAATTTTATTTATTTTAGCCATTCTATAGGTGCTAGGTAATATCTCATCGTGGTTTTGATTTGCATTTCCCTGGTGATCAGTAATTTTGAGCATCTTTTCATGTGTCTCTTAGCCACCTGGGTATCTTCTTTGGAGAAATGCCTGTTCATGTCTTCTGCCCATTTTTAATTGGATTATTTGGGTTGAGTTGTATAAGTTCTTTATATATTTTGGGTGCTAACTGCTTATCATATATGTCATTTGAAAATATATTCTCCTATTCAATAGATTGTCTTGTAGTTTTGTTGATCATTTCCTTGACTGGGGAGAAGGTTTTTATTTTGATGTATTCCCAATAGTTTATTTTTGCTTTTGTTTCCCCTGCCTCAAGATACATATCTAAAAAAAAACGTTGATATGGCCAGTGTCATAAGAAGTTGCTGCCTGTGCTCTCTTTGAGGATTTTTATTGTTTCAGGTCTCATGTTTAGGTCCTTAAACCATTTTTAGTTTATTTTTGTGTATGGTGTAAGAAAGTGATCCATTTTAATTTTTTTTTCATGTAGCTGTCCAGTTTCCCCAATACAGTTTGTGGAAAAGACTTTTCTGTTGCATATTCTTGCATCTTTTGTTGAAGACTAATTGACCACATACATACATGCATACATACATAGTATATACACACATACATATGTATATACATAATTGTATATTTGTTTCTGGTATTTCTATTCAGTACCATGGATCTGTGTGTATATTTTTGTGCCAAGAGCAGATTGTTTTGATTACTATAGCTTTGTAATAGAGCTTGAAGTCTGGAATTATGATACCTCAAGTTTTATTCTTCTTTTTCAAGATTGCTTTGGCTATTCAGAATCTTTTGAGGTTCCATACAGATTTTAAGATTGTTCTAGTTCTGTGAAAAATTCTGCTGGTATTTTGATAGGGATTGCATTAGATCTGTAGATTGCTTTGGGTAGCATAGACATTTTAACAATATTTGTTCTTCCAATCCATGACCCCATATGGAATGTCTTTCCATTTCTTTTGTGGTTTTCAATTTCTTTCATCAGTATTTTATAGTTTTCAAAGTACAAGATTTCACCACCTTGGTTGTTCAGTAGTAGGTATTTTATTATTTTGGTGTAGTTGTAGGTGGGATTGTTTTCTTAATTTCATTTCTGCTACTTCATTATTAGTGTATAGAAATGCAGTGGATTTCTGTATATTGATTTTATATCCTCTGACTATTGAATTCATTTATCAGTTATAATACTTTCTTTGGTGATATCTTTAGGGCCTTCTATATATATAGTACCATGTCATCTGCAAATAGTGAAAGTTTTACTTATTTCTTAGCAATTTGGATGCCTTTTATTTCTTTTTCTTGTGTGATCACTGTGACTAGAACTTCCACTTATACATTTAATAAAAGTAATGAGAGTGAACATCCTTGTCTTTTTTCCGAGTTTTTAGGGGTAAAGGTCTTAGTTTTTCACCATTGAGTGTGACGATATCTATGAGTATTTCATGTATGAGCTTTATTATGCTGAGAGATGTGTCTTCTAACCAACTTTGTTGAGAGTTTTTTTAATCGTGAATGGATGTTGTACTTTGTCAAATGCTTTTTTATTATTATTCTTATTTTATTATCATATAATGTATTATTTGCTCCAGGGGTACATGTCTGTGAATCATCAGGCTTACACATTTCACAGCACTTACCATAGCACATACCCTCCCCAATGTCCATCACCCAGCTGCTCTATCTGTCAGATGCTTTTTATGTATCTATTGAGATAATCATATGGTTCTTAATATTTCTCTTGTTTATACAGTGTATGGTTCTTAATATTTCTCTTATACAGTATATCACTTTGACTGATTTGCAAATATTGAACCACCCTTACATTAGAGGAATAAATCCCATTTGATTATGGTAACTATTATTTGTTTATTTTTAATGTATTGTTGGATTTAGTCTGCTAATACTTTATGTAGGATTTTTCCAAGTATGTTTATCAGAGATACTGGCCTATAGGTCTCCTTTCTGTGGTGTCTTTGGTTTTGGTATCAGGGTTATAATGCTGGCCTTGTGAAATGAATTTGGAAATTTTCCTTTCTCTCTTTTTTTTTTTTTTTTTTTGGAATAGTTTGAGAAGAGTAAGTAGGAACTCTTTCTTAAGGGTTAGGTAGAATTCCCCTGTGAAGCCATCTCATCCTGGATTTTTGTTTGTTGAGGTTTTTTTGATGACTGATTCAATTTCATTGCTGGTATTTAGTCTGTTCAAATTTTCTATTTCTTCCCAATTCAATTTTGGGGAGCTAAATGCTTCTGGGAATTTACCTATTTCTTTTAAGTTGTCCAATTGGTTATCGTATATTTTTTGTAATATTCTTTTATAATCCATTGTATTCTATAGCTGGTTATTTCTCCTCTTTTATTTCTGATTTTGTTTGAGCCCTCTCTGTGTCTTGATTTTTGTTTTGTTTTTTGTTTTCTTTTTTGGATAAATCTAGCTAAAGGTTTATCACTTTTGTTGATTTTTTTCAAAGAACAAAGCTCCTGGTTTCTTTGATCTATTCAAGATTTTGTTCATTCTTTTTCTAGCTCCTTTACGTATGAGATTAGGTTGAGATTATTCTTGCTTCTTGAGGTAGGCCTGTGTTGCTATAAACTTCACTCTTAGAACTGCTTTTGCGACGTCCCAAACAGTTTGAACAACTGTAGTTTCATTTTCATTTATCTCCATTTTTTTAAATTTCCTCTTTGATTAAATCATTAAAGCTACTAAGTCATCTTGGCAAAATAATTACCCAGCTTATTTTCAGATATCTCAAATTACTGAAAGGCAATACTTCTCAAGGTAGCACACTTTTTCTTGGATGGCTCCACATGTAGAAATGAATTTCTGTACATAGTGACGACTGTTCTCCTGACACATTTGGCACACTGATTTTTTTCCCTACAGTTTGTTGGGGACATTCAGTAAAATTTTCTTCCTCATAACAGCCCATCCAAATCATGTTCTTCTCTTCAACAGTTATCATTTTTCTGGAATAAACATCACTTAGTCTGCATCTGTTCCATATTTGCTCCTTTTTATAGAAAAACTGCCATCTCGGTTGCTCTCTTCTTAACACAGGTAGCTTATCTACATACTTCTTAAAATGGGAGATAGAAAACTAGAAACAATATTGCCCGTTACACAATTGCATAGAGGGTTACATCCCTCAGGCAAGATACTCGTTATGGACTGAATGTTTATATCCCTCAAAATGCATATGTTGAAGCTCAGCCCCCAATGTGGCTGTATTTGGAAGGCAATGCCTTTATAAAGGTAACTAAGGTTAAGTGAGGTCATGGGATTGGACACCAATCCAATAGGATTAGTGTCCTTATGAGACCAGACAAGAAAGAGCTTGCATTGTTTCTCCCACATTTGAGGACATAACAGAAAGGCAATATCTGCCAGGCAGGAAGAGACCACACCAGGAACCAAAATGAGCAACACCTTAATACGTGAATTTCCCAGTCTCCAGAACTGTGAAAAAAATAAATTTCTGTTGTTTAGGTCACCCAATCAATAGTTCCTGTTTTATTTCACCTAAGGTAGCCAAAGAATACACTCAATTTTCAGTAATCATATCATATAATAATTTTATCAAATTAACTATCACATAAAACCTTCAAGCCTGTCGCACACAGGTCACTCCTAAGCTGTGTCTGCTCTGTATGAGCTTGGCATTTGTTTATTTTCTGTGAAAAGCTTCATGAGTACTGACCTATCACCCTGCGTGTTGCTATTTCTTGTAGCGTTATGTTATCTACAGCTAATGAGCATCTTTTTGCTTTTCATCCAAGTCGTTGGTAAACATGTTCAATAAACTTGGAAACAGAGCTTTCTGGAATACTAGTAAAAAGTTCCCATCAGACAGACACCGATTAATTAAACAATTTCTTAATTATGAGTATCAAGAAGATTTTTGTGATCAGTAGGCCTTCAAAATTTTGTTTATTTTTAGCCAATTTTGTAGTGCTTTATCAGTGCATAACCTGTAGAGAGATGTTGCTGCTACTATGATGAGAACCATCACTCATCGCAGAATGCCCTTCCAGCATCTCCCTATGGGTGTTAAAACATGTAAAAAATAAAACCATAATTTGTTTACTATTAAGTGTCCAGTGTTCAGAAAGTCCATGGCATATAAATAGGAGCTCATTCGCTGTTTTTACACTAAAATCCATGTTGGACCTCTCTAGCGATATTGCAGTATTAAGCAAATTTCAAGAGTCACTATTTCATGATGAAAGATAGTTATTAATAATAATAATAACTGGGATCATGGTAGAAGTGCCAACTCTAATATAAGGATTTTGAGGTAGCACTTTTATTTCCCAGTGTAGCTAATATTCCAATAAGTATTACATGCTACCATATTATTTAAAATTCGGTGACTTCATTAAAAGTTTTCAATATAATTTGTATCTGTTATTTATTTTATGTCACATATTATTTGAAAAATAGTTAAGATAGCTTATAAGAATGCAAATGACTCAGAAGGACATAATGTATATTTAAATTAAGAAAAATGAGACAAAGTAAAAACAAAATTTGCAAAAGCAGATGGAGCAAGGAATGAGGTCACACAATGTGCGTACCTTCAAGTCTTATATACTTGCTGGAGCCGGGCCACAGTTTTCCTTCAGTATTGGAGCAATCGAAAGAAACAGGAAAGAAAACGTGATTCACAATGCAGTTCCTAACACCGGCATTCAAATATTTCCCCTCTCGGGATTTGGCACCAAACACACATCCAGGTTGACAAAGTAGCGCAGAAGGTTCTTGTAATACCTCTGTTGCAGTTGCCATATCCAATCCATCACCCTGCCCGATGACTTTGTCCTCTGAATGTGAACTGGAGTAGTACTCATTCCAAAAACACCTCTTTCTCACTTCCACTTTCACACTTGTACCTGGTCTCCCCGCCACACACCCGTGCTTACCCCCACCTCTAATACATTTCTTACCTTGCAGCCACAGTGATTTTTTTTAAACGCAGATTGGATTCTGTTAGGTCCTTAAATGCTGCCTTTTAGAAATTCTCTGTTGACCTCAGGATAAAGCTTCAGTGTGGCGTACCACGTCTTACATGCCATGTCTCCTTAACAACCAAACCTAAATCGTTCCGCTATTTTTGTGTGTGGGAAGGTTTAACTAACAGGGCTTTAGCTTAGCCCCACGGCTACCTGGGTCCTCCCAACTCAGGCCCTTTGTACTTGTTCTTCCTCTGGCTGTCTTCTTGTTTGTTTGTTTTTCATTTTGCAAACATTATACATGTAGTCGTGTCCAGAATATTTTAGGTAAGGAGATATCAGAACATTTACATATCATAAATAAAAAACTTCTTAAATATATGTTAACTTTTAATAAATTTGGAAATGAATCATTTTGATTAGATTATCTGTATAATGCTAACTTCTCAGAGCTATTAGTTTAACTGTTATAGACCATAACCTCAAAAAGTTTTCCTTTTTCTGTAAACAAAATGAGTATTCTGCATCTATTGTTTTTTACATAGCACAGTAAAAATGTCATGGTTATGTTTCATAGATATAAAATATTGAACATTTAAAATAATAGTGTAAACTTTAAAAATACTAAGGATCCAAAAGCTGATTTAGGAGATGCCACAAATAAATCTGACTTTCTGTAAAAGTGAAATTTATTTAACAATCACTTTTTCTATTGCTTATTCTGTAGAGCTGTAATTTAAAGTTCCTATTTCAACTCTTCTTCTCACCTTTATGAAGTAATCATCTAAAGATGCTTTGGGGAGACAGACTATAAAGTCTTTGAACTTCCTCTCAAATGACTGTATAAGGTCCAGGATAAATCTTTCTAGTCACCGTGTTGGAAGGACATAGAGGGTATAGGAGTGCGGAAACACGTTGTATTTTGTAGAAAATATTGTATGTTAATAATAATAATAATAGTTGCCTTTCTAAAATTATATTCCTTAAATTTATAAAAATGTAGTCACAAGAATAAACTACTTACAATGTTCATAACTCTTGTCAGTTAAAGAAAATGCACTATATCATGACAACATGGTATTTTTAAAGCACACTAAAAGTTAAGGTGGAAATGCCAACTTTGGGAATATTTTTTCTTTTAAGAATGGAAAGGAGGGGTGCCTGGGTCGCTCAGTGGGTTAAAGCCTGCCTCTGCCTTCGGCTCAGGTCACGATCTTAGGGTCCTGAGATCGAGCTCTGCATCGGGCTTGCTGCTCAGCAGAGAGCCTGCTTCCCCTTGTCTCTCTGCCTGCCTCTCTGCCTACTTGTGATCTCTCTCTGTGTCAAATTAATAAATTTAAAAATCTTTAAAAAAAAAAAAAGAATGGAAAGGAAATGGGATGCCTAGGTGGTGCATTTGGTTGAGCGGCTGACTCTTGGTTCTCGGCACCAGTGGTGATCTTCAAATAGTGAGATTGAGCCCTCCCCCCCCCCCCATAGAGGCCCCTGCTTGTCCAGGAGTCTCTTGAGATTCTGTCTCCCCCTCTGCCTAACCCCTGCACTTTTGTGCTCTCTTACTCTGTCTCTCTCTCTAAAATAAACCTTGAAAAAGAATGGAAAGGAAATGATATATCTTAAATCAAGATGAAGGGTTAAGACAGTGCTTTTCTCTGGGTTTTAGAATTTTATTATGATATTTTATTCAATAAGAGAGTTTTCTTAAAAACTGGTTCCCTGAAAAAAAAAAAACAAAGAACAACTAGTTCCCTGGAGAGCTTGTGCAATCTAAGGAAGTGTTATATAAGGCCATATTAAACAAGACCAATTAAATGCATTCTAGCAAATTATAAAAAGCATGAATGTGTTGGAATTTGAAAGTTATGCTTGTTGTATAAAAGGAATGGAGGAAAGGGAAGGAATTTAATGAGTTATTGGTGCTCATAGAAAGCATTTGTGTGCAATATGAAGACCACATCAAAGGCAAGATGCGAATTTTGACAATTGTGGTTATTAATAATGACATGTGGTCAATTTTCTATCTATGATCAGAAGTTAAATAGAACCTCCAGCATCATCTAGTAGTAGACCCTGGGTTTGCATTTGGAAGTAATGGGTAGACATGGTAAGAACTATAGTTATAAACTATGCAAATATGCAAACGAACTGTCCCGTGCTCTTCCACTATCCTTACAAGCCCCTCCAAAGTTACAGATCTTTAAAGTTATCACCTAAAAATTGTATTTGTATGTTTTCATAAATTTTTATAGTGTTACTTCTATTTAAGTTCACTTATTCATCTCACTGATTAGATATATATTTTTTTAACATTCATTGGAGAAAAGCAATGCAGAATGGGCAGAGAAGGTGCTCAGGACAGATATGTGAATATTGGTCACATATTTTGCTGCGTCATTGGAAGGGAAGAGTTAGCAAAGCCATTTCATTAGCCAGAAAATGGTCTTCATGTAAATCAAGTATTGTGAGAAGAGAATTGAGTAAGAAGCTTGGTCAGATGTGCAATAGTTGCTGTCTCTGCTATTGTTTCTTATTGCTCTTCAACCCCCTTGAATTCCCCCGCTCTGTAGGATTTCCTTATTTTGACTAAGCTTGGTATGTGTGACATACTGAATACTCCCCAAAAATTCAGAATAATGACAGCAGAATATTTTGAAATGAAAGTGGTTACAATGATTATTATGGTTACACAAAATTATAGAAAGGTTGGAAAAATAATATATCAGAGTGAGAAGTATTTCCCTATCGAGATGGTAATGTATTGGGTGGCTCTTTTCCATTTCCAGAGTAAAATATTGTAATATTACAGTTTCAGCACATATAAGCAAAAGAACTGTGCTAATCCACAATTGTTTGGGTGTTCATAGGGTTTCACTGGTTTGGAGAATTTAGTGTAGATGTCTCTAGCATCCAGGAATCAATAAAAGTAGTGAGCATTTAGCAGCAGTAAGTGTTGATTTCAAAATCCATAAATAGAAATTAGTAGATCACGTTGTAAGAAAGGCAGGTAACCAGGCTGGGATAAAATGGAGAGGTTTTCAGTGCTTGACATCTCTTACACCTTGTCATCTTTATCTTTGAGGACTAGTGTTATTTTATGCCTTAGATTTATCTGTGTCTTAGTGGTTCTCTGCTCCACAGTGTCTCCAGTGAATGCTTGAATAATTGAAAACATTTTGCTCCCCAGTGGTTGAGCTTTGGTCACTGTGGGACTGAAAGAGCTCAGTAAATGGAACTGATCATGGCATGGCGTTCATGTAAAGGTGTCATGTTTTAAGATGGAATGGCACAGCATGGACACCGTAGCCTCCTCTCACTTAGTTAATTACTTTAAATCATGTTTATACTGCACTGCTTTGTACTCCAGGGCCAGTTACGCCAGCACAGGCATTAAAACCTGACCTGGATCAGATCTGTTGTTGTAGTGGTAATTCCTTCTGTCTCCCCAAATGTGGAAACGATCACTTTAACCCTTTAAAGAATATTTATGCAAATAAAATGGACGAAGCCTTTTTTTTAAAGACTGATTGATTTGAGAGAGAGAGAGAGAGGATATAAGGAGGGGAAGGGTGGAGGGAGGGAGGGAGGGAGGGAGAGAATCCCAAGAACACTCCCTGCTGAGCACAGAGCCTGATGTTGGGGCTCAATCTCAGCACCCTAAGATCATGACTGAGTCAAAACCAAGAGTTAGATGCTTAACCGACTGAGTCACCCAGGCACTACTAGATGGAATTTTTTTTAAATGTATTATTGCCAATGGGATGATCATGGAATGAAATTTTAATGGTGACAGATAAATAATAGTAATCATAACCAAGAGTCTGGTGATGGCATTTGTGTTAGGATTAAATACAACACAGGGCAAAAGTAAAGAACTAGAACAAGACCAGAACAAGGGAAAGACCCAGTCGTATTTTACATGCACTTCCATGCTCAGATACACTTTGCTTTGAGACACTGTATGGCCTGGGGCCCTGATTAGAGATAACAAAGCTTTAAAATATCTGTTGACCTATTTTTATCTATGGAACAAAAAGTTAAAAATTCAAGTATACTGTAGAGTATGGAGTTGACTTGCTAATGGTAATGAACTTAAGCCAGGTAGAATAATTTCATCTGTTTGAAGCTTTAGGGAAAATGATTAATATGGCTAATTTTTCTTTCTTTATTCTTTAACATATACAGTTATTAAGGCAAAGCTTAATAAGAAGTCTATATTATGGAAATATCTACTACATTATAAAAATTAGAAACTAACTCTTTAAATCCTGAAGATCTACATCAGAAAGCTTCAATGTCACTGAATTGTGGATAGTGGAATCCAAATAGAAAGTAAACAGAAAGATTTAGTAAAAAATTTTGGGGTGCCTGGGTGGCTCATTCTGTTAAGCATCTACCTTTGTCTCAAGTCATGATCCCAGGGTGGTGAGATTGAGGGTCCTGGGATTGAGTCCTGTGTTGGGCTCCCTACTCAGCGGGGAGCCTGCTTCTTCCTCTCCCTGTTTGCTGCTCCCCCTGCTTGTACTCTTTCTCAGTCAAATAAATAAATAAAATCTTTTAAAAAGAATTTTAATCACAAAACAGCTAGCACTAATGAATAAAGAATAATAATGGAAAATTGGCTATGTAACCTTAAAATTAAAAATCTGTCTATAATAATCAGAGAAATCAAGGTACAATCCAGAATGAAAGGTATTAAATTAATTACAAATTGATTAAATAATAGTTCTTAACATTTTTTGTTACTTTATGATTAAAATTAAATTTTGAAGTTATAAAGTAAATTTTGTAAAGAACTTAAACAATATATATAAGCATGAGAAAAATATTTTTGAAAATCACCTTAAAATTAAATTATTCCTGAGATAAAAATCAGCACTTTGCTGAACATTCTTTCATAAATCTCTTTGTGAATTATATATAAATGCATAATTTAAAGTAAGGATATGGGGTCCCTGGGTGGCTCAGTTGGTTAATCTGCATTCGTCTCAGGTCATAATCCCAGGGCTCTGGGACTGAGCCCCACATTGGGCTCCCTGCTCAGTGAGGAGTCTACTTCTCCCTCTCCCTTTGGCCCCCCTGCCCCACTTGTGTGCTCTCTCTCTCTCTCTCTCTATATATATATATATCAAACAAGTAAATAAAGTCTTTAAAATAAGGATATATCACATGTGCTGTATTTATCTTGGACAATCATATTTTGCTTTTTTGCTCCCTTCCTCCCTCTTCCCCACATCTCCTGCCAGCTTTCTATCCCCAGGATAGCAAGGTTAGTAACCTGGCTATTTATGCATATGTATATATGTATGTGTGTATACATGCACAGTGTATAATATATATACACATATGCATATAAATGTACAGGCCTCATATATATGTTTATACACATACACACACATATAGGCCTTTTTCAGAGTTTGTTTTCAGAATTCATATCCCATTGACAGAAATGGAGCATTATATATAAACATCTCTGAATCTTGCTTTTCTCACTTTACAAAACAGAGCAGAAACCCCTCCAACCTTTCTATTGACTGCATGATATTCCATGGTATGGATGTACCACAGTTTACACAAACATCATCATCCTTCCTTTCTTCTTCCTTTTTGTTAGTACTAAAAAAAGTAATGCTGCAATTGGTGTCTTTGTGTCTGCAGTCTGACGTATTGACGGACTTTTTGCGATGGGCCCCTCCATGGGTTTTGGATTGGTGCATCAGATTCCGTGTCAGCCCCAAACAGCCGTGGCCAGGATGCTGTTGGACACGGTGGCAGCAGTGGAAGAGGCTGTACGGTCGTCAACACGGGTTGTTAGTGCTCTTTCATTTTGTAGTACCCAGTGTTAGTACCCTGTAACTTTTGTGTTGGCTCACAGATGTGGTTGCTTCTCGGATGAAACGTGAAAGGGCCCCCATAACTGGAGAACAAGAAGAAACAGGAGACAAGGCGGGGGACACTCCAGAATGTAGGTGGCAGGTTTAACAAGCAAGGACACTTACTTAAGAGGCTTGTTTTAGGTGAACACTAGATCGAGTAGGGCTCTGCACCTGCCCACCAGAATCTTAAGATTTTACAGGGTAACTAGGTTCCATCCAGATGGTCTTAGCAACACCTTACTCTCCCAAGCCTGTGTGTCCCTGAAAACAGCTCTGGCTGTGGGAATGATGGACAAAAGGGGCTCTCCAAGAACAGAGGGGTTGAGAAGCTTCCATTGCCCTGGGCCAGCTAAAGTGCCAATCAGCAATTATGTCTACTCCAGGAGCTCCCCTAAAATTCTGCCATGCTACTAAGTGTAAATGTTATTCTTTAAGGCCATATGTATTTGTTATTTTTTTTTATTGAAGTATAATTAACATACAGTGTTAGGTTAGCTTCAGGCCTACAATATAATGATTCAACAATTCTGTACATTACTCAGTGCTAATCATAAGTGAATTCAGTCCTCTTCTCCTATTTCACCCATACCCCCAACCACCTCCCATTTGGCAACCACCAGTTCTCCATATTTAACTGTCTGGGTTTTGTTGTTGTTGTTGTTGTTGTTTGTTTGCTTTCTTTGTTAATTTGTTTCTTAAATTCCATACATGGAAATCATATAGTTCTGGTCTTTCTCTGTCTGACTTATTTCACTTAGCATTGTATCCTCTAGGTCCATCTGTGTTGTAGCAAATGGGTACAACATTTGATGGGTACCCAACAATTGATGGGTAATTGGGTTGCTTCCATATCTTGGCTATTGTACATAATGCTGCAGGAAACACAGGGTTATATATATTTTTGAATTAGTGTTTTCATTTTCTTTGGTTAAATACCCAGTTAGTGAAATTACTGGATCATAAGGTATTTCTATTTTTAATTTTTTGTGGAACCTCCATACTCTTCCACAATGGCTGCACTTATTTACATTCTCACCAAAAGTGTACATGCGTTCCTTTTTCTCCATATCTTCTCCCACCCTTGTTAAGTTTTCCCTTTTTGACACTTAATATTTAAAACAGGTGTCAGGTGCTACCTCATTGTGGTCTTGATTAGCATTTCCTTGATGATGAGTGATGATGAGCATCTTTTCATGTGTCTGTTGGCCATCTGGATGTCTTCTTTGGAGAGATGTCTATTCACATCCTCTGCCCATTTTTTAATTGGATGATTTGTGGTATTTTGGTATTGAGTTGTATAAATCCTTTATATATTTTGGATATTAATCTCTTACTGGGTATGTCATTTGTAAATATCTTCTCTCATTCCACAGGTGGCCTTATTTCATTGGTTTCCTTCCCTGTGCAGAAGTTTTAAACTTTGATGTAGTCCCAATAGTCTATCTTTGCTTTTGTTTCCATTGCCTTAGATGACATATCTAGAAAAATGTTTACATGGCTGATGTCAAAGAAATTAGTGCCTGTGGTTCTTCTAGGAGTTGTATAGTTTCAGGTCTCACATTTAGATCTTCAATCCATTTTAAGTTTATTTTGTGTATGGTGTGTGAATGTGGTCACTTCATTCTTTTGTGTGTAGCTGTCCAGTTTTCCCAGCTCCATTCACTGAAGGGATTATCTTTTTCCCCTTGTATTTTCTTGCCTCATTTGTCATACACTAATTGACCATATAAGTGTGAGTTTATTTCTAGGCTCTCCATTCTACTCTCTCAATCTGTGTGTCAATTTTTGAGCAAAACGATAATGTTCTGATAATGTCATCCTTATTGTATATCTTGGAATCTGGAATGTGGTATATCTTCAGCTTTGTTCTTTCTCAAAATTGTTCTGGGTATTTGGGTTCTTTCATGGTTCCATACAAATTTTTGTATTATCTGTTCTACTTCTGTGAAAAATGCTGCTGCTTTTTTGATAAGGATTGCGTTAATTCTATAGGTAGCTTTCAGTCACACATACGTTTTAACAATATTTGTTCTTATACTCTATAAACATAGAATGGCTTTCTATTTGTTTGTGTGGTCTTTGGTTTCTTTTATCAGTGTTTCATAGTTTTCAGAGTACAAGTCTTTCACTTCCTTGGCTAACTTTATTCCTTAGGTTTTGGTTTTTGGTTTTTGGTTTTGGTTTTTTGGTGCACTTTGTAAGTGAAATTGTTTTCTTAATTTCTCCTGCTGCTGTTGCTTCATTATTTGTGTATAGGAATGCAGCAGATTTATGTACATCAATTTTGTATCCTGTGATTTTATTGAATTCATTTATCAGTTTTAGTAATTTTCTGGTGGTGTCTTTAGAGTTTTCTATATATAGTCAAACCCTGCCTGGTACCTCCACAAAAGGCAAAGTGGTCATTAAAATCACTGTACTGAAGGCAAATGAGGCTCAGCCACAACAGTAGGATGCACAGAATCCATACAGGAGACGCTCCTGAAGTGCCTGGTTTTGTTGAACAGGGCATATTTTGCTATAGGACACCACAGGACCTCTTCTTCATAAGGCCAAGATCAGGAGACATAGCTGACCTTTCTCATGCATAGGAACAAACACAGAGAGTAAGATAAAATGAGGAAACAGAGGCATATATCCCAAATGAAAGGACAGGTCAAAGTCACAGTAAAAGAACTAACTGACATGGAGATAGGCAATATGCCTGATAAAGAATTCAAAGCAATGGTCAAAAATACACTGGACTTGAGAAAAGAGTGGAAGATCTCAGTGAGACCCTTAACAAAGAGACAGAAACTAGAAAGAAAAAAAAAAGATGAAGAACTCAATAACTGAAATTAAAAAAATACACTAGAGAGAATCAATAACAGATTAGAAGAGGCAGAAGAACACATTGAAAATATGGAAGATGAAGTAATGGAAAGCAACCAACCTGAATGGCAAAATAAAAAAGCATAATAAGAAATGAGAATAGGTTAGGGAAAATTGATGACACCATCAAACATAACAGTCATATTATTAGGGTCCCAATTAGAGAAGATAGAGAAAAGAGAGCAGAAAATTTATTTGAAGAAATAATAGCTGAAAACTTCCCTAATCTGAGGAAGGAAACAGACATCCAGATCCAGGAGACGCAGAGAACCCCCAACAAAATTAATGCAAAGAAGCCTGCACCGCATAATATTAAAATGGCAAAAAACAGTGACAAAGAGAAATTTTAAAGCTTCAAGAGAAAAGAAAAAGTTACACATGAGGGAAGCCCCATAAGACTATCAACTAATTTTTCAGCAGAAACTTTGCAGATAAGGATGAAGTGGCATGAATATTTAGAGTCCTGAAAACAAAGAAAAAATCCTACAACCAAGAATTCATTAATGGCAAGGTTATCATTCAGAATAGAATACAATTTTAAGTATCTATGTATCCAACATGGGAAGATTCAAATACATAAAGCAATTATTGACAGACAAAAGGAGAAACAGACAGTCATACAATAATAGTAGGGCATTTTAACACTCCACTTACATCAATGGATAAATCGTCCAGGCAGAAAATCAATGAAGAAACAATGGCTTTGAATGACACACTAGACCAGATGGACCTAGCAGATATATCCAGAACACTGCATTCAAAAAAAGGGCAATACATATTATTTTCAAGTGCACATGGAACAGTCTCCAGGATAGATCAGATGTTAGCCCACAAAACAAGTCTCAGTAGATTAAAAAAGACTGGAATCATATCAAACATCTTTTCTAACCACAATGATATAAAACTAGAATTCAATTACAAGAAAAAAAATCTAGAGAATATAAATATATGGAGGCCAAAAAACATGTTACTGAACATTAAATGTATCAACTAAGAAATGAAAGAGGAACTTAAAAATACATGGAGACAAATGAAAATGAAAACACAATGATTCAAACTCTTTGGGGTGTAGTAAAAGTTATTCCAAGAGAAAAAGGTTATAGTAACATAGGCCTAACTCGAGAAATAGTAAAATCTCAAACAATCTAACCTTACATCTAAAGGAGCTAGAAAAAGAATAGACAAAAACCCAAGCCTGAAGAAGGAAGGGAATAATAAAGATAAGAGCAGAAGTAAATGGAACAGGAATTTAAAAAACCGCAAAACAGATCAATGAAACCAGGAGCTACAGAAATAGAAAGGATTATAAGAGAATATTAAGAAAAATTTTATGCTGACAAATTGGACAACTTAAAAGAAATTGATAAATTACTAGAAACATAGCCTTCCAAAACTGAACAAAAAAGAGAAAAATCAAACAGATTAAAATTGTTATATCCTCTTGTTGGATTGTTCCCTTTATCATTATGTAGTATCTTTCTTTATCTCTTGCCACAGTCTTTGTTTTAAAGCCATTTTTTGCAATATAAGTATTACTACCCCAGCTTTCTTTTCATTTCCATTTGCATGGTAAATGTTTTCTTCGCTTTCAATCTGGAGGTGTGTTTAGGTCTAGAATTAATCTCTTATAGGCAATATATAGACCCATCTATGTCTTTTGATTGGAACATTTAGTCCATTTATATTTAAGTAATTATTGATAGGTATGTACTTTTTGCTACTTTGTTACTTTTTATGGTTGTTTTTATAGCTCTTCTCTATTTCTTTCTTCTCTTGTTCTCTTGCCTTGTACTTTGATGGCTTTGTTTATTGTCATTCTTAGATTATTTTCTTTTTATTTTTTGCAGGTCTATTATAGGTTTTTGACTTGTGGTTACCATTAGGTTCATATATAACATCTTATGCATATAACTGTTTAATAGTCACTTCAGTTTGAACTGGTTGTGAAAATACTACATTTTAATATGCCCCATATTTTATGTATATGATGTTATACTTTATATTTTTATTTTGTAAATCCTTGACTAATTTTTGTAGATACAATTGATTTTATTGGTTTTGTACTTTGACTTTCATACTGGTTTTATAAGTGATTCATCTACTACCTTTATTATATATTTGCATTTACTTGAGAAATGTTTTTTCCTTTTATAATTTTTTAATTCATAATTATAACTTTTTTCCTTATGCAAAATATTCCCTTTGATGTTTCTTAAAAGGCTGACTTAGTGGTTATGAATTCCATTAACTTCTGTTTTTCTGGGAAACTCTATCTCTCCTTCTATTCTGGGTTTGGTCCCTGCCCTGCTAAGGGACCTTTCTGGGGCTGCAGTGGGCCGCAGTTGGGCAGTGTCAGTAGTCAGACCAGATGCCTGACTTCAGTCCACCTGCCAGGGATGCAGTCACACTGATTGGGAGGTGATCTTGCTGCATTGCCATTTTTTTCTTTTAAAGATTTTAACTTATTTATTGGAGAGAGAGTGAGCACAAGCGCACAGAGGGAGAGGGAGAAGCAGACTCTTCATTGAGCAGAGAGCCTGATGTGGGGCTAGATCCTAGGGCTCTGAGATCATGACCTAAGTCAAGGGCAGACATCTAACTGAACAAGCCACATAGGTGCCCCTCGCTGCATTGCCATTTGTAAGATATTTTTTTATTATGTTATGTTAGTCACCATATAGTACATCATTAGTTTTTGACACAGTGTTCCATGATTCATTGTTTGCATATAACCCCCATTGCTCCATGCAATAAGTGCCCTCCTTATTACCCATCATCGGGCTAACTCATCCCCCACTTCTCTCCCCTCTAAAACCCGCAGATTGTTTCCCAAAGTCCATAGTCTCTCAAGGGTAGGGATCTTTGGGGGACTTCTCCAAGGACAAAAGAGCTGACAGGCACCATTTTTCTTCCTTTCTCACAGTGTAGCTAGTCAAACACTTGGGGAAATCAGTGTGAACACTCTCCACCTAGCTTGCTAATACTGCTAATACTGCATGCCCCACCTCTGCATCTCCTGCTGGATCTGCTTCATCCAGTCCACCCCACGTAGCAGCCATTTCTCCAAAGAAGTTCCTGCCCCAGTATACTCTGCCATCAACCCCAGCCGGGACTGATGCTGCTTCAGTAGGACTCCTGTCCTGGAAAGAGGGGAAGATAACCATACACACCCGTGTGCCTGTGGTCTCAGCAGCCAAATCTTATAAAGGGCCCTTCTAGTGCATGTTCTGAGATGAGTAAATAAATCTCCACATATGCCCCAGGAGCTTTTCAAAATGCTGCTTCTGTGCAATGTCTCAGTAGGGTTGTTTATTATTCTCTCTCTAAAGGCAGGGACTCCATTTTCTGTTGCCCTCAGGCTCACCCAGAGCTAAGCACACTGATGTTTAGAGTACCTGGAGTTAAGGGGCACTTCAGTGTGTCCGTTGGTTAAGTGTCTGACTCTTGGTTTCGGCTCGGGTCATGATCTCAAGCTTCGGGCTCTGTCCTCAGTACTGAGTTGGCTTGTCCCTGTCCCCCACCCCGCCCCCCGTGCTTGCTCATGCTCTCTCTCTCTCTCTCAAATAAATAAATAAAATCTTAAAAAAAAATAATAAAGTACGTAGAGTTAAACCCTGCTGATTATACAAACTTTAAGCCCCACTGGGTATCAAAGCCAAGTGTTAAGAGGACTCCTCTTGCTGGTGTGGGACCCCCTTGTCCAGGTTCCTGTTATGGGATCTGTGCCTGTCCCTTCTCTGTGCACATGGTATCCTTCCCATTTGTTAGTCTCACCAGGGTATTTGGTTCCCAGGGTGTGTCTGCCCCTCTTACCCTTCCCAATGTGGCTTCCTGTCTATGATCAACTGTGCAAAGGCTATTCTGCTAGTCTTTAATAAGTTGTTTTCAGAGTTTGTGGCACTTATGTAGCAGTTATGTTGATGTGTCCATGGGAAAAGGTGAGCTCCAACTCCTTCTCCTCCATCTTCCTACAAGTCCATTTGTTACTTTAATTTGTATTTCCTCCAGAAGAAGAACACCTCACTGTATATACTGGGCCATGCTGCTTACTCTTCTGAATTGTCTATTCTTATCATTTTCTTATTGCTCTATTAGAATTATCAATTGTAAGAAGTTTTAAAATGTTGTAGAGACTAATCCTTTAAATGGCACAAATAATCAGTTTTCTCAAACATAGTTTCACTTTGTTTATGGTATTTTTGCTATCATAAACATCTGATATTTGTATAAACATACCTATCTTTTTCATACTAGCTTTAGCTCAGTTGGAAATTCTTTCTCAATCATAGGTGGTATTTTATTTTCAGTGATCTAAATACACCAATTATAGAGGCATTTTGTCAGAATGCATTTAAAAAAAAGAAGAAAACCAGACCCAACTACATACTATACTGTCCTCAAGAAACCAGTTTAAATATAAAGACCCTCATAGGTTAAAAGTAAAGAAATGCAGAAACATACCATGCTAACATCAGTCCAAAGAAAGCAGGGGTTGATGTACTGATAGCAAAAAAAACTGAACTCAGAGCGAGGACAGTTATCAAGGATAATGGGGGGGATAATATAATGAAGAAGGGACCAATTCTGTAAAAAGACAAAAATGCAATATGTGATGTGTTTAACAACAAATCATAAAAATATATGAGGCAAAAATTTATAGAACTGGAAGGAGAAGTAGACAAACCCTCTATTACAGTTGGAGACATCAGCATCTCTCCGTTGGCACCTAAAGATTCAGCAGAAATAAAATTACTAACGATAAAGATGACCCGATCAGCACTATCAGTCAACTTGACCTAACGGATACTCAAAAAGTACTGTATTCAATAATAGCAGAATACACATTCTCCCTAGGATTACATGGAACATAAACCAAGATGAACCCCCAATGATCATAATGGCGATATTAACCTAGGGAACTGGGCGTGTGGGGTTTATGGGGATTGTCTATAATATGCTTGTAATTTTTCACTAACCTAAAGCTATTCTAAAATCAAAAATTATATTAAAATTATAATGAGAATTTAAAAGTACATTTAGGATTTTAATATCCATATTTAGATACATTGCACATAGAAAAATCATAACACTGGATTTAAAAATTTTTAAATATACAAAATATGAAGTTAAAATTTAAATTTGTTATATATTTAGGAAGAAATGTAATTACGTTATAATATATAAATTTTTTTTATATTAGCAAATATATAACTTTTAACTGACAAAGCAAATAGATTTGCCTGTATCAGAGGTTAATTGTTAATTATTATGAAATATATTTCAGTACTTTATTATTTTAACTATAGATGAAATGAATAATCTAAGAAAGTATTTTTGATACCTCTACTATGTTTCTTAATTTTTTGATGCTTTCCTTAACACAAGAATTTAAAGATTAATATCAGTGTTCATTAATAGTAACAGGCAGTTTCATGAATATCGAATGGAACTATGAAGGATTATGAAGGATTTAATGTGACCTGTTTAAAATGCATTCAACAATAAGAAAAAAATTATTGCATGAAATGTCACCTAACATTTCAAATTATTATTTGTTGCAAGCCATTAACAAACCAGTCAATAAACTGTTTCATATAATGGGAGTATAAATATTTCATAACAAAAGTCAGTGGTCTCCTGCTGATAAACGATGATGTCAGTTCGGCACATCCTCCGAGCCAGGCTCAAGGGGCTCTGTAGCTTAGCGTTTACCTGATTTGACAATGAGGGGCTTTAATAAAGTTCACAGTCCATCATGCAGAGAGCACAAATTAGTATCACCCTTCTGCAAAAATAATTTAACATTTAGTACTCTGGGACAATAGTTTATCTTCGAATACAGTGTAAATCAACTTAAAATATGTGGAGTATGTGACTTGAAAAATCTCAATCTCGGCATGTTTTTACAATCTAGGGCAAGAATTAAGAATTGTTTCATAGATCAGACACATGCTATCATTAGTCTCTGAGGGTAACCAAATTAGTGAGTATTATCAAAACACTCTTTTTCTGAGTCAGAAAGAGAAACACATTATATTTTTAGTTTCAGTCATTGCTTTGCTGTCACTTATCCCTCATAAACAAAATTGTTGGCTTTTGAAAATTTGCAAATTGCTTTGTTATTGCTGTGTAAAATAGAATCAAGTTTGAAACCCTTATTTCATTCTTTGTGTTTGTTACATATTTGATCTATGTAACATATATCTGTGGATACAGACTAATCAATTTTAACTGCACTGAGTTTTGACCTTCGTTGTGTTTACTGCATTCTGTCCTGTACTACAATTACTTGAGACATGGACATCTCCAGGCAGGGCATTATACATTTTGGAATCCTCCCCTCAAGCACAGCATCCTGACTTTGTAGATATTTAATCATGATAAAAACTTTTGTACCTCTCAACTATGTTTAACGGTGGCTCTCCCTCTTTCTTCTTCAGGTCTCTCTCTGTAGCCTCTGTAGAGAGGCTCCTGGATTCTCATTTCCCTCCACTTAGCCACTCCTCTCTCCTCCCTGTCCCTTCTCTTCCTTTTTATCTTCAGTGAGTATGACATTTTGCTATGTGCTGGGGAGCAGAGCTTCTCAGTAGCTCGATGGGTACCCTGTGCAAGACTTATAGATAAGTCAGAAGTTACTGACCTCAGTCCTTGGGATGGACAGGTGGGGCTTAGAGCTTCTGGAGACTCTTTGGCCAGTCTCCAAAAGTGGCTTGTCACTGGCTTCTGTGAGGAGGATGGGGATGAGATGGAGTGAAATTCTACTGTCTTGTCTGCAGTGAGCACACTGAGGATAACGAGCATTGCCTGCTCACCTACAGGGTGCTGAGGATGACCATGAAGACATTCCACCATGTGCCTGTCCACCTCAGCGGCCAGCGGCAGAGCACACACTCTCCATTACGGAAGGGGCCAGGGAGTTTTGGAAGGAATTCCTCTTCCCAGGGCCCACGGAGCTTTCCACTCAGGCCAAGGTGCTGCTAAGTGGGGGCCAGGGAACAGGGAGGCTGAGTGGGGCTCGTGACAGATAACTCTTGAGGTGGTCACTGCCAATTCTTGTCCTCACCTATACCGATGAGCTGTCCCTTGGCAGCAAATAGGCCTCCCACTGGCTTCCCGTTGGCAGTGGAGTGGCTACTCCTACAACATATGTGTGTTCTCTAAATCAAGGATCACCATTTAGAAATATTTCACAGGAAAAATTTTGATGGTATCCAAGTCCATGCCCGTTGTTACAAGAAAGTGCAATACAAAGTCATTAAAGACTGACATTTTTAAGTAATTTCAACTTGGGAAATGTCTTAAATGATTATTAAGTAATCAGCTCGTATTTTTATCATCAACCTCGGGAAAAATTTGTAATAGATGAGCACCAACAAAAGTGTGAAGAGATCACAACTAAAAAGTTGGGAAAAATTAATTTAGTCATTCATAGCATAAACCCTAATTTAAAAAAAAATGTTTACAAGAAGCTCAAGTTTCTCCTTTAAAACTTGAAGAAATTATTTTGTAGTTTGATAATAATTCATTGTTTACTATTTTCCTTGTGACTCTATAGCTAGTTATTCTTATCATAATTATTTAATTATTTAACAATTGGTTCGTCTTTTCTCCAAACCCTGTATGGCGGGTGGCCCTGCTTCAGTGACTCTGGGTCAGTCACAGATGCACCACTAGGTTTGAGAGAACTTCACCGCCCGTAAGTCGGGTGAACGTGAACCGGAATGTCAACAGGAGAGTATGACGCTAGAAGCATCTAGGGGCTATGGAGATGCAGACAGCTGGGCAACTGCATTTAGCTGGGGAACCAGGAAAAGCATGAGGAGGAGGGGAAAGAAATTAAGGGAAAAGACAAATAGAAAAGAGAGGGAAAAGCCTGCTTTAAATAGAAAGAATTATGCAAAAATATAGGAGCAGACATTAACTTTGTCCATTTTGATTGATTTCTGTGTCCTCGTCTTCCATTTTCCCTCACCCCCCAGATCTGATTTCTATCCCTCACTGATGTACTGAAGGTGCTTTTGGAAATTTTTCAGTAGCTTTTCATTTCTAATGAACAATCTTCAGACTGCATTGTTTGATCTTTGGGGCAGGCGACACAGTGACGATTCTGTCTTTTCACTTGAAATTCATGACAGCATTTTCTCCAACTGTCCTCTTAGTCTGACCTGTCTCCATCCTTCGTGGGCTTATTTTCGCTGCCCGCTCTGTTTCCCCAGGCTGAGTCCAAGGAGGTACTCCTCTCTTCCCTCTGTACACCCTTCTTTGAGCTTCCTTGTCCCTTCCACGGCCTGAAAGATGACAGGCTGCCTTCTGCTGAGTCACACGTCCAATCCAGATCGCTCAGCTGAACCTCAGATCCCTGTATTCTGTCACTGAGGAGACATCTCCATTATGCATACTCAATCAAGTCACAGATTCTTAATTCCTATATTGCAACACGTAATTATCAGCCCAAGCTAGAAATTCTGCAGACATATTTCCTTCTCTTGATCTCTAAATACTATTCCTTTGGTGCAGCTGGTCATGCATTCTTACCAGTGTGATCTCTGAGGTCTACTTGTCTGTGCCACTTTTTTTTTTTAATCTAAAAATGAGAAAAATACAGTTTATGAAAATTTAATATATGGACTTGTATTAGAAGGGGAGAACCCATATCTTATGTTAGGTGGCCATAAGTCTATCTATAGTATCTGAGTTTTTCATAGAAAATAGTTGGATTTACATAATTTCAAAGGGTTAATAATGATGCCTTAAGTCATTGCTTTGCTCTCAGTATTTCTGAGCCGCTTACATGCTCCAAGATGCCTTCGATGTAGTCAATTTTATAAAAATAAGCTCTTTAAATCCAAAAATATTTGCAATTTTTGTAATGGAAAGGGAGAAGCCTATTAAAATCTTTTGTATGACACAGAGGTTTGCTATTTAACTAAGGCAAATTACTTAAAGAGTTGGAAAACTTTTTAAAAATGCAGTGTCCCTGGGGCGTCTGTGTGGCTCAGTCGGTTAAGTGTCCAACTCTTGGTTTCATCTTAGGTCATGATGTCAGGGTCATGAGATGGAGCCCCATAATAGGCTCTGCACTGGGCCTGGAGGCTGCTTAATTCTCTGTCCTTCTCCCCCTCCCCCTGCTCGTGAGTACTCTCTCTCCCTCTCTAAAATAAATAAATGAATCTTAAAAAAAAAATTCAGTGTTCCAGATTGTTGACCCTTTGGGTTAATTATTGTCAGCAGGTAAATGTTAGGTAAATTATGCAGCATATTTTTAAAATATATTTTTGTAGCAGGTGTTTAGACACAACTAATTTGCCCCCATTAAAGTATAGATGATATTTTAGCACTTGAAAAATAACTATTTAAACAGTTGAAACACTTAGGTTACAGAAATATTGTTTTGAAAATGTACTTGAGAGTGTTTTCGTCATCCTGTGGGAATTTGGCTAGAAAAAAAAAGTGCATAGGTCTCCTATGTACCAAGTACACAGTCTTGAAAAACTCAGGAATAGCGTAGTCAAACAAGCAGTCCCCATATATTTTAAAGCTATAACTAAAGTAAGACTTTCTGATCAGGGTACAATTGAATAAAAAGTTTCAACACATAAGCATTGAATAATTAATGGCTTGAACTGAAACATAAATGTAGTAACTGGGTGAAAACACCCAGTGAGCCTCTTTCATTGGATCTCTGTCTATTTTTGGTGTATTTTCAACCTTGATAGGCACTAAAAGCAGTACCAAAACAAACCAACATGATAAATACATCATTGAACATCTGTCTCATAAAGTATTAAGGCAAAATTTCAGAGCTAATAAAGCACATTTGATTACATTGCCCTCTGAAGAATATCAATAAATAAACATATTCAGCAATGTAAGGTATATAATGTTGCTAGATTTTAGTAACATTATAAAAATAGTATTTTAGGGAAAATCAAAACATTTTATCAAAATAAAATATAGTTGAGATCTGTTTATTACTTTTTAAATTTCCATACTCATGTCTTATAGAAATAAAATATAGTTGAGATATTCTTTATTTCCTACTTTTTTATATTTATATGGTATAGTATTCAAATATATTAATATGTTGGGATTATAATAAATACAGACAATTTCTGAATAACACTATATATTGGAGCCTATACTCATTTTTATTGTACAAATAGAAGGGTGCAGAAAATTTGGATATCACTCTCATCTCTGTGAAATGTTCAGAGCCCTTCATAAGACCCTTCATAAGCCCTTCATAAGATTGTGGCTTCTTTCCCTATAGTCTACCTTACCAAGTCCTAGCTTGCTCTATATATATAGAATAAACAATCTAAGAACAGACATCAAGTGTACCATTAGGTTATATATCCTGCCTGATCCTCAAATTTCTCTATCCATTTGATTCGATCTTTCTCTGCCTTACCAGGGATATCACTTATTTGATATAGATTCCACTCCAGCCGAGATACTCTGCATGCATTTATGCTTGTTCTAGAAGTGTTTGGGTTGGTTTGGTTTTGTGCGTTTTATTTCCTCCAATTACAGGCAAGCTTCACTCTTCCCCACCAATCCATGAGCCTCTACATTGGGTGTGAAAGCAATCTCCTATATTACACACATTGTCTTTATTTTCTTAGGGTGTATTTTATCCTCACTTACTTGTGGCTTTCCGAAAAGATCTCTCAAGTAGAATTTACATTTGTACCAAACAATCAAATATTTTACTTTTTGCGCAGTACATATCTGCCCCCCCCCCATTAAATCCCTATGAGGAACCTAGTGATCAATTTATTTTGTTGCTGTGTCCTATTATTTCACAGACAGTAAGGGAACCGTAGATGTTATCAGTCTCTCTAGTAACATTACATAGAAGTGTAACATATCTGATGTGGTATTAATCTGATGTGCAACAGATTAAAACATACTAGTTTCTAAAACATCTATATTCATCAGGCTTCATAAAGACTTTAAAAGCCACAAAAACTAGCATCACTCCACAATAACAAACTTTACTTTGAATGTTGTTCTTTAGGAAACATTCAGCTAAAGCAAAGCTTCCCCCCCCCCCCCATATTTGAAAACGGTATTTTATGTGTATCTGAGGGTTTTGAAGGGGAAGGGTGTGGGCATTGGGCGAGCCTGGTGGTGGGTACTGAGGAGGGCACGGATTGCATGGAGCACTGGGTGTGGTGCATGAACAATGAATCTTGTAACACTGAAAAAATAAACATATTTGGGGAAAAAAAGAAAAGCAACACAGATGAATTTTAGGAAAGTTTGAAAGCGCTTAAAAATATGCAGAAGAGGATACAAATTACCCACGATCCCACATTTCCCAAATAACCACTAATAACACCTTATTTAATATACGTCTGATTTTATATGCAAAACTATATCACATGATATAACTATATATACTTTCTTACTTTCAACAGCATATTTTTGTATTCTTCCAGAATAAAATAAAGGTACAGAAATAATCAGGTTTCAACACTATATCTGGAAATGATAGTTACTGAACACTTCCATAAATAATTTACCTATAATCCCCTCATTGGACTAAGAGGTGTGCTTGGCAAACATACATTGCACAGGAACAGGCAGAAAAGCAGGCAGGTTTGTGAACAGGATCATCTTGAAAGTGAAGTCATTATGCTCCATGTTATTTTTGTTAAAAATGCTATGCAAAATATATTCAGTCACAGCCAAGGATATTTTCAAGGGAAGGCAGTTGGATGCAGTGTGACTAAGTACACATAACTCAATCTTTTTAGATGCTAAAAAAGAAAAAAAAAAGAAAACAAGAGAGAGAATGTTTGGTTTATAACTTTAACTCAACAAACTGGGATGCATATGATTAATAATGAGGAAGAGGGGAACTCTAGTACAAATCACATGAGTTATTTGAAGTACCAGATGGCTATCTAACTAGAGTGTGTCTACCTTTATTTTCCTTTCTTTGGACTTTCTTTCTCCTAACCAAGCAAATACTTCTTTTTTTAATGAAGGTAATAAATGTAACTGATCTGACTCTGCTACGACAGTGTTTGTGTTAAATGACTCACTCAGTACTAATGTTTCTACAAAAATGCAAATGTACATACTTTTTCTTTCATTAATTTTTCTTTCATTATGCTTTAGCTTAAGTCAGAGCCAAGGGAAAGATCATTGGTGCAAACAAAATGCTTGACTTTTCTCTTAAATATAGGTGAGAATGGAAGAGTCAAGGGAGCACAGCCCTTAGGGAGAAAGATGTCTCTTGGAATCCTGCCAAGGCTCTGTGGCAACTAGCGAGGTGACACTGGGCTGGTTCCCTAACCACTCGAAGCGTTAATTTTCTCATCCCCAAAACAAAGCTGGGACTACCTAAACTGAGAGATTCTTTTGAGAACTAAAAATTACACTTCTGTCAGTAGTTGCTCAGCAAAGGACAGTTGCAGCTGTCATTATTATATTGTCCCAAGTAAATTAAGTTTAAAAATACTGAACGTGTATTTTGTGATTGTGTCCAGTGTAGATGTTTAAATTGGAAAACTTAATCTAACATTCACTTTTGAAAATGTGAATCACTCGGCACCTGGGTGGCTCAGTCAGTTAAGTATCCGAGTCTTGGTTTCAGCTCAGGTCATGATCTCAGGGTGGTGAGATGGAGCCCAGCATTGAGCCCCTTGCTCAGCATGGAGTCAGCTTGAGATTTTCTTGCTGTCTCCCTTTGCCCCTCCCCCTGCTCAGGCATGCTCACTCTAAATAGATAAATACATACATACATACATAAAATCTTTTTTAAAAATAAATAAAAGTTTGAGTCGTTTTAGAAAGGTTTGGTTATTCTAGTAACTTTTATCAGTTCTCCACCAACTCTTTGCAGATGAATCAAGCCAAGCAAAATGACCCATGGCTTCAGCATTGGAAGAAATACTGTAGTATCTGTTCATAAACAAGGGGAGAAATGTGTAGGTCAAAGCCCCATTTTGAGTCCCTTGCCAATTTATCTTTCCAGTGTTTATTTAATATTTACATATGCCAGGCTCTTAGAGTCTGACTTTATTCAAATTTTGGGGCCTTCTTGGCTACTAATCCCTTTCATGAGTCCTGTCTTTGAGCTACTCATTGCTCCTAAGGCTCAGTCACCTCTTCCCTCTGTCTGGAATTCTCCATTTTTTAACTAATGAAAACCTGTCAGTGGTTTATAGTCAAGGTCAAATATTTACTTTCTCATGATGCTTTACTTGGTCATTCCTATCCTGGGATGGAGAGTAAAGGGAAAGAATAGAACTAGAATAGATAGAGGTAGATCGATGTTTAATATAACAGTATTCCTGCCTTAAAGGAGTTCACATGAAGTTTCCACCACTAATGTAGGGTTTATAACATACTTATTTGTGCTCCCTTGTGTATGTGTCTGTTTTGGGGATCCTGTCATTGTGAGTGACAAATGCCATAATGGATAAAACACTCTTCTGTTCCATCCTGATACCAAGATTCGTGGTAAATGTTCTAGAAATACTTGATGAATGAACGAGTGAATGAGGGAAAGACTGCCAGGTCCTACTTGGCGACCTCTTTCAATTACAGTGACTCCAGAGAGGGAGGAGGAACATAAAACAAGGAAAGTAATCTTTTTGGTGTAATGAGGATTCTGTGGTTCTGGAAGAGAGATAATTTATCAGCATTGAAGTCACGCACAATGTCAATCAGCTTCATGGAGAGACCATGTGAGGTGGATAGATGACAAAAGATTAATCAAGCAACTGCTATAGGGCAAGATTAGTGTGCTGATTTCAAGCCAGGGTGACAGATAGATAAAAAGGTAAAGCCTTGCACTCCATGAGGCACTAGGGTATTATCCCTGTCATGGAAAGTGACCTTAGCAAAATACATAAAAATAAAAACTGTTAATTAGGGAAAAATACATAAACCTTCAAAAAAAAATTGGTGCCGCTAGGAAATGATTTAGCTAATAAATACATAAATAAATTTATTAAGTTGTTGGCATTATTCTGGATAATGCAGTATCTTCCTGTAAGACAGAATGCCATAGGCAGTCTCATCCATTTATACTCATGTTTATGGGATTCAATGTTTTCCAGGCATGCAGATAACTAGCAATAATAGGCATGGGTTTTTAGTAATCACTAGTATAAGAAAAATCAATTGTATTTGGAAAACTTAAATTCAAGTTGATATCATAAGTAAATTTTTCTCGATCTGGAAGCTAGGTTTCTCATGATTGGAGAGAAATTAAGACCTGGTTCCATATTATATAAAGCAAACCAGTAAGCCTTCTACCTATATTTTTAAAATCGTCGTTGTGATGTCACGGATTCAACAGTGATGTGTTGTAATATATCACAGGTGTTCCTTTTGATATCTATGCACAAAATGATAGAAAGTAGGTTAGAATGAGCTCTGTAGGGCTGGATTTGAGTTGGGGTGATCAGTGTGAACTCACAATTAGCTTAATACACTTATAGATGGATAAAGAAGCAATGACAGAAATAGATTGATATAGGTTGGTATACTGGCTGCGTCCTAAGTGAGAACCTATGAGCAATGACATCCCAGTAACAGTGAGCAAACCCATTGTCAAGATTTTGATTTTTAAAGATTTTATTTTATTTATCTGAGAAAGAGCACAAGCAGGGGGAGGGGTAGAGGGAAAAGGAGAAGCACTGATTGTCATAACCTGAGCCAAATGCGGGTGTTTCACTGACTGAGCCTTCCAGGCACCCCAAGGTTTTGATTTTTAAACATCATTCTCCAGTGAAAGGAAATGAGACTTCTTAAAGAAATTCATCATGCTATGGCTTAGACAGGAAATATACACAAGATGATGGGTCATTCTGACTTCCACAGAATAGAATATGGAATGGAAACATAGTAACTGCACAGTGGAGAAACCTTGCAAAACACACTTTAACGAACTGATGAAAGTTACACAAGCAATATCAACGGAAATAGCATGGATCCCTTGAATATGAGGTGAGAAGGACACTTAACCTCTATGGTATTCTTACCAGTAATCCATAACCCCAGTCTAATCATATGAAAAGCATCAGACAAGTCCAAATTGAGGGAATTTCTACAAAAGACCTGAAAGTATTCATCAAACTCTCAATGTCATAAAAAAAAACAAAGAAGAGGATTCTCGTAAAATAGAAGAGACCAAGGAGAAATGGCAACTAAATGCAATAAAGTATCCAGAACTAGATCCTACAACAGGAAAATACATTAGCGGAAAAACTGGTAAAATGCAAACAAAATCTAGGGTTTAGTTAATAGTAATATGCTACTGCTGGTTTCTTAATTTTGACGAATGAAACACAGTGTTGTAAGATGATAACATTAAGGGGAACTAAGGTGAGGGATATAGGGAAATTGTAGTATATTGGAAACTTTTATGCAAATCACAAACTGTTCCAAAATGGAATTTACTTGGAAAAAAATCTGAGTCGATTTCCTAATATATAAAGAGACCAATGAGGCTTCTATCTGTAGTTTTTAAATTATGATATCATGGATTTAACAGTGATGTGTTATATTTCAGACATTATCCTTTTTGATACCCAAGTTTTCCCAATTTCAGCCAATGTGACTATCCTCCAGTTGGTTCCTGAAAACTTTCAACTTGATCTCAGTAATTATAATAGCTTCCTTGCTTTCTGTTATGACACCATGTTCCAGGGCATCTTATATAATTCCTTCTCTTGCCTTGGAATAAGTCATTTTTTCAAGGAGCACGGATGTCTTTTAGTAGAAAACGGTATTAGGTACTACAAACGGTGCACATGGGGGTGAGGGGTGCCGACTTTAACTAGATTAGTTGTTATGTCTAACCCATTAGCATGCAGAACTGAAAAAATTACGTGTTTTATGGAAAATATAAAAATAAATCACAATGCAACTCCCAGTTCAAATTGAGAACCACCAGGGTTTTTACTTATCCTCTGATTTTAAACATGTATCACTTTTCCTCAGTGCTTTCCCAACATCACCAGCATAATCATTCATTTGCTTCATGCAACAGTATATCCACAACATTCTCAGAATAGCAGCATCAATACTAGCATCAACAATGTGATTAGCGAAGGCAGTGCAGGCAGTTTTTTGCAATTATTTTCGTCTTTAGGAGATATCCCACTGGAGAGGATAAGCCAGAATTATCTGTTTTAAAATAAATTGAAATAATGCAACTCTGAGTAGATTTATTTGCTTCTCTCTCCATCCTCATTTTCTGTCCCTAGAGGAAATAGTCGTCCTTCTAGAAAAATGCTAGAGTGCTGCACACTTTTCTCTACTTGGCTTGTTCTCATGTAGTTTATCCATGGTGACCACGCCACACTGCTACATAAAGGTCCTCCTCTTTATTGGAATAACTGCACAGCACCTCATTGTATAGAGAGCCCGTAGCTTAGTAAGATAGCTTCCCCTTGATGGACATTTGTACTGTTTTGTGACTTGTGGTGATAAACAGTACTGTGTTAAAAAACTTTGTGCATGCACCTTTAGTAATTCTTGTCATGGACATTTTGTGGCTAGGAAACTAAAAGTACGATTTCAAGGTCAAATGGTAAATTTCACTGTTGCTACTTTGTTCACATAGTCATTTTTCACTTAGACTGTTTCTCTGGGTCCCAGAGTTCTGACTCGGGCCTCCACACTCATGCCAGGATTTTCAATCCAAAATGCAAATCAGGTCATTTCACCCCTTTGCTTATGGACTTCCACAAATTTCGTGTCCTGAGGACATGGAGATAAAACTGTTGAGTCAGTTTGCAGCCATTCCTTCGGTGCTTTGCTTTCTGGTGTCATGTCCAGCACGTCCCCAGTGCAACCCATCCAGTCACAGTGAACTTTTAGAAGTTGCCAGAAAGACATATGCCCTCTCGTGTGTTGCACATAATTTTTTCTCCACCTGATAATCTGTCCACATCCATAATCATTCAGTTTAACTTCTATGTGAGTCCTTCCTAAATTTCCCTCAAATCGGAATTAGACTTCCCATTTTTCCCACGTGGCATTTAGTGCCTCCCTCTGTTGGAACCTTGATCGCATTTTTTGGCAACTCTTTATGAACTAGAGTTTCCTCTGATGAGCCAGAACTGGGCTGAAGGTTTACATAGACTCTGTCAGAACAGCAGGGGTAAGTACGTGTCCAGGGTGAGGCAGGCTGGAAGCGAAGAGCCTGTCACTGAACATCTGAGGCCTTTTAAGAATACACTACACTGCTTTTCTAAATATTGTGGATTCTTCCAGTTTACTTTTCTGCTTCCAGACCTCTCACTGCACCTTAAGCTAATCAACTCAGTAGATTTTAATGAAGACAGCATAGTCTCTGAGATCAGCCACACCTGAGTTTTAGCCCTAGCTCTTGGCTTTAACATTTACTAGGAATATAACCCTGAGTAAGAATTTAACCTTTAGATGAGTATTTTAATATATCTCAAATTTTCTGTAGATCAAGTGAGGTCTACGTAGGGCTTCCGCACCTCCTGGCCCCTTAGTCAGGATTCATAAATATAAGGGATCTTCCAGGGCAGGCAGGGGTTTCGCTTTGCTCACTTTTATTTCTCCAGCACTTAGTAAACACATGGTAGGTGCTCATTATATAGTTATTTGAGTGTGAATAATCTACTGAAAAGCTCATTAGAGCAAACTTGCTCCTCCCAAGTTCCTTTTCCCAACTGAAGGCGTTACCAATTCTGAAGAGTGCAGCTTCTTTTTAGAGCAGTCAGGTGTCGACCTTGGGGATACCCCTGACCTGAAGTAGGAGCCACAGGCTCCATGCCCCCAGGTAGCCAGAGAGCGGAGAGCGTGCCCACCAGCGTGCCCAGCAGTGCTCCCTCCCCTGCTCCTCCTCCTCCTCTCAATTCTCTATGATCCCATGGCGGTTGGCCCCATCTCACCTGACTTTTTGAAAGGCCAGTCTTTAAACTAGTCTCAGCCCCTGCTTTTCCTGGTCCACAGAAACAAACCATCCCCTCACTCCCACTCCCCAAAATTTGCCCTTTCTAAAAGTGTCATATTTGATGATACTATTAGAGATTATACATGTGATGAGTTTAAAAAAAAAAGTCACCATAGTGCTGCTTCGGCAGCACATATACTAAAAAAAAAAGTCACCATAATTGTGTGTGTGTGTGTGTATTTACTCAATATCCCAAGCACTTTGATATGCCCCAACCTGACTTCTGTTCTTATCCACCTCTCCACTCCTAAGTTTGTACCCCCAAACAGCTCAGCAGTGTGTGCTTTATACCCGCAGACTCTTGGATACCATTTTTCTACCTACTAAACCATATCTATCTGTATTTATCTCTTCTCATTGAAAAAGCTCCACAAAGCCCCTTTGTTCCTTGATTCATTGACACTCTCTGGCCATATTATGACACACCCTGTGAGGGTTTTGAGTACAAGGTTGTGGCTCATTCATCTGGGGATTCCCCACAGCACTAAGGCCTTTCCCAAAGCAGAACTGAGTTGACTTCACAGGGTTAGAGATTTGGGAAGTGGTGAAGAATCTTAGAAATCTTCGGTATAATACCTTCATTTAATGTATTAGTAAATTGCAGCTCAGAAAACTGTGAAAATAGTTACTTAAAATAGCCCAAAAGCAATAAAATCGTGCGTGTGTGTGTGTGTATCTTTATCTTTGGTTTTCTCAGCTAGTAATAACCTTTTGAATTTTTCATTCTGATGTAGCAGGATCTTTTACTTCTGCCTTTACAAATGCTCCAAAGAGAGGCTCCGGTAATTGTTCCTTATAATAAGAGATATATCACGAGTCATAATTATAAAATGGTTCAGAGGAGCAGACACTCAGGATTAAAGTGAAAGTGCCAGCCCTACCATTATTAGACACATTTTAATTTTTATTTAAAAAAATTTTTTTAGAAGGAGTAAGAGTTGGGGGCGGTGGTGTGCAACAGAGGGAGACAGAGAGAGAGTGTCACACAGGTTCCATGCTCATGAGATCATGACCTGAGCTGACATCGAGTTGGATGCTCAACCGACTGAGCCACCCATGCTCCCCAGCCACACTTTTATTCGTGACCATTTTGTCTTCAGATTTGTTGATTATCATTCCTGTTATTTATGAGTACACACAGTCTGCTACAACCCCACTTGCCTGCCTTGCTAGCCAGCTCCAAACACTTTCCCTCTTGGTGCATCTTAAAGACAGGTCTGATAGGAGGAGATATCTAGAGGTGTTTATCTACGTAGAGAGAGCTATACAGAGAAAGATCATTCAGATTTATACAATAAAATGGGGTTTTTTTATTAACTGGAAAAAATAGAAATTAAAAAAATATCCAGATTCCTGTCTCAGAAAAATACACTTATGTCATCTGTGGTCGTGTTAGCCAATGTGTCATCATGGTGGTGAGAAGAACCAGAAAACTCCTCCTGCATCTAAACTGAGGGTGGCGTTCTGTCACAGGAGAGCTCAAGTCTTTCGGTCTTTTGAGAATAAAAGTTGCTGATTCTCTCTGTGCATCAAGCAGAACTTCCCTCGTTGCCCAATTAGGTGATGAGTTTCATGATTTGGTGGGTTTTGAAATTTTAATTTAACTTAAATTCAACTTAAATTTTATGTGGCTTATTTATTGTCTTGTAAGAGAAACGGAATGATATCATTTACAGCCTTGGTTTTTACACTGACAGGAAAGACAAAAAGAAAAACATTTCAACTCCCACTTGACTTGCAAGACCAAAGTCTTCTACACCAAAATGACAAATGTATGATTTGTGTAATCCAATTACTCACAATAGGGTGTTTTTTGTCATAACGCTCCGTGGTGCAATGTAACAGAAAGGGGGTAAATACCAACAACCACAAAAAGATGCAACATTAGAAGCAAAACTCAGAACTTAAATAGAAAATACTCTGAAGAAAAGCACTCTGAAGTTTTAGCAGGGAGGATGAAATGTCCTTCACAAATTATAAATACAGGTAATTGGTGATATGTTGTATAGGGAGGCTTGAAGGAGTAAAGGTAGTGCATATTTCAAAAACACCTGTAACTGGGGGGGCCCTTGTAAGAATTCCACTTAATCTAAGCCATTCCGCTCTTTTCCCACATGTTACACCGGGTAAACATGGGCACTTACTATATTCTTTTGAAAATGTTATGGGAAACTGGACTTCAGTTTCCTTAACCTTTAAGGAGAATCTTTCCCTGTAACGATTGTTCAGAAGCTTAGTATGAACTCATCTGACCCTACTTTCCAGGCTCTCAAATGGTAGGATCCAACCAATAGCACCCAAAGAACTGTAAAGATTTAAAACGCTTTCTCTCACAGTGTAATGATTAGTGGATTGCAGCTACTGTGGACAGCTGATGACCTCAGGCCACAGAGAGGAAATCAGAAAGTTGTCCTTCCAGGCTGCCACCCTCCACCCTCTCTGGGGGTGTGCACAGACTCCATCCAACACAGCCTGGTGAAATGACCTCTCCACGGTGCCCCCCGGGGCGGGGGTGGGGGGGCACGACACACGGACACCAGAGCCCTGAAACTTTTTAGGAGAATCTTTGTTCTTCTACCCAGGCCACACAGCCATGGACACCATCAGGGCAGCGCTCAAGTCTTCTGGGGGGTGACATGCAGCTGGGTGAATATTCCAGAGCCCCAGCTAAGAAAAGATGGGCCCAAAAAATACCCCCTTTTTTCTCTCAGACTCTTGTGCCCACTGCCCCAAGCACTGCTTGCCCACCTTCCTCAGCCCCTGAACTGTGTCGGGTCGTTCTCCAGAAGTGGGCCACGGCACAGAAGAAAAGTGTCTTCCAGAATGGGCTGCTGGAAAGAAGGGAGGCTTCAATCCCTCTCCCGGCTTGGCACTCCACACGCAGTTCGTACTCCTAGTCCTGCCTCCTGCCTTTCAAACAACGTACTGGAGCCCCCCACCTCCCCTTCTCATTTCTCAGGCTCTTCCCCATCCCGCTCAGTACCCTCAACTTTGCTATTTGAATGAACTTTTCGGTCCTCTTTCTCTTTCCAAGGATGTTACCTCTGCCCTCGGTCTCTTCCCCAACCTTCCCTCCTCCAATTCTTTCCTCCTTGGTCCCAGCCTCTTAAACCTGCTGGGGCTGCCCTTGGCCTTCTTGTCTCCTCCTCTCCCTCCCCGGGCCCCTTCACCTCATCCATTCCTGTCTCAGGCTCTCCAGATTCCCGGGCTGTTGGCTGGTGAGGAGTCTTTGCTGCAGCGAGGACCGGAGTCCCCCGCGCGCAGCCCAGTGGCAGAAGAGGGCGAGGCTGGGAGAAGGGCGAGGGCTGTCGGGGAGGGAGGCAGCCGGTCCTCCCCGCGAGCCTGCAAGAATGCGGCAGGGGGCCGGGGCCTGGGGAGCCACTAACTCCCCGAGCCCCTGATCCGGGCTGGCACACCCCGCCTGCGGGGCCAATTTCCTGCCCAGTGCGGCAGAGAAGCCGAGGCGCCGAGAGAAGCGGAGAGAGGTGCGCAGGGGGTGCCCATCCCCAGAGTAGGTCCCTCCGCGAGCCGGGGGAGAAGAGAGGAGGGAGTGGGCGAGGGGTGAACAGGGAAAACCCGGCTCCAGCCCGGCGCCAGAGAGTGGGGAGCGCGGGGAGCGCCGGCGGGGTGCAGCGGGCCGAGCGGGGGGCGCGGGGCGCGCGGAGGCAGCGCGGCGCTTGGGGAGGGGCGCGCGGGTGCGGGCGTGCGGGCCGGGCGCGCGTGCGGCGGCCGCGGCGCAGTGTCGGTGTGTGTGTGCGCGAAGGCGAGCGGCGGGCCGGGCGCGAGGGAGGCGAGGACAGGGCGCATGTCTCGTCCCCGCGAGCCGCCACTAGACGCGCCACCACCATCTTCTGCATGTGCAACATTTGCAGCCGGACAGGAAACCGCTCTCAGGGCTATGGAGACTGCGGGAAAAAGCTGGCAGCTCGCGATGGATTGCTGAAGGGGAGCAGTCATAATCGCCAACCACCCACACCTCTCTCCTGTCTCCTGTCCTTTTTTTTTTTCTTTTCTTTCTTTTTTTTTTTTTTGGTTGTTTTTAATTTTAGCGCCAACGTCGTCAATGCCTCTCTGAACAGCCTTTAGGAAGAGTGTGAGAGAAAGAGAGCGCGCGCCAGGGAGAGGAGAAAAGAAGATGAGGATTATTTGCAGACAGATTGTCTTGTTGTTTTCTGGATTTTGGGGACTCGCCATGGGAGCCTTTCCGAGCAGCGTGCAGATAGGTAAGCTCTGCCTGGTGCGGCGTGTATGTGGGTGTCTGGGGCACGTAGCCGAAAGTGAGTTAAATGAGTTGCCGACGAGCAATTCGGGGAGACCTTCGGCGGCTCCCTTCCCCTCTGCCTCTCCCTTCCCCTCGCTCCTGTGCACAAGACTGCCTCTTCGGGCGCTGGTTCAGTTGGAATATGCACACCCTGACCACCCGTTCCTCCTCGCCCGTGCTTCCACTGCCACCTTCGATTCAAGTTGCTTAAGTAGGGTTGGAATAAGTTGGGGGGAAAAAAAAACAACCTCCGTGGCGTTTGATTACATTGAATGTGCTGTTTCTTCTTATTCCTCTCCCTAGAACATGAAAGGATGTCGAGTTTGTTGGGGTTTTTTAAATTATTATTCTGTATTTTAAACACACTTCTTCCCATGCTGGACTTCTCAGCTTTCTGGCCATTCCAGAAAGGCACTGTTCTGGCAAAAAGCCTTTCCACCCGCACCCCGTCTTTGCTTGCTGCTGCCCTTAACCGATTCCAAAGTTAGGTCGCTTTCCCGGAAACCTTCTCTCCTCTTATTTTGCTTTCCTCTTGAGTCTCTTGCTCATATTCCTCCCGCTGGACTCTGCTGCCAGCGACCCTACCCTTCCGTGGCTTTCCTTGCTATTCTCCTCTCCTGTCTTTTTGTGGGACGCAGCTATTGAATTTCTTCCAGCTAAGCCCAGCCTCAACACTGCATCATTCCTCGTGGACTGTCCACAAAACAGGGCTAATTAGGCTGAGTCCACAAGCTGCAGAAAAACAAAGTTCACGTCTCCTCTCCCATTCCCCTCTGCCCTTCGTGTCACCACGTCCCTTGATTTCTGCATTTTAATGCAAGCACTCTATTCTGTTCATCTGCATGCCTCTTAGACTGAAATGCCCCGAGCTTGGCTGATGTAGCAGCGTGCTGGGAATCATGGGGAGGGCAAGAGAGAGGAAGGAAAACACGCTCAATGGTCTCAGAGGTCATTGTGATCATGACAAATTGGGACAGGAAAGCGCTGAGCTGTCCTAAAGACTAAAATACTAAGCATGCACCTTAGGGACAAAGGGCAGTCCCAAGATGTGGCAGGGAGAGCTTCCTAATCCCTTGTGTTGTCGAATGCCAGTGGATTGACAGTGTTTGGGGGGTGAGTATTGCATTTCCAAGAGAAAACCCCAAATGTGCTTTTCCTGCTGTTTTTAATAGGTGGTCTCTTCATCCGAAACACAGATCAGGAATACACGGCTTTTCGATTAGCGATTTTTCTTCATAACACCAGCCCCAATGCGTCGGAAGCTCCTTTTAATTTGGTACCTCATGTGGACAACATTGAGACAGCCAACAGTTTTGCTGTGACAAATGCTTGTAAGTAAAACATAAGTTGTGGCTAAATTAGAAAAGAATTGAAATGAAGCAATAGAGTCCCCCTCCACCCCTTTATTATATTATTTTTAAAATGGTTTTTGAAAGAAATGCAAGATTCCCACAGTTGACTGGTTCCAGAACAAGTCAGAGTTTAAATATATATATAAAAAATGTATAATATATATTTATATATATGTGTATATATATATATACATATATATATATATATATATAAAATACATTTTTTTTTTAAGATTTAGTCTCGGGGATATTCAGCTGGTCTTTCTCCCTTCTCTCCTTCCTTCCTTCCTTCCTTCCTTCCTTCCTTCCTTCCTTCCTTCCTTCCTTATTTATTTTCATTTCTTGTCCGGATAATTCAAGTTGATTTCCCCTGCCACATTTCGGTGGTTTTCCTGTTACCTGAATGTCAAGTTAGTGAGAATTGAACTCTGTCTAGTTTTTTATTCCGTTCCTTTGTGTCTTCGTATTTGCTTCTCCCTTGAGGAAGCCTGTGCCTTGCTTTTAAGGAAGAGACATGCTCTCCTGCCCTGGGGAAGGCGAAGGAAGCCTTGCTGAGAGCGAGGCAGAGGGGAGCACTGGTGTGGAGGATATATATTCGGGTCGGTTGGTTGACGCTGCAGATGATCTGGTGATGTCACTTGAGGCTGCCCTGCTCTTATATTCTGGGTTGTAAATGTCTCTTACTATCACGTAATGCATCTATCCTGTGGCTAGAGCTCCATGAATCCTTACCTTGGTGCCAAATCATGTTAGTCCACAATCCACCTGAATTCACGGATCAACCCAGCTTGCTCTCTCATCCCCCACGGTGGGACTGAGCGGGTGACCTCACCTCGTGCTGTAACACAGAGACCACTGCACCATGGTCCCTCACCAAAATACGGTCTCACTTAGCGTAAAAAAATATAATCGATGACATGTCTACTTGAAATTCTCTAAAAGGTAATCAGTCAGTAGAGCATTCACACAGCATTTTCACTCTTGAAATACATGTTTTAAATTTCCTCAGCTTAATGTGCTAATTTACTACTCTTCAGAAATTTCTGTGTAAAGATAATGGCCCTAGATTATGTAAGATGTATAGGAATAGATTCTATATAAAATTTTGCATTGCAGTAATAAAATATTTGATTTGATTTGTATTTTTATGATATCAAGTAGAGTCCATTTTGATTTTAAAAGTCTTGTCAGTACAAGCAAGTATACTGAACAAGTAAGTGATATAGAAAACAGTTTTTAAATATTTGGAGGATATCTGCTTCGTTGATTTAATTATTTTAGTTCATATTTATTTGCTGTTAACTCATCTAACAGATACCATGATTGCTTTCCCTGTGTTTTTGGCATCTACCTATTACTGATTTTAGAACTCGGTTTGCTGAGGAGGTGCAAGCATTTGACATTTTGTAAACTGCCACAATTGTATTACTTTGCAGGGATTCTGTAGTTGCTCTGAGCACTATTTAATTAGGAAAAATAATTTGTTGTATTTGGTGATAAAAATCTACATTATAGCAGAAGAGAGTTACCTTTAAGCAGAAGCCTACATGAACTAGAGCTCCTTGTGGATGGTTATTTTTGCAGATTTTATCAGCTATTAGTTTAGTGCTTCAAGTTTTGAAGTGACGTCAACATGGCAAGTAGTTCTGGATATAAAGCATTCTGCTTAGTACCTGAATATGTTCATTTTTTAAATAGTTTTTTGATTTCTCCTGAGAGTCTATCAAAAAACATTACCAAGTTTAAAAATAACTCAGGATCCAAATATATGTGATGCTACTTTGTCAATAGTAAACTACTATTTAAATATTAATCTTTATTACTCAGTTTTGAAAGACTCTTAAAAGTGGCAGACATATTAGTTTTATGTTATCTTGGTTTTACAGATTAAGTTCTTAAGTATTCTAAAGTTGATATTGTGACTTCCAGCTATAGAAACTATAAAACACTGATCTTTTCTTCCTCTACATCATTTGTTAATCTCCTTCAGGATAATGTTAGTGAGCATCATCTTATTTATGCAATTAAAATACAAAGTAGTAGTGGTAAAGAACGCATGAGAAATTGACAAGAAGCTTCACACAGAATGAAAAAGTAGAATATATGAAATAAAGATAATACGTTATTCTTTAACATGTTGGGAATGAGAAAGTTGAAACTAGGTAAACTTTGAGACTACTGAGTTTGAATCCAAGCATAATACAATGTACATGGTATCATATTTTTCCATAATCACAAGTAATTGATTTTGTGTACGCTTAAAATATTTAAAAAATAATAAATTGTAATTGAGGAAAAAAAACATTTTCTAGTGAAGAAAAGGACTGTTTTGTTTCTTTTTTGGCAAATGAGTGTGCTGAATGTCCTCAAGGTAATCTAAGCAGAACTTGAGGGAAAAAAAATCAATTGTTAGGGAGCGTGGATCAAGGGATCGGTGTTGGTTGAGTGTACCATCTGGGAGCATATACATGTATGATTTTTCAGTCTGATTAAAGGTGAAATGTAAGCACTAACTATGAGGCAAACTCATCTATCAAGCTCTCTGCCTTTGGGTACTAAAGGATAAAAATAGTATTCTGGAAAATTAACATAGAACTTATTTTTCAGAGTGATACAGCCGGATTTTTAAATTTTTCATGTTAGATTAAATATAAAGATATAATATATGACTGGCTAGGTTTATTCAAATTGTGATTTACCTGCAATGGGTTCTTGTCAAACTGCAGGATCCAGTCTGTCTGTGAATAAGGGCCATTAAAAGGCCATGTATACACACAAAACAGAAAAGCAGATTAAAGAAGGAAGAGTATTGGTCATCTGCTAGACAGATATAATTTCCTGCTGCTTCTTCTGCCTCAGAATTAATTTAGCATTCTAAGAATACTTTGGACAATCTGAACATTCTGTGTGTACAGTTTGCATACCATGTAAGTCTAGACCTGATTAACTCGAACTTACCGTTTGGGGTATAAATCCCAACTTTCTAAGGGAGGAAATATTTTGGCTTATGTTTTATTTTGTCTTTTGACAAATTGGCAATTGATATTTTGTCAATTCTTGTAATTGCGCCATTACAATTATTAGTTTGGTCCAGTTGCATTAGAAATCCTTCCTTCGGTAAGACAGTACCTTTGCTATATAACAGTTTCTGAAATGATTCTTAAATTTCAGATGAGCAATAGGAAATTCATAATAAAACAGATCAAGTACTTTATTATGAAATAATAAAAGAATCTTATGACATATTTTCACCCTTTTAAACTTGAATTGGAAGGACCATTCAGTTAATACTTTTTTTTTTTTAATGATGTTTTAATCTTACTTGCCTTTCTGTCTAAAGTCTGTTTAGCAGTTTAAAAAATAGTGGATTGGAAAGTTGTAACAGGCCCAAGTAGAATGGGTATTACACCCTCATCATGGTGAAAAAGTTATCCTTTTTAAAGTTAAATAATAGTTCTGTTTGTGGCCGGTTTCTTTGTCAACTCTAAATATCCAGGATGTGTGCTACTTGTAAAAGTAGGTTGGTCTGTAAAATATGTGTTTAGTTAATCTGAGTATATTGAAAATGGGAAACTATAACCAGTAGGTTCTATAGGCATTTCCACTTATACAGTAGGTACTTAATAAAAATTCACTGAATATGGGGCGCCTGGGTGGCTCAGTGGGTTAAAGTCTCTGCCTTCGGCTCAGGTCATGATCTCAGGGTCCTGGGATCTAAGCCCTGCATCGGGCTCTCTGCTCACCGGGGAGCCTGCTTCATCTCTCTGCCTGCCTCTCTGCCTACTTGTGATCTCTGTCAAATAAATAAATAAAATATTAAAAAAAAAAATTCACTGAATATAAGGGTGTTAAGTGATACTGTGTCTTCACTCTAATTCAAGTGTTTATATAATTGTATAATTTTCCATTTGAGGTGCATGAAGCCCTGAAGAGACATTCTAAGAGTTTACATTGGGCTGATATAATAATCTTAAACATGCTACAAATAAATTTCTGATAGTTTAAACTGCAGAGTTGTTGGTAGAAGAATATAATTATTAAATACTGTTTGACTTTGGATTATTTTTTACAGAAATGAATGATGTGACCTTACGTGACTGTCTTTAAGTTTTTTTATTTTGAATTGATAGCAAAATTCTATGTTGATTTGAAATAATTCTGTGATGATCTTTCTCTCTTCCTCTTAATTTTCTATTGTGAGATTATAGACCAAGATGAGTCATATTCCTATAATTTGTCCCTTTCTTAAGGGATAAGAAAGTGCATAATTTGCATTGCTGTATTCCAAAATTTTCACAGGATTAAGCTTTCATAAAATTATTAGAAAAAATCTAATTTTTTAGATTGGATTTAGATTTAGCCTGGGTGGCTCAGTGGGTTAAAGCCTCTGCCTTCAGCTCAGGTCAGGATCTCTGGGTCCTGGGATCGAGCCCCGCATCGGGCTCTCTGCTGAGCAGGGAGCCTACTTGCTCCTCTCTCTCTGCCTGCTTCTGATCTCTCTCTGTCAAATAAATAAGTAAAATCTTAAAAAAAAAATCCTTAAACTTTTTTTTAGCCAAATTATTCTAAGTGCCGTTTATTTCCCAAAGAGGATTTTTTTTTTTTTTTTTTACTTTGCGGCATTAGGAAATACTTAGAGATCCTATTTACAGAATTTTATTATTGTTAGGGTATTTAAAATGAAGAATAAATACAGTACACCTTACATTTTATGATGACACATAGTTGTTAAACTGCTTTCATATACATTATTTTATTTGACCTCAAACTAGTCTGAGAAGGAGACACTCTGAGAAGAGTATTGAGAATAAAGAGTATGCATCATTATTTTGGTAGTTAAGCCAGCTTTAGCTCCAAGGAGTCACTTGACTTCCCAAAGCCCGGGTAGCTAATAAGCTGCAAGCCAGGGTTTGAACTTTGATCTTCTATTTTCCTAAGTTCTTTTATGAAGACTCCAATGGTTGTGAAAAATACATCTATATTGAAATTACTTAAGAAAGAGAAAAGAATCTCCATTTATCTTTTTTTCTAATTTACTTGCAGTGTTTTGAAGAAAATAGGACAAGACATTTCTGGGCAACTTATTCATTAATCATATGACAGTGAGTGATATAGCAAAGGCTGAAGTCATATTATGTAATGAATTTTTCCATCCATTCACTAGATTAGGTAATGAATGTAACTGTGTATTCATTAAACCTGTTTATCAAGGGCAAGTGCATTTAAGACCCTGTGTTAGGAACAAGGGTGGGAGAGCCTGTAGGGATAGTTGCTGCCTTCAAGGAGCTGATGGCCCAGTGGGAAAGACAGACGAGGCTGTTAGTACAGTGGCAGCGAGGCAAGGTGCCTGGACAGAGAAACAGAGATGACCACAGGCATAGCGCCAGATGTGGCCTGGCGTCCCAGGTGAGGTATCCGTGGATCTGGGTGTTAAGGCTCTAGTTGATTCATTTGAGAAGGAGGAAGGAAGGGAAGCATGCCCGCCTGGGGAGCAGCACAGGAGGTGCCCTAAGGTGTGGGAGGGCCAGGCATATTCGAGCCCCTGAAGAGGGTTTGTTCTGGCTGTAGTGTCCAGCGTGAGGGGAGGAAGAAGGGAAGGGGGGAGGAACATCTGTGCATCCACAGAGGATCTTGTTGCTCTTGTAAGGAGACTCTTCTGAATAAGAAGGGGGCACATCAGTGACTTAAAACATGACAGTGACATACATAATCAGATTTATATTTTACAAAGAATAGGCTGGTTGTGGGAAGGAGAATGAATTGGAAGGGGACAACGTAACAGGAAAAGGCAAGTGAGTAGAGTCTTGAAGTCATACAGCTTAGTACATGCCGTGAAGAAAAGTAGATGCCTTGAGGAGAGAGAAAAGCACACAGATCCAAGAATATGGAACTGTTAACAGAACTTAGTGATGGGTTGGGGACACCTGGGTGACTCAGTGGGTGAAGCATCTGCCTTCAGCTCAAGTCATGATCCCTGGGTCCTGAGATCGAGCCGCGAGTAGGGCTCCCTGCCCTGCGGGGAGTCTGCTTCTCCCTACTCCTCTGCTGCTCCCCCTGCTTGTGCTCTCTTTCTCTCTGCCAAATAAATAAATAAAATCTTAAAAAAAAAAAAAAAGAAAAACTTAGTGATGAGTTGAATATCTTTGTGGGTGAAGAGAAAGAAAGTGTGGTAAGAATTCAAGATGAGTTCTCTGATTTCTGGCCTGGGGAGATGACTTGGTACGTTTCCAATGACTGTATGGGACCCGCAGGAGGGGGAGCAACTCTGAAGGCTGGAGGCGAGGTCATGAGAAGTCCGGCCTCGGAGTGGAGCTCTTCTCTGGACAGCGGGGCGGGTGTGTGTGCCGCTGCGGGGCTCAGTGGGGACGGAGGAAGGCGTTGGGGGGCGCCTGCAGCCGTGGGGGTGGTGAGACCACCCACGAGGGCAAGAACATCGAGGAGATGCTGAGCACAAAATCCTAGGAAGTACCTTTACTCGGAGGGGCAGTTGGAGATAGGAGGATGAAGGACAAGAGGTCGGGAAGTTCTGGGGACGATGAGACAAGAGTAATTTCACAGGCATAAAGAGGTGAGGAGCATTTCAAGTAAATAGTGAAAAACCTCGTCAAAGCCTGCAGAATTTAAATAATGAATTGCAAGGGTACTTGATCTTTAACACCAGTATTTCTTCTCTTTGGAGTAGTCCTTTGCATTTTGACCAGATTTTTTAAAAAAAGCAGCCTTTATTAACCCCATGTAGATTCTGTTAATAATACTCTTTTGTAGATAGTGGCCTACCATATTCTTCTCTTTTACTTAGAGGTGGGGAGAGAGTCTTCTCCCTGGACTTTGGAACCAGATGGGCTTGAATTTGCAATCTGATGGTGGGTAAGTTACTTAACACTTCTGAGCCTCAGTTTCTAAGTCTGATAATGTAGGGAAATAACACGTACCGCACGTGCGTTTTATGAATATTAGAAAAGTGGGAAATATACAGAATGCAATTAGAACGCATTTAAATTTAGTTGTGTTAACATTTTCTGTGTCATATGGAACATTTATTTCTGAGCTGACTTTTGGAAGAGTTCTATTTTCTGTTTATGTTTTGAGAAAGCAACTTATGTGTTGAACACCTATATTTTGTAGATATATATTTCATAGAAATATTTTTGACCTCTCGTTGAATTGCTAGTTTTAATTTATATACACAAGTCTAAATTCCTATTTTTCAAAAGTATTCCCATATCCTAAGAGAGGATAACTTTATCTGGAATCTGTGGATGGTTTGGAGAGAGGATTTGTTCATGGATGGATTAAAGAGGTTGATAAATTCTCTTAATTAAACACAAAAATTTTACGTTCTTAAGCAGTGTGTGTGTGTGTGTGTCTAAACTTTTGGAAGACTTCTCAGTGAATCCCAGTCACAAAAGAGGGCCCAGGACCACAGCCTTGAAAGAGCGACACGTAAATTAGAAATAAGCAGTACTTCATTCCCTGCTGTATCATTTTAGAGGCCAGTTGGATTTTTTTATCCTTGAAATGAACCAGGAATCTTTCCATAAAATCCATCTCCATTAGCTTCTTTCTTGATGGAGAAAATAATCAGTGTGTCCCGGCTGGAAACATGCTTGCTTTAGTCCTCTTCCCCTCAGACTCGCCCATTATTTTTGTTCCTTCTCTTACTCTCTGAGGTCCCACGCATTCCGCATCCGCTCCTTCTATTTTTGTCATGATTTATCTTTTCCCTCGTTATCCCCACTCCTGGAACACTGTGTTCTTGAAGGTCATCAGTGACTTACAGATTTGCTAGTCCAGTTGTTATTCCTCAGTCTTCCGTGGCCATTGATGGTTGGCAGACCTGGCTAAAGACCTCCTGGTCTTCGGTGCCTCCTGCTCTGCTGGGGATGGTAGTGACTGCAGGAGGGGCTGGCTGTGTGCGGGGGCCTCCTGGGCGTTTCCTCGGGTCTAACACAACTCTGAGAAGCAGGTGATATTGTGGTCATTGTCATCCCATTATTATATATTGCGGAGCCTCAGAAGATCTGTGGTTAGGCAGATTTGCCCAACTGTGAAGTATCCGGGCCATCAGACAGTTCCTGCTGTCGCAGCTTGCAAGCTCCGCGTCCCCGAGATGCTGTCCCTCAGCGCGGTGGCGGCAGCCAGCTCTTCTTTTAAATAGAAAGATGTTTTTCTCAAAGCTCCCTTCTTCCTGGAACAACTGTGATTCACCCCCGCAGATCCGTATCACGTTTCACATTGGACGTCGTGGATTCTTCAGTGCGATTTGCAGGGCAACCCAGAAACGAGAGAGGTCTTGTTCTAATTGGTGACACCCCCATTCCTCTCTGCTGCTGAAGCCCAGTCGTCAATGCCACCAGGTGTAAAAATGATTAAATGACTCTTTTAAGTGTTGTGCAAACAGTGTCGCTTCCTTCATCAGTTGGCCAACCTATTTTATTTCTTTTTGTAGGAATCAGATTCGGTTGCAGGATAACCTGTTCAAAACATACTTTCCCAAGTACTTGACCGTAAGATGGGCGTAGCTCTGAGGCATCTTCTTTTGGGTTTTCTTTGACATGTTTTTGGGTTCCAAAGAAACACAGTGTTGACTGCGTTCTTAAAGAACATCACCCGAGTCAGAATTGCTCCGTCTTCCTAGCGCCATCACTTGTCCCTGACTTAATAAAACTACCAGTATCACAAATAAAAAGTTATCTTAGAAATAAATGCTAAGAAAGAAAGCGTGAGGTTGGGTTCTTTCCTTGAATAACGACCGTATTTCTCCAGACACAGGACAAAGTACACAGTCAGCATAGGTAGGGTTGGCTTACTTGTGTTGCTTTTGTGCTTCTTCTAAAATAAGCAGTTTTTCAAAAATAAAAAAATAAAAAATAAATAAAATAAGCAGTTTTTCACCAGTAACTTCAAATATACTATGCCCTTGTGTTCCTCCCAGCTTCCTATTTTTGTCTTTTTTGAATGAGCATGTACTTATAAAAGTTTCAAATAATTCTGAAATCTTAAAAAACCAAAGTATTTTGTGATCCTACCCCTTAGAGATCATCACAGTGCAGACCCAGGTAGGGAGACAAGGAGTACTAAACACTACGATGCTAATACATATGTAAAGATAAAGGCAGTTAATAAAAGTGATAACATTCTGTGCTTGCATTTTATTAATGGTTTATCTCACATACCATAACAAACCAGTATATAAGAACAGTCTCATTTTCTTTTACTGCTGCGTCATATGTCATCATGCAGTAACTATGATAAACGTACTTGGTACCCTCTGAATCAACATTTGTGTTTTTCCCACATTTTCACTATGACAAACAAAACAGCAGAAGAACTATTTATGTACCTGTGTGAACATTCCTGTAGGACTAATTCCTAGTAATGAAATTTACTCTATCAAATAATATGGGTTTTTGTTTTTAATACAGAGTGTCAATTTCTTCTCCTCAAAAACAAACTGTTAGTTAAATTTACAACCACCAGAATGTGAAAATAATTGTTTCTCTATGACCTGCCAACACTAAGCCATTATGTCTCTTGAATCTTCACTTGTCCTGATGGGTGGAAATGACATCTAATTGCTCCTTTCATTTGAATATTTCTTACTAATAGCGATGCTGAGAATATTTTATTACATTTAAAAGATATGTGTCCTTTTTTGTGTTCTCCTCCTTTGCCAACATTTTCTTCTTTATTTGTGGGCTCGCTTTATGTACTGTAAAAATTAACCCTTTGTTTTCCAGGTTACTGCACCTTTGGCTTCCAGCTCCATGTACAATGCCTTTTATCATACAGACATTTTAAACTTTTGTGTAATCAGGTCTATGAGTTATTTTCTTTATGACTTCTGGGTTTTGGTTATACTTATGAAGGTATTCCTAACCTTAAAAGTATAACTATTTTATCCCACATTTTTTCTAGTACTTCTGTGGTTTTTAGACATTATATTCATAACACTAACTCTTTAGGGATTTTTTTCCTTATGTCTGTTAGGAAATTTCATTTATTTATTTTTGATACTATTTCTTTGAATGAATTATTCCTTAACAGCTGCTTTGCATGGATACATTTGTGCGAATCTCCTGGACTGAACTTGAGCTTGGACGGGAGGCCTGCATTTTCTCTCCTCCCAAGTTCTGCTAGTTGGTCCTCACTTACCTTTCCTGTCAGTCCCTGGTGGTCACACCACTAGTTTTGATATTTTTATCATCCTGTGCTTTCTTGCTCCTCTTACTTCCTTTTTGTTTTTTCCCTGTTTGTCACTTACCATTGGACTGAAGGACATCTCCCACGTGAGTTACAAATTATTTCACCCTTCCCTGTTTCTGTCCTTTTCTCGTGATTTCAGAATTCTCCTCCTGCTTTGACTCGACTTCTCTCCGTCCACGTGACATACTGGAGCTGGTGAAGCTCCTCTGGACTTAAAACTCAGAGGCCATCTCCTCCTTGCTTGAAGCTCCCAAAGGGTTTTATTCTCGTAGAGTAGAAGTGTGCATCTGGCACGCTCCTGCACCATCTGCCTCTGGCCCACCTCTTTGCCTTGTCCACCACACTGGAGTCCCCTTGGTCTCTAACCTGCTTTAACCCTTTCTTTTCTCTATGTCTTGTACTTGTTCCTTTTTCTTTCTTTTTTTCTGACTTTTTCCAATGCAGTTATTTGCTTTATTGGCTTTTTCTGAACCTTCGGGACTTAAGTCCAAATCACTACTTCAGAGAAGCCTTCCTGATCACCCTCTCTGAGTAAAACCCTTTCCCTCCCAAATTCTAGCTACCCTGTGTTGCATTACTAACCCTAAGATCATCTTTGCTTTTTTCACAGTCTGTAATTATTATTTCCACTTGTCTACTTATTTATCATCTATATTCCCTGCTTGAAGATCAGTTCCCAAACCCAAGAGCTCCATCTGCCTTAAATGATACATCCTCATAACCTTGCCCAGGGCCTGGCACTAAGTAAGTCAATGAATGTCTTTGAATAAATGAATGAGCCATATGTGATGAATTTTCCCTTAGGACAGCTAAGACTATTTTATATGTTATTTTAGAAAAAAAATCAAGGAGAGAATATGAAGGCAATGAAGTAATAAGTCCAAAATGATTGTTATATATTTTCCTTATCAAAGCATTTTGTTTTCTATTTGTTTCCATTCGATTCAAGTATGGGATGGGCTAAATAAGGGAGAAAATAAGTCCTACAAGGAGGAAAGTGGGACTATTAATGCAAATGAACGTACATTGTGCTGGTCAGATAGCACTTTGATAAATGTGTATCTGGTAGGAGGGAGCTTCTAGGTGCTTATACCATGTGCTGTCTGCTGACTAACTAGAAAATGCTGATACAACCCATTTTCCAAGTAGAAGAAAGCCCGTTTGGGAAGCCAGGTGAACTAGTAAGCACACTCAGGAGAATCCCATCTGTTCAGACACTGACTGCTTGTTTGCACTTCTTCAAGTTCATGAAACCAGAAAACTTGTGAAAATAGGAGCCTGGAGTCAACGGTATAATGTTATTCCTGCCAGTTCTTGATTTTCTCCGTTGTACCTGCAGGAATAAATTTCACAGGTTGCTAGTTGCACTAACCCTGCCTCCCTCCCTCCCTCTTTGAAACTAGTCTGTTGGTTAAATTCTTTAATTTTCAGCCATGTACAGTCCTTCACAGGCAAGACTGAAAGGCAGTTCCCCGCTTCTCTGCTCCAAAGATTTATTAAATTAAGAGATTCTTTGTCTTCTGAGAAACATCCATGCTTCTTCCTTTCTTAATGGAAAACTTGTAAGTCAAAATGTTTGTCTTTTTCCTCTGTTAACCAGGGAGCTCAATTCCATTTTTACTGTTGAGTGACTTTACTCTCCAATTTAAACATTTTGCTTTGTTTTTATGTCCTTGATTTTTCTGAAATCATATATATGATATAAATGATATATGATAGGTTTATATTAAATATGGTATAAATGTGTTTTAGGTAAATATACCTTGTAAGACTGTGCACGTCATTTTAGGAGAGGAGCATGAAGACACAGGGGCTATAAATTTAAAAACCTAGTTGATGTTCCATCCAATACAGATGTTGGTCAGCTTTTGCTTGAATACTCAAATTTCCTGTTTAGCACGTTCTGTATTTTGTGTATGCTTTGGACAATGATAGGTGGGTAGGTAGCTCGGTAGGTGTGTAGATGGTCTGTCAACTCCAGTAGACTGCAGGTTCCTTGAGCACAAGGATGAGTGCTCCCAAGGGCCTGTCACAGTGCCTGAGACATTTCCATTCCCGCCTCAATAATTGTTTGCTTATGGAACATAAGAAAGGAAAGGAGAGAAGGAGGAGCTTCTTTTTTTTTTTTTTTTTTTTAGATTTTTTTTTTATTCATTTGCAAGAGACAGAGAGAGCAAGTGAGAGCATGGTCAGGGGGAAGGGCAGAGGGAGAGGGGCTATGCAGGGCTCGATCCCAGGACCCTGAGATCATGATGTAAGAGGAAGGTAGACACTTAACCTACTGAGCCACCCAGATGTCCCAGGAGCTTATTTCTTGTCTGCATATTTATAACAACTAATTCTTAGCCAGAATTGAATAACGCAACACAAGTCTAGCTCTTCTGTGTGACTCAAAACCTTCACATTTTTAAAAAGCTTATCACACGTCCCCTTCACGCTTTCCCAAGCTAAATATCATTTCCTTATATAACTTGATTTCTGAGACCTTTAACATCTTAAGTTCTGGCATTCTGAATAGCCTTTGGATTTATCATAATTTCATTAAAATATATTGGCCTGAATTAACCCCATACTCCTGTTATGATCTGTCCAGAACTAAACTCTACATTTTGGGATTCATGGTCATGATCTGACATGAGCTAAGAGAGAATATTAATTCCAGTTATTTAGACATTCTACATATAAAATATAGCCCCAAATTCTTTGGGATTTCATTAGTCAATTGCAACATTAGTCTGTTTATATTAAGTTCATGGTCAAAACTTAGCACTCTGCTTTTTCCTTTTTTCACAGCCTCTCTGTAATGCATTTTGAAAAACTCTTAAGTGAGGGGCACCCGAATGATTCAGTTGGTTAAGCATCTGGTTCTTGGTTTTGGCTCAGGTCATGATCTCAGCGTCATGAGATCAAGCCCCTTGTTGGGCTCTGTATTAAGCTGGAGCCTACTTGGGATTCTTTCTTTTCTTTTCCCTCTACCACTTGTCTTTTCCTTCTCTCTCTCTCTCTCCCTCTCAAAATAAGTAATAATAATAAACAAGTAAATAAAAAGACGTGTGAATATTTTGAATTCATGGATATAGGAAAATCTGTAGTCATGAAAATGCTCATTTTAAAGCATTACTTATTGATATTTAGTTGAGAAATTAATTGAAGTCCAGGCAGACTGTTTAAGGCAGAATGTCAGTGATGAGAGTGATCGGTCTGACTGGAGCCAACAGTACTGAGTTCAGGAATTCTTCTCTATGTAAGTAGGGACTCTCTCTCTGCTTTTTTTTTGTTTTTGCTTTTTTTTTTTTTTTTTTTAATATTGCTTTGTTTTCTTACACAAGAGCCAAGGTCATAGTAGGAAAAAAAAAAAGTATTCTAATCAAATGTAAAAAAAAGTGGTCTTCAGCCTGTAGTAATGACTTAATGATGGAATTGATGGAACTAGCTGGGTTTTAAAATCACCAGTTGTTTACAGGAGCACAGATCTCCCAGTCCTGGCTCATGGCTGTGATAAACTAGGTTCTGTGTCAGTCCCAGAGCCTCCAGACCTCTAGATGAGGAATGACACGGGAGATCACTGTTTTTGCCCAAACCCCTTCCTTATTCCCTTCCACTTTCCTTTCACCCTCCCCAGCACAGAAGATGCTGCCTGAAGATTCAGACATAATGGGATAATCCCCTTGGGGCTTGAAAGATGCATGAGATTTGGTTACGCTGCAAAGAGAGACCAAAATATTCCGGGCAGACAAAAGAGCATCATAGGAAAAAATGTAAAGGTGTATGGACATCACTGGAGAGGAGTAACGAGGGGGAAAGTGGGGGCAAAACTGGGGATGAGAGGGTCTGTAGAGGGGGGGATAGAAGAGTGGGTGTAGAGAGGGTCTGTAGAGTGGGGGATAGAGGTTAGGGTGCAGAGAGGGTCTGTGGAGTGGGAGATAGAGGAGCAGGTGCAGAGGGTCTGTAGAGTGGGGCATAGAGGAGAGGGTCTGTCGGGTGGGAGATAGCGGAGAGGGTGCACAGAGGGTCTGTAGAGTGGGGGATAGAGGAGAGGGTGCACAGAGGGTCTGTGGAGTGGGGGATAGAGGAGAGGGTGCAGATAGGGTCTGTAGAGTGGGAGATAGAGGAGAGGGTGCCGAGAGAGACTGTAGAGTGGAAGATGGAGGAGAGGGTTCAGAGATGGTCTGTAGAGTGAGGGATAGAGGAGATGGTGCAGAGAGGGTAGAGTGGGAGATAGAGGTGAGGGTGCAGAAAGGGTCTGTAGAGTGGGGGATA